>OZ026521.1:9281513-9879488 GCA_964019695.1 Loripinus fragilis | reverse complement strand
TTAACTAGAGCCCTAATGATAAAATCAGAGATGTTCAATTTAATTTGTTCTTGCCATAGATATAATTTATTGTTGCCAACCATGTCCAGACAGTTCCAACCCAGATCAGGCTCCCCCCATTAGGAGTAGTCGGTCTTCTATGGTCTTAACTAGAGCCCTAATGAGAAATTGGAGATGTTCACTTTAATTTGTTCTTGCCATAATTATAATTTATTGTAACCAACAATGACCAGACAGTTCAGACCAAGATCAGGCTCCCCCATTTGGAGTAGCAGGTCAGGATTTGTACTTCTATGGTATTAACTAGAGCCCTAATGAGAAAATCAGAGACGTTCACTTTAATTTGTTTCTTGCCATAATTATAATTTATTGGTAGCCAACCATGACCAGACAGTACAGACCCAGATCAGGCTCCCCCATTTGGAGTAGCCGGTCTGGATTTGTTCTTCTATGGTATTAACTAGAGCCCTCATGAGAAAATCAAAGATGTTCACTTTAAATTGTTCTTGCCATAATTATAATTTATTGTTGCCAACCATGACCAGACAGTACAGGCCCTGATCAGGCTACCCCATTAGGAGAAGCCTGGTCCTGACTTGTATTTCACTGGCTTTAACTAGAGCCCTTATGAGTAAATCAGAGATGTTCACATTAAATTATTCTTGCCTTAATTTATAATTTGGTGTGCCAACCATGGTCCTTTTGAGTTTATCAGAATAATTATAATTTAGGGTTGCCAACCAGGGCCAAACAGTCCGGGCCCAGATCAGGCTCCCCCATTAGGAGTAGCTTGGTCCGGACTTGAACTTAATGAGTCCTTATGAGTAAATCACTGATGTTCACTTTAAATTGTTCTTGCTATATGATTATAAATTATTGTTGCCAGCCAGGACCAAACAGTCCAAGCTCAGATCAGGCTCCCCCATTAGGAGTAGCCTGGTCCAGATCTGTATTTCACTGGCATCAACTAGAGTTCATAGGAGTAAACGAGAGATGTTCACTTGAAACTGTTCTTGCCATAATTATAATTTATACTTTCCAACCATGACCAGACAGTACAGGCCCAGATCAGGTTCCCCCATTTGGAGTAGCCTGGTCCTGACCTGTATTTCACTGGCTGTTACTAGAGCCCTAATGAGTAAATCAGAGATGTTCACATAAAATTATACTTGCTATAATTATAATTTATAGTTGTCAACCATGACCAGATAGTAAAGGCCCTGATCAGGCTACCCCATTAGGAGAAGCCTGGTCCAGACCTGTATTTCACTGGATTTAACTAGAGCCCTTATGAGTAAATCAGAGATGTTCACATTAAATTATTCTTGCCATAATTATAATTAAGTGTGCCAACCATGGGTCCTTTTGAGTTAAATTTAGTGTTGCCAACCATGACCAGACAGTCCAGGCCCAGATCAGGCTCCCCCATTAGGAGTAGCCTGGTTCGGACTTGTACTTAATGAGCCCTTATGAGTAAATCAGTCCTTTTGAGCAATTAAGGCTAATGAGTTGTTCAGAGAGTTTCATTCCATAAGTTGTGGTTTCCAACCTTTCAGCAAAAGGTGCAGGCCCAGACCAAGCAATTCATACAAGGATAAGCTTGATTAGGATCTGTGCTTTTGGTATTATTATCCCAGACAAGCAGTAGATATTAGTTATAAGCAAAACAATGCACTCGCCACACGTAGTGGCCTAAATCCATTATTTATATATATTTAACCTATCATAAGACACTCTGCACCCAGAATGGTCATAATGTCCCTTCTGAGTACAAGAGCTTGCTTCTTTACTATTTGCAAAATATACATAAACTAGAAGTTTAGACTCCTGAGATCCCCCCTTGTGTTTCGTTTCGACAAGATGGGATCTAGGGAGCATTAGAGAAGCAAATATTTCATTGAAAACTGGTGCAGGTTGACCTCTTGTTTGCAAAAATAAGAGTTAGCTTGCACTAGTTGATGATACAAATATATACTGAAGAGCAAAAGAAGCGCTGCATGCAAAATTTTCTATAAATTACTCAGAAGGTAAAGGCATGTAGCTTATGTATGTGAACCATATTTATAACCAGAAAAATTCTATTGCAGCGTTGCTTTTGCCCGTCAGTATATATGTCTAGATTTAGTGAAAGCTCTATTATATTGTTTGATTGCATTGGTATGCTCAGTAGTACACTTATCTTGGATAAAAAGATTTAATTACTTCTAACAAGAAGTACCCTAACTGCTGGAATTTCAAACTTTAATCTTCTTAACAAAATATTTACAGTATATATTAATTGTATCATCATGGACTACTGTACATATTAAATCAAAGACCCATAGTGTATATAGGGTTCATAACAGTCATTGTGACCAATATACCATATCCAACCCTATAAAAGCTCTGCACAAGTAATTTTATACAAAAGAAAATACCAGGACTTAAACACAGTGTGAATCCAGATCAGCTGGCTTCAGACGAAAACAGTAGATCAGGATCCTCATTGTCTTTTAACAACACAATAGACCCAATCCTTCTTAATAAAGGACGATACCAACGGCTATTTGGGCACTTATAAGAGCATGTGAGATTTGAGAGATGAATATGGTAAATTAAAAATGGATTTATTAAATATAAAAGGAATAATTGTGTAAAATCCAGGAATATGTAGTTGTAGACTTTTAATGTGTCTACGCATTTTTGTTGTTACATTTTTTCCTTTATTTTTCTCTGTTTTGTATCAGTCATGCAGGGTATGCCATTCCATCTTTTTAGTTAACTTGTGTGAATTTACAACTTCCTCAGATTTTTTAAAATATGACAGAGTTAAAGATACTTTCATATAATACCCAAGGACTGGGTGGAATTAAAAAACAAATTGATGTATTCCAGTATATTAAAAATAAAAAATTTGATATCTGTTGTCTACAAGATACACATTTTACAGAGAGTCAAGAGATATACATAAGGAATAGATGGGACGGAAATTGCTATTTTAGCCCAGCCGCCCAAGCAAATGCAAGAGGAGTAGCAATATTTTTTGCAAAAAATGTGGATTATAAAATACACACTGTTAAGCAAGATACTGAAGGAAATTACCTAATCCTGGATTTAAGTATATTCAATAAAAGATTAACTTTAGCAACAATCTATGGGCCAAATAAAGATAACCCAATTTTTTTTAGGGATCTATTTAGCAATATACAAAGTTTAGAAAATGACTCCTACATAATTTGCGGAGATTTTAATCTTGTATTAGACCCAGACTTAGATTATTTTAACTACAAGCATGTAAACAATATTAAAGCCAGGGATAGCATACTCAAAATCATAGATGAAAATAATCTCTTTGATGCTTACAGAGAGTTACACCCCACTACCAAGAGGTTTACATGGAGAAGAAAAAATCCTCTAAAACAAGCAAGACTAGATTTCTTTTTATTAACAGAGAATTTAATTAGTACAGTAAAACAAACACAGATTGAAACAGGCTATAGGTCGGATCATTCTTTTATTACATTAGTGCTTGCTATGGATAATTTTAAACATGGTAAATCCTTATGGAAACACAATAATTCATTACTAAGAGATCCGGAATATCTTCAAACAATACGGTCAAAAATTTTTGATATTAAGACGCAATATTCCTTGCCAATTTATAATCTTGAAAATCTTGAGTACATACCAGATGATGAAATACAATTTTTGATAGATGATCAATTGTTTTTAGAAACCCTTTTGATGGAAATTAGAGGAAAATCAATATCTTATTCAAGTTATAAGAAAAAAACAACGAATAGTGCAGAACAAGAATTAATTAAGAAAATTCAAGAAGAAGAAGATAATTTGGAAGAAGGATCAGTCCCAAAACTAGAACAAATGAAACAGCAATTAAAGGAAATACGTGAAAATAAAATGCAAAGAATTCTAATTAGGTCAAGAGCAAACATAATCGAAAATGGTGAAAAACCAACAAAGTTTTTTTGTAATTTGGAAACAAACAATTATACAAGTAAGACAATTAATGTTCTAGAACAAGAAAATGGGGTTCTCATAACAAATCAAGAAGAAATTTTGAAGGAAATGGCAAAATACTATGAAAACTTGTATGCAAGTAAAGACCATAATCTTTGGGATATTGATTTGGATACACATATGCTTAATACCACTATTCCAAAATTAGAACAACAGGAAGCCAATAATTTAGAGGGAATGTTAACAATAGAAGAAGCAGGTCAAACATTAAAACATATGAAAAATAATAAGAGCCCAGGTACAAGTGGATTTTCAGCTGATTTTTTTAAAGTATTTTGGAAAGATTTGGGACATTTTGTTGTACGGGCAATAAATTATGGGTATAGGCAAGAAGAACTATCTATTACACAAAAGCAGGGTTTAATTATATGCACACCTAAAGAGAACAAAAACAGACATTTTCTTAAAAACTGGCGCCCTATCACCCTTTTAAATACAGTGTATAAAATAGCATCGGGTTCCATCGCAAATAGAGTAAAAAAGGTTATGAATAAATTAATAAGTACTGATCAAACTGGATTTATGGAGGGTAGATATATAGGGGAAAATACAAGACTTCTGTATGATATAATGCAATACACAGAAGAGCAACATATCCCTGGCTTATTGCTGCTAATTGATTTCGAAAAAGCTTTTGATTCCTTATCATGGAGGTTTATAGATAAAGTCCTGGGTTATTTTAACTTTGGCCCATCTATCAGAAAATGGGTTTCAACTTTTTATAAAAACTCATGTTCTGCAGTCACACAGTGTGGATTTTTATCAGCATTTTTCATGCTTGGCCGTGGATGTCGCCAGGGTGATCCAATATCAACATATTTATTTGTACTATGTGCAGAAATTTTAGCTGCAAAAATAAGAAGTAATAAAAATATAAAAGGCATCAAAATCAACAATACAGAAATAAAACTTTCACAATATGCTGATGATACATCAGCCTATCTAGATGGTTCACAAACATCACTTGAAGAAACATTAAATGAGCTTGACATTTTTGCCAATATCTCCGGCCTTAAGACAAACTTTGATAAAACTCAAGTAGTTTGGATAGGGTCAAAAAAATATAGCACACACTCAATTAAAACCAGATGGAAACTATCATGGGGTACATGTCAGTTTAAATTATTAGGGATTACTTTTGATGTGGATTTAACAAAAATAATCGGGATAAATTACGGTAATAAGATACAAACCTTAAAAAATTCTATTAAACTGTGGCAAAGAAGAGCACTTAGTCCATTAGGGAAAATAACAGTCATAAAATCACTTCTTCTGCCAAAAATTACTCATCTTTTGATAGCTTTACCCAAGCCTGAAATCACACTTCTACAAGAAATCAATACGCTATTTTATGACTTCCTGTGGAAAGGCAGAGCAAAAATAAAACAGTCTGTGGTGGTTAAACAATATTTTGAAGGAGGATTAAAAATGGTGAATTTATTTGCGTTTGAGCAGGCACTTAAAATAACTTGGATAAGAAGAATGTTACAGGATGATAGCAAATGGCAACTATTTATAAAAAACAAGATATCTATGAACACACTATTTTCCTGCGGCTCAGATTATACAAAAAATATCATAACTAATCTTAAAAATGAATTTTGGAAGGATGTGTTAAAAGCCCTATTAAAACTACAAACGGTGTTGGAGGTAGATAATGGAAAAGGAAAAGCTGACCATATACCTATCTTTTATAATAAATTCCTTCATATTGCAAATGAAGGATTCTTTTACAAATCCTGGTTTAATAATGGTGTGAAATATATCACTGATTTAATGGATAGTAATGGTAACTTTATCAAATACGAGGAATTTGTGGAAGGGTCAGGTGTACAATCCAATTTTATACAATTTACAGGTGTTATTGCATGCATAACAAAATTCATGAAAGAAAATAGGGTAAAAATTGAAAAGAAACAAGGACCAATATTCCCTTCACTAATTGAGGTAATACAAAAACAGAAAAAAGGATCACAAAATATCTACTTAATTTTGAATAAAAACGATGATATCCCTACAGGTAAAATTAAATGGAATCAAATATATGAAATACCAGATCATTCATGGGTATATATCTATAAATCACCATATCAGCTAACAAAGTGCACCAAACTTAGATGGTTCCAAACATCAATTAATCATAGGATACTGCCAACCAACCACTTATTAAATAAGATGAATATTTCAGATGATCCCAAATGTACTTTTTGCGGAGAGGAAAATGAAACCATTTCACATCTGCTCTGGAACTGTTCACACACAAAAGCATTCATTACAGAGTTAACAAATCAGTTCCAATATAAATCAATTATATTAGACCTAAATGAAAAAAGTTTTATCTTAAGTCTTTATCCAAACATTATGCCGGAAATAATACAGCTCTTAATGTTAATAGTCAAATACTATATATACATGTGCAGAAATAATAAATGTGCAATGAATTTTAAAGTTTATAAATTATATGTTAAGACATTCTATCAGACTCAAAGAGAGATTGCTTTAAGTAATAATGATATTGACAAATTTCAAAAAAAATGGTACCGATACCAATGGTTAATAGTGTAATCCTGTTGAGCAAGAATTTTATACATAATTATCGGTATCAAATAATAATAAAAAACTGAGAATAACAGTCCACCCCACATAATAATTATTTATAGCGCAAGCCAATCAAAAAACTAACTATGAAGGCAACGAAAGCAACCCTGCAAGACTGATCACAATAAATATATATATGATTTTTTTTTTTTTTTTTTTTTTTTCGTTACTGTAAGTATACCATAATTACCATTGTATAATTATCATCAGTATATATATATATATTTCATGTCATTGTATGAAAGGAAGAATGAATGAGCTAGCTGCACGATCAAAAATCTTGGTATGCTACCCTGGGCTACCAAGGTCTAATTGTTACAGGGCAGTACTGAATAAATTAACAGACGGAAAAAAAAAAAAAAAAAAAAAGTGATCGCTGAATGTTTACAGCTTGTCATATAATCCCTGCATATTTGCAGCAAAAACTTAAACTTTTTTCAAGCACAAGGTATTATTCGCCCGGTATTCGCAATAAGAACTTAGTTCTGGATACTGTTCGCTGTATATTCGTTACAGTGACTTTAACTTTTTATGTATTCGCGGAGTGTTCATCTAATGAACTTCAACTCATATAGCTCTCAGTCTCAAGATCTTATTTTTTTTACTGGGGAGATAGATTCAAAATTATCTCCCCTTAAAACTCTGCAATTAAATGGCTGTCATAATTGCCATGATGCAAAAATGACAACATGTTGAGAAGTCTTTTTACGGTATGTAATCTCTTCTCATGTGTTTTTCTGTTCCTATGGTGTTTGAGTTGATACCTTTTGATTGTTCTCGAATGGTGCTGCTTGCTGAGGCCAGTGCAAAATGGATAAATTTGACTATTTCAGTTTAACAATTAAGCTTTGACTTTTGTAAATCATTGATTGCTGCTTGTTTGCAGGATATTCGCAGTAACTGTTCGCCACATATTCGCTGCATATTTAATTTGCTGTCTTGAATCATGTTTGCCACATATTTGCTGAATATTCGCAGGCTATTAACTCAAAGTATTCGCGGCAGACCTAATTTGCATGTGAAAAGTGAACATCTCGCGAACATTCAATGAATACTGGTCAGCCATATAAGGTTATGTTTACCGAACAATCGAAGAGTATTCGCTAGCTGTTCGCGAAAATTGTTCGCGGCAGTGGATTTTTTTTTTGTAAGGGGAGTCTCCCTAAAAAATGATTTTTTTAGGGAGACTCATTATAATTTTGTCACAACACAAACACAAGCTGCGGTGACAATCTACTACCACTGCATCATATTTTTCCTTCCATTTAACGGCAATAGTACGTGTAATGGCTAATTTGCTTCTAAACATAGAAAATGCCGTAATTTTGCGCTATAACTTCTCCCTATCTTACTTTCACATCCCTTTAATGTTCCTGGAGGGAGAAGTCATTCTCCCTACTGTCAGGGCTCAGCTTGAACCCTGCTGTTTTAGTATGTACATGCATTCTTACAAGCAGAGTGGAAAACTGAGTGAAACCTGGAGATTTATCCTGTTTTGATAATAGTGTAGATCCAGATCAGCTTGTTTCTGAGCTGAGACACCAGCTGATCAGGATCCACACGGTTTTCCATTCAGTATTTGTAGTCTTGTAATGGAATACCTTTTGCACATGTGTAATGTTTATTGAGTGTTTATAGAAAATTAATTAAAATTACAAAGAGTTAAATGTAAGCATATATATAACAAAAAGTATAATGTTTATCTCTCTTTATTGGAGAGCTTTCTTGATTAGATTTGTAAATCACTAAATGATGCTTAAAATGCACATGCAATGGCGTAGCCAGAATGCTGAAAAAAATTTACGCACACCAAAGGGAGACTATTGGATCAAGCAGGGGTTCTCTTCAATTGCGTCCCTTTTCAAAATAGAAACCTCTCTTAAAGGAAAGAATTTGCTCCCAGAGGGAGCAAATTCTTTCCTTTTAGAGCAATTCTTTATGGTATGGAAAATCACTTTTACAACATTAGGTGACCTCCCTTGAATGTTACTATTTTTATTACGCATGTGCCTTGCTGCATAATGGTAGCTACTCCAATGACATGCATTGAAGAACATTTACCGTAACTGAAATTATTAAAAGAAAATAGCAGCAAATAAAGGTCTCACATCATGTTTAAAATTGTATGAAACTACATTGGGTAAGAAAAAGTTGGGACAGGAACAATATAACAATGTGCTTTCTTTTGACTCAAAATATACTAGGTAAGTTATAGGATACAAGTGATAAATCTGAGGAATATCCAAGCACTAGATGTTTTTTGCAATCATTTTCAGATGTATCAACCCTTTCTCTGCTATTCACAATAATGTCGTCTGTTCTCTGTACTTTAGTGGCTTATATTGCAAACAATATGAACCCAGATCAGAGTCTGATCAGGTTTCATAGTGTTTGCTTCTGTGATCAAAATAAGTCTGACGTGCATTTGAATATATGCAGCAAATGTCACAAGCAGACAATATTTTCTGGACTAAAAATATTAGCAGGATAAGTGCCTCCTATAGTTTGCAATCGACTTTTTTATTTTTTGAAAAGAAAGCAGAATACCGCTTAAGCCGGTGCTAGGGGCGTAAGAATTGTTGCACTTTCCATCAGTTCTCATGAACAGACTCAATAAAACAGAGTCTGCTGTTTTCTTATATTGTAAGTTCTCTCTATTTCTGAAGGCTCGTTTTTCTACATTTTTTGATAATTTGGATGAATCATCTGCTAGCACATTTTACACTCCTGTGAAATGCCAATTGCTGCATTTGGGATTGACACTTTTAAGGATTGAAATTCATAAATTAAGCTTTCACTGGATAATGAAAAACATTAGCTATTTTAATGTATGTGAAGCCTGAAGGGCTTTTCAGAAACATTAAAATAGCTAATGTTTTTCATCATCCATTGCAAACTAAAAATATGAATTTCAATCCTCATAGATCTATTTACATTCTATAATTCTATATATATTATCAATCAAATTTACTTAATTATCTTCCACCCAACCCCGCTACTTATCCTTATAAAATGAAATATTTTATTTATAACATAGGTGTTGGAACAGCCAGGGAGCAAAACTTGTGTACATAACATTGTAACGATATGTAAATGATGTCACACAAATGTCGATAAACAACCAAAGTTATTGGCTGACATTGACGTTACTCCGCCCAGAGGTGCGGTCTAGATCACATAATTTTTCAATGTTTTGCATCACCTAGAAATGTTCGTTGCATTTAAGGCAACTACACTGAGCATGTAAATATTAAGGGTTAAATGTGCATAAAAACAGCTAACAGTGAAAATTTGCTAATGCAAAAGAAGTCATCATTGTTAGTTTGAGGTTTGGTTTGACAAACAATATACCTCTCATCACCTGGCTGATTACACCACATTTCTTCACTGCATATATAAAAAACACACAAACTTATGCAAAACATCTATATAAACCCATTTATAACACTTTTTTTCAAACCAGAGGCGTGTTCAACAATGCGAGAGCTCGGTGTGCTATGGAGTGCTTTCTCTCTGAATGCAAGCCCTCGCCAAGGTACTTGCAAGTGCTCGCGATTCAAGTCGATAGGTGTATCGCCCGAAAATCCAAGATGGCTACCAAAACAATAATGGGTTTTCGTGAGGGACTTTGCTCGCAATATTTTCAGATTCAATTTTTTGAATGACAATGTATATGTTTCATTGTGAGGATATATGAAATGGAATACAGTCAAACCTCGATTATTCGAAGTGCCAGGGACCACAGGAATCCGTTCGAATAATCGGTAGTTCGAATGATCAAAAAACGGGAGTTTTCGGATATTTTCGGAAAAGCTGGGATACTTTCATAGAAAGTCATTGTTTTGCCAGAGTTTGCAACTTCAACTCGTGTTTTCCGTGAAGTAATCAGGGCAAATGTCAAAGCATTAAAGAAAATGAGCTCCTTGGGGTCGTGGCCTCATCGTCTCTTATGCTATGCAGGTCTAAGAACGCAGAAAAGAAAATCAGATCTTTATTGCAATCCGCTATATCTGTATATGTAACAACATCGATAACAACAATGAAAATAAAGTTAAATATAAATTGACGAACCATATTTACTAACGAAATATTGACTCCTTTTTATCGCCCTTATGTCATGAGGTCTCCATCCCAGCTAGCACACAACGTCGGGCCATCAACGGCCCACCAGCGATAGGCCATTGAGATGGCATATCGCTGGCAGGCCGTTGGTGGCCCGACGTTGTTAGCTTTTGGGCTGGTAACTTTTTTTTTATTTCAGCAAAAACATACGATTTGGGTGTTTAAAAGAACCGTCTCGATGAGAGGGTCCTTTTAAGCATCCAAACCTAGGTTTTGGTTGTTTTCCCTCAATAGTAAAATTGTTTTTCAGGCATTCAAAAGAAGTGTTTTGATGAGACAGTTCTTTTGAGCACCCAAAACACATCCGTGAAATTCATCTATTATCAAAATAGTTATTTTTGTTGTAACCTGTTGGTTGTACAAAGTTGGTGCACTTGGTGTGTTCACTTAATGTAAACAGTGGTCAAGAATAAATCAAAGGATGAGAAGATCCAATTAAAATCAAGTTTAGCTCATTTAAGGCCAATAATTAGACATTTAAAAAACATCAAATAAAACCATCATTGCAGACGACCTTAATAAAATAATAATAATATTCTTTATTTCCTCCACATGTGAAGAGCATACAAATAAAGCACAATTACAAAAGTAAGATAGAAACATTGAACATATATACATCATATACATAATTGGTTTGGTTTTAATATTTTAAAACCTGTTTGTTTATATATCGATATTCAGATTTGAATCGTTTCATTTAAAATCAGGTCATGCCATCGATATAAAACTCCATCAACATCCATGCTGTATATGACAATAGACCACGTCAACACTGATGAAGTATTATTGTAATGGCATTCACCTATTTATTTTTTACTCATCTTATTTATAATCTATATAATAAAAATAAACTCGACCAAACAAAGAAATCATGATCACCATGCGTGACATTTGGGCTTCGAATCTTGAAAGGTAATTTAATAGCCATTTCTTTAATCGGGACCGACAAATCACTTCGAAAAATTGAATTTTTCAGATAATCGAAATTCGAATAATAGGTAGTTTTATTGCAATAGATAATAGAGAAAAAAGTCGGGACTGTCCGTAGTCTTCGAATAACCCAGTAGTTTCGGCTAATCGACGTTCGGATAACCAAGATTTGACTGTAATTTAAACTGAAGGTAGGAAGGTGTTTCGCTTTGATTTTCAACCAATTGGGGGGATTTGATTTGTTTGTTACTGGGCGCAGCCATTTTTTTTCAAGTGAGCACTCGCTATCGCTCAACAATGTAATGATCACACTTACAAGTGTTCGTTGGAGCGCTCACATTGTTGAACTCGCCTCTGGAATTTACCTGTAATCATGGCTCGAGATAACTGAGAATTGTAATTGTATTTTGGATACCCATAATTTGAATTTAGAAATCTGATAGACTGTGTTTACAAATGGTCTGCTTACAAAGTAACATTATAAACCTAACATCCTTTTTAAGGGACATCAGCAATGCGGCGTCTGAGCAGGTTCTGCACTGTTTGCTTACAAAATGTCCTTCTAAATTTGAATGAAATTCAAACTTATAACCCAACAACCTTTAAATTTTAAAATAGATTTGTCCAATTGACAGGGTGGAAAAATGGGTTAACCCTTTACTCCATGATAGTGCCTTTTGACGCCTTTGAAATATCATGTATTTGAAAATATTCTGGAAAATGGAGCAAATGCTCCATTTTCCATAATATTTCAAAAGCATTCAAAACTTAACTTCAATTTTTCTTGAATTTTGTCAATGTTGTCTAAAAATAGAAAATAATGTCATAATCTAAAAATAGCCTATGGAGTATAGGGTTAAGTAGTTACTTACTTGCCAGAGAGTTGTTGGACTTGCGAGATATATTCAACTGCCTTTGCAAATCTGTCTTTACCAATCTTTACCAAAAATCTTCTCATTGTGGATGCCTGTGTATTTAAATAAAATAATTTACCGGTATTGACCAGAATAGAGTCAGACAAGCACAGTCAATATAAGCTGATGGAAAGTTTGCACAAGAAATATAACATTTTTCCTTTAAAAATATATCGCTATTTATTTCAGGGTTATAAATACAAAGCAGTCACTTTATGATGCTTTGTTTGGGGAAAGCAGAGAAACATTCAGGTTTTGTATCGAGAAATGCATGCAGATGCAAATGTTGGTTTCATGTAAGGCAATTATACATTGAGAATGTAAATATTTCATATTAGAAGATGACAAGCACCCATAGTGTATTGAGAAAAAACTGTTCTACACTTTGTAGAATCTGGCTCATACATCATGATTCTAATGCACTTGCTTTTGTAACCTGATTTCTGATTGGATAACGTCAAAAATTTGCGACAGTATATCTGTAGGACATGGTTTAACGTCATTAATTACCTCATATAATATTTCATTGGATGACGTGAGGCATTATACGGCTTGCAACACTCCAATTTGAGACAAAACTGCAGAAGTGCATTAGAATGGGGAGCAGTCTGATCAGAGTTCCACAGTAGAAATTTCTGGAGTGCACTTCAATATATGCAGAAGACAACAACAAATATTGGCAGGATAAAGGTAAAGTCAAATTAACTATGTATATATTGATGATAATAATACAGGCCTTTAGTTTAGAGTGTTTCAGACCAACGCATTTCACCGAAACATCAAAAAGTGAATTGGTAGCGTATTGATAGCGCGTTGGATGTATTTTGGTTCATTTGTTTTTCATATTGGTTAGAATGTGTACCAAAAAAAAATTTTCTTATTTCTCAGCGAAAACATATGTTGTGAGTACTCAAAAGAATCGTCTCAATGAGACGGTTCTTTTAATCACCCAAAACGTAATGTTAAAACTGATTGGTAAGAAAATATTTAAAGTTTAACCCTAAAAAACTTTGTTTTCTAAATCTGTGTAATACTAATAAAAGATACCCTTTGTCCATTGAACATGAGCACAGAGTAGAACTTGTGAGGATGTCGCTGATCTTCTGGCAGAAACTCTACAATTGCTGGTACATAACATTCAAGGTTCTTCATCTGATTGTAGACACGCACCAGCACAAAGTCTCCTTGCTGTTCAAAAATATCAAAGAAAATTTATTAGATTAATGCAACTATGATGAGGATATCATGTTTACACTTTTAAGTAAAATGCATGTACATGAAGTATAAATGTGCCAGCAAATGAGAATTTGGTTCTTATCACATTGTAGAGCAATGAAGGCTTAGACAAGTCTGCTCAATGTGCCTATTTGCTTACCAGAACCTTTGCTGTTCACATACCCAAAAGATGGACGTAGATGAAGACTTGGACCAAAATCTAGACCCCAAGAACCACTGGATATGTCAACATGGGCCTTTATCTGAACCTTTTGGGTATAATTGCAATAAGTACCAAAACCTCATCAGCTGGCCCCGTGTTCATAGTTAAGAAATGAAATCAATTTTTGTAATTTTCATGGAATCATGAATACTTTGGGTCTCTTGCAAAGTAAGTGAAGCCCAAGGGCTTCACGTGAACTTTGCAAGAGACTCGAAGTATTCATGAATACATGAACATTCCAAAAATTAATATTTTTTTTTATATATTTACATTTTATTATAAATATCTAAAATATATAAATTATCTATAATTTAGGAAACAAAACAGTTTTATATTTAATATGTAACCGTATTAACGTTTTTGTTGGAGAGTAAAATGGAAAAGCATAAAAGCCAGTGTGAACACGTACAGCCAATTGAGTAACAAGTGGGCTTGACAGCTGTCAATAACATTTATGTCCTTCATGAGGCTATGAGCGGTTGCAAAAATCAAAAGATTCATTATAGGCTTGCTTCGAAAATGTAAATATAGTGTTACAGTGACTTCTAAATAACTCTGGTAGCCCAAAGTACCAGCTTAATTCCAAGTAAGCTTTGGATACATTGGATTTCAATGAGAGCACATATTTCTAAATTATTTCCTTCTTAAGATAACTATTTGAAAGCTAAAGTCATCAGTGTTATATCAGCATGTAAAATCTTTGTAAAATTCTGGTCATTTTCATAAAGTTCTGATCATTTCTTTTATTTTCTTTACGTCTTGCTGGGTAATATTCCCACCCTTTTTTTGTTGTCTGCGGGATTTTTCAAAATTAACTTTTTCAAAAAATTCCTTCAGAGTGTCAAACAACTCGGATCAAGATCAGGACTGACATTCTGTCTGTCCTCATCTAGTTCCAAACTGCTTGCTAAGGTTTTCAGCAGACAACAAAAGTCGCCAAGCAAGAAAATGGTTAACAATACTTGCCACTTATTTTCCTTTTTCTTCACAAAATTCCAGTCAACATAATATGAGTCGCGACATGAGATTTCAAACAATGTGGTATGTGCGACAAGCAAAGCCTCAGATCAACCTGCGCATACGCGCAGTCTGATCAGAGCCTTTGCTAGTCACTTGAATATTCTATGATTGTTAAGCTACTGACTGGACTGAACAGCATTTGAAGTTTTTAAGCTTAAAAGGAGGCTGCACAGGATCGTCTGAGTCTACACTTGTCAAAATGCTACATTGTTGGAAATCACATGTCATGGCTCATTATATGTATAGTTTCTCTTCAAATTCTAGTCATTTTCCCATATTTTATTTTTGTTAAACTCTCCTTTTTGGAACCATTAGCATTATAGAGAGCACCTTAGCTCAGTTCGTAGAGTGTCAGACTTGTGACCAAGAGATTGCTGGTTTGAATCCCACCTGCAATGCCATGTTGTGTCCTTCATCAAGGCACCTAATCTTCACTGTTTAGTACTGTTCAACCCAGGAAAAAGTCGAACATGACTGTAAAGCATCTACCTAAACCAGGAGAGTAGCTACCATATAAGCAAAAACAGATGTGCATGCACATTTGAACCCTAAATATGGGATGTTCCTATCTCTGTTTCGATGATACAGTATGTGTACAAAATGTGTGTGATCTCTTAATCCAATTTTGGTAGAGGTTGTGTAGGCATCATCTCCTCCTAGACCCATTTTGGGAGTTAAGCATCCATACAACAAAGTGGTCGTGGTCGAAATCTTATATCACTCTATTCTGCCCATTTAAATCATCCTCTATTACAAAGAGTGTGTGAAATATCTTGGCAAACACCGCAGACCCTGCTGATCCTATGTTTAAATGTATTTACCCTGTTCCACAAGTGGGTACTTTGAATTTTAAGCTAGATACGTCCCTGTAAACTCTTTCCTTGCTGGCAGCGACTTTTGTCTTCTGTTGATAAACTTTGCAAAGAGTTTGGACCCAGGTCATTCTGTCGGTCCTGATCTGGATCCAAACCGTTAGACACTTTGGTGGTATTTCTGAAAGAAATTTTTGAAAAGGTTGATTTTGAAAAAAATCACTACATGCGCGGATCTAGGCAGTTTTGTCAGAGGGGGTCCAAACTTGATGTTTATTTGTTTTGTTTTATTAGGAGAAAGAGGATCCAAATACCACTCAAAGCGGGCCATTATCGGCCCGGTCCGCCAGTGAAATGCCATTTAAATGGCGTTTCGATAGTGGGACGATGATGGCCCTACATTGAATGCTGGCATGGTAGCTTTGTGACTTTTCAGGGGATCCGGACCAGTATTGCTAAGAAACCCTTTAATTTTGTGATTTTTCCGAGGGGGTCTGGACCCCGTGTCCCCCCCTCTGGATCCGTGCATGAGTAGACGACAAAAATCAGGAAAAATTTTCCAGCATGCAACAAGTAAATATACTTACAGCCAGTTCTGGCCTTGGTACAGCACCACCCATTGGTATCAGAAATGAAGTTCTCACTTTCTGTCTTTTCTTGAAGTTAAACATTACTATGGCATACATTGCATTGGATGGTTTCTGTACATTGGCTGGAAATCAAATGCACGTACATATATTCATGGGTTAAAGCCCTGAACATAAAAGAGCCTGAAATCAGATACTGTCAGTCCTTCCAAACTGAAGCTGGGTATAAATTGTTTTGAAAAGGGTAGATCCAAATCAGCTCACTTTTGAGAAGCCAGCTGATTAGGATCTTCACTATTTTCTACTCTGCTTGTAAACTAGATGATGTATATTAATTATGCCCCCCTCCCCCACCACACCAGCTTCATAGAGTTTTATGACTTGGTGACGTTGAAAATTAGGCCAAGGTCACCAAAATCTAACCGTTTATTAAGGTCCTCTCAATAATGTATCTGTGTCAATTTGGTCAAAATCTTGGCCATTGGAGTAGTCAAATATATGGCACTAGTACGAGAGTGCAGTCGTACATGTACTAGTACTGCAATAATGCACTAGTAGTAACATGTGTATGACACATATGCTGGATTGTTGGACCACATATATGACACTACTGCTGGATTCCATTCACACATGAATGGCAATATATAGTGCTATATATATAGATTATTACACGGCTTTTTTGATCCCAGCCCTGATCTAAGCCCGAGTAGACCGTATCAGCCAGAGCCCGAAGGGCGAGGGCTGATACGGTCCGAGGGCTGAGATCAGGGCTGGGATCAAAAAAACGTGTAATAATATTTTTATCATATACTTATGCGTGTAAAAGAGCTAATGAAATAATCTATCAGTTTCTTTATTTTGACAATGATCACTAAATTAAGTGACTTTATCAGCCGCAAAGGCTCAAAGGCATTTCGTCGATCCTTTAGTTCGCGAAAACGTTGCGTGCGGTTATGACGTTGTGACGTTGTGACGTCATGGCGTTCGAAAGTTTGACGCTGACGCCATTTTGTATGGAGATACTCGGAGTAAGAAAATGGATATTTCAATGTTTTAACAGTGTTTTCAGTGCGATTTTGGTTGGAATCAGGTAAAACATATGCAAGAATACGTCCACTTTCTTTATTTTTTACAACAGTTTTGCAAGTATTCCTTGTTTTTTCTCCTGGGCGAGATCAACTGCTGGGGAGGGCGGGACAGAAAAATATCAGCCCTGGTATCAGCCCCCGTATCAGCCCTCTACTTGACTTTTGATTCCAAGGGCTGGACAGCTCTATTTGACCGGGCCGATACGCTTGGGCCAGAAGTCTAGTATCAAGGGCAATACTAGTATAAGTATATGATAAATACATTTATAGCACTATAGTTCTGAATTGCAGCCATACATGTATGGCAATAGTATTGAATTTGATTTCAGACTCATATTTATGGTAATAGTATTGGATTGGATTTCAGACTCATATGTATGGTAATAGTATTGGATCTCAGTCACACATGGATGGCATTAGTACTGGAATGCAGTCACATACATATGACATTAGTAAAAATGTTGGTCTCATTTAAGACAACTATATTGGGCATGTAAAGTCATTGAACACATTGTTTGTGAATATGGAATTTGTTTATAAATTGAATTTGAGAATCGTAAGGTCTTAAAATATTTTCTTTTAAATTATTGTGTTGAATTTGTACCCAAGATTATCTCTCGAGGTTACATTGTTTCTTTAAGAAGAATTTTGAGAAAAAAAGCAATTACGTAAGTTATTTGTTTGATTCCAATAACAGTGTAAATAATTGATCCTATCTTCCCAGACAATCAATTGAGATCCTAGTAATTGAACACTTAACAAAGCCTCTGATCTAACTGATTGAACAATTAACAAAGTCTTTTAAAAGAAACAGTAGAAGCATGTTGTCTCTCAGGCTGGTAGACCATCATGCACTCAGAATGGCCAAAACTCCATTGAGTTTTGGCCATTCTGTGTGCAATATGGTTTATGGTTTTTATGGTTACACTCGTTCCAGGCTACTAAATTTTACAATTGCTGATCCATTTTAAAGTTACTCTAACTGACTGTGAAATGGCGAAAAGATATAGTCCCATGTATTTTGCACTTTTGATGAATGTTTCATTAATTGATCAAACATAATTTTTCAATACATTATTGTTTGCTAGGTCTCTCAAGAGAGGTCATAAACCTCAGGTTTTGCCTTCAGTTTTCACATCCTCCTCAGGACCTGGCTAATGTAAGTGCATGAAAACCCATGTTTGAACCCAATATTAACTGGGCCTCGGCGTAAGAAAACCTGTCTTCGGTGTTTGAGAACAACAAAGGCGCAGACCAGCCTGCACATCCATGCAGTCAGATCAGCACATTTGTTACTCCTTTATTGAAAAGTATCATGTCTAAGCTTCCTACTAGCAAAATTTTTATTTTCTAGCTAGTCTCTGCAGCTGAGCAGGCTTGTTTGAGTATGACCTGAACGGAAACAGGTTTTCTCCCTTTGGGGCCCATCTTATTGGCTGGCCTATTTATATATTCTTACCTGGATAATACAACCCATCAGCCTTGTAACAGGCCAGCACCCTGGGGCCACCCATGTCCTCTCTTTCTCTGTCTGACTGGATTTCTAGCCTGGCACTAATGTCTGTGTCATCAGAGCGCCCTGTACCTGCCCCTCCCCCTTCAGGAGGTTTTCTCACAAATTTTGGTCGCTTTCTAATATGAACCTAAAAATAGAAAACATGTAGTTCGTTCAGCTTACCATATTTTACATACCATATATGGCTGTACATGCTACATTAATCGTACATTTAGTACTTTATAGTTTGGACATGGACATATGATTTTCAGTAAATCCTGTGGTCCTATTTCAGTGTAACATGTATTCATCATGAGATTAATCCTGATCATGTACACTCTTTTCAAACCTAAACCCCATATGCTACCTGGCCGCGTAGCGCAGTCGAAAAAGTGTCTGGCAACAGATGGGAGTCTGACTGCAGATCCAGGGGTCGCGAGTTCGATTCCGGCCCAGTCCCATACTTTCGTGGAGATTGATCATGAAATAATTTCTACATTCATTCTCCTCCCTTCTGCTGAATCATTCAAGAAGGGTCGTTGTCAGTTACAAGCGAAAGTATTTGCACAAAGTACTGGTTAACTGCTTGTTCAAGCTTGCCCAGGAAAAAGGTGGTGAGGTGAACTGACCATCCCACCATGACCATAGCTGTTGACTTGGGACGTAAAGCAACAAAACAAACAAACAAACCCCATATGCTATATTTAGAACATTGCATCATTTCTATAAATAATTCAAATTTTCAAATATTTTCCCCACTTCAATAGTTTTGAAAATATTATGGAAATTGGAACATTTGCTCCTCAGGAGCAAATATTCCATTTTACATAATATTTTAAGAAATCTTACATTACGAAGGTGTCAAAAGGCGTTTGTGTGGAGTAAAGGGTTAAAAGAAGGGTACGGTATGCACACAGTGTGATTATAAGGTAGACTACAGAAATACCTGCACAAAGCAGTTACAATTAGCTGTTGTGTTTTTTAAGACTTTGAAAATTATGGTAATTTAAGTGGTTGCTTTTTATCAGGTCAACTTACTATCTCCATATGACCATATCTATTGTCTGGGACATTAAACATAGAATAAATTGTTTCAATATCGTTATGCCTCAATAGCTCCGATATTCAACATGTTCAGGTACTTTAAAATTTCAATGACAGAGACATAAAAAATCAATTCCCATCCCTGTGCTTTGACAACCACTTTATTTATTGTCAACTATACTGCAATTAAAGTGTAATTCTTTGGTAAACAATCGCCTCTCAATCAATTTACCATAGAACGGCAGTCGGAAGATAAGTTCAAAGTGCATCAAAAAAATTTTGTGATAATAGAGTAATAAATTATGTACACTATTACCCGTTTACAACAAGTGACAATGCCCACTTAACAAAACATGCTATTTCAGGTTCTGTATTTGAGAGTTAAATCTTAAGGCATGAAGAGGCGATTGTCAGAGGCTTAACATTGTGTTATTATAAGCGCAACCTGGAAATATTAACCATATTTGACCTAATAATTGTGCATAATGCACTTCTGATGAAACCAGCTGTTTAGGGTCCACACAGTCCATGTATTGTTTACCTGGGCACACACATTTTGGTGGAAATTATATTTAGTCATTTTCTGCTGTTTAATGAATTCTGTAGTCAAAATGATCCTGTTATAGTCAGCCGTTTAATAAGATACATTTGTTTGACAAGCATGTGCATTTTGATTACCTTCCTGTTTATGTGTTGAAAAGAGTATTAATCACGTAGCTTAATTATACAGTTTTATTTATATTTGTACAGTAGTTTAATCCCAGCCTGGCTTAATTGCTTTAACAGATTAAAAATTGGCCAAATGTTAACTCTTTGCCTTCTATTGTCGTCTGCTGACAATCTTAGCAAACAGTTTGGACCAGATCAGGTTGAACGTTTTGTCGGTCCTCAGATCTGGATTGTCCTGATCTGGATCCAAACTGTTTGACACCGATAGTGATCCTGAAAGAACTTTTTGAAAAAGTTTATTTTGAAAATGTCAGCAGATGACAACAAAAACATGAAAAATTACTCAGCATGCAAAGAGTCAATAGAACACATTTTCAAGGCGATATGAAATCTCTAAGCATATATTCATAAAGGTGGGTATAGTAAATATTAGGGTGGCCTGCTGGTTTTGTATACGGTATATACTTGAGATTGTGCCTTAGAAGAGCAAGCCAAATATGGATAATTTCCAAAAGAAAGACCAAATATTTGCATGTGTAAAGAATACACAATTATAACCACTTTATCAAAGTCAAACCCAAAATTTAAGTGGACTTTATACACCATCTCTCAAATCTTTAGGTGGCTGATGCCCTTAAAGGGATTGGCAGCTAATGATAGTGATAACCTAACTTCTATTCATTGCAAAAGGGGTTGTGAGTTTCAGTCCCGGAAGATTCAGGTTTTCTCTTGAATCTTATAGTCATAACTACTTGATAAAATATTGTCAATGAATCCTACAACTTGAAATTGAATCCTTTCAATCAGAGTACTGTCAATGAAATTCTATCATTCAAATCCCTTTAACCACTGCTGTTTGATTCTGCCAATGAAAATCTATCACTTGGGTCCCTTTGACCATGCACATCTGGTTGATACTGTCAATGAAGATCTATCACTTGAATCATTTAAAGCATTGCTGAGTGATACTGCCAATGAACATATATAAACTGAATCCCTATAACTACAGTTGGTTGATACTGTCAGTGATGATCTAACACTCAAATCCCTTTAACAACAGATAGTTGATACTGTCAGTGAGCATCTATCACTCAAATCCCTTTAACAACAGTTGGTTGATACTGTCAGTGAAAATCTTTTTTCACTCAAATCCATTTAACAACAGATAGTTGATACTGTCAGAGATTATCTATCAATCAAATCCCTTAAACAACAGTTGGTTGATACTGTCAGTGAAGATATATCACTCCAATCCCATTAACAACAGTTGGTTGATACTGTCAGTGAAGATCTATCACTCTAATCCCTTTAACAACAGTTGGTTGATACTGTCAGTGAAGATATATCACTCCAATCCCATTAACAACAGTTGGTTGATACTGTCAGTGAAGATCTATCAATCAAATCCCTTTAACAACAGTTGGTTGATACTGTCAGTGAAGATCTATCACTCCAATCCCATTAACAACAGTTGGTTGATACTGTCAGTGAAGATCTGTCACTCCAATCCCTTTAATAACAGTTGGTTGATACTGTCAGTGAAGATCTATCACTCCAATCCCATTAACAACAGTTGGTTGATACTGTCAGTGAAGACCTGTCACTCCAATCCCTTTAACAACAGTTGGTTGATACTGTCAGTGAAGATCTATCACTCCAATCCCATTAACAACAGTTTGTTGATACTGTCAGTGAAGATCTATCACTCTAATCCCTTTAACAACAGATGGTTGATACTGTCAGAGAAGATCTGTCACTCCAATCCCTTTAACAACAGTTGGTTGATACTGTCAGTGAAGATCTATCACTCCAATCCCATTAACAATAGTTGGTTGATACTGTCAGTGAAGATCTATCACTCTAATCCATTAACAACAGATGGTTGATACTGTCAGTGAAGATCTATCAATCAAATCCCTTTAACAACAGATGGTTGGTACTGTCAGTGAAGATCTATCACTCCAATCCCATTAACAACAGTTGGTTGATACTGTCAGTGAAGATCTATCACTCTAATCCATTTAACAACAGATGGTTGATACTGTCAGTGAAGATCTATCAATCAAATCCCTTTAACAACAGTTGGTTGATACTGTCAGTGAAGATCTATCACTCCAATCCCCTTTAACAACAGTTGGTTGATACTGTCAGTGAAGATCTATCACTCTAATCCATTAAATCAACAGATGGTTGATACTGTCAGTGAAGATCTATCACTCAAATCCCCTTAACAACAGTTGGTTGATACTGTCAGTGAAGATCTATCACTCTTATTCATTTAACAACAGATGGTTGATACTGTCAGTGAAGATCTATCACTCAATCCCCTTAACAACAGAAGGTTGGTACTGTCAGTGAAGATCTATCACCCTAATCCATTTAACAACAGTTGGTTGATACTGTCAGTGAATATCTATCACTCTAATCCCTTTAATATCAGTTGGTTGATATTGTCAGTGAAGATCTATCACTCAAATCCCTTTAACAACAGATAGTTGATACTGTCAGTGAAGATCTATCACTCTAACCTCTTTAACAACAGAAGGTTGGTACTGTCAGTGAAGATCTATCACTCAAATCCCTTTAACAACAGTTGGTTGATACTGTCACTGAAGATCTATCAGTCAAATCCCTTTAACAACAGTTGGTTGATATTGTCAGTGAACTGAACATCTATCACTTCAATCCCTTTAACAACAGATGGTTGATACTGTCAGTGAAGATCTATCACTCAAATCCCTTTAACAACAGATGATAGATACTGTCAGTGAAGATCTATCACTCAAATCCCCTTTAACAACAGTTGGTTGATACTGTCAGGGAAGATATATCACTAAAATCCCTCTAACAACAGATGGTTGATAGTGCCAATTAAAATCTACCTCTCAAAAACCCCTCTAACCTAATTTGGTTGACACTGTCAATGAAAATCTATCATTCAATTCCCTTTAACCACAGTTGGTTGATAATGAAAACCTATCACTCAAACACCTATAACACTAGTTGGTTTATAATGTCAATTATAATCTATAGCTCAATTCCCATCGCAGCTGGTTGATACTGTCAGTGAAAATCTATCAACCACAGTCCAGGTTGATAATGTACCAATCAAATCCCATTAACCCTAGTTGGTTGATATTGTCAAGGAAGATATATTGCTCAATTCCCATTTACCACTGCTGGTTGATACTGTCAAGGAAAATCTATCACTTGAATCCCTTCAACCAAAGTTTCTTTATACTGTAAATTAAAATCTACCACTCAAAATCCTTTAACACTAGTTTGTTGATATTCTCAATGAAAATCTATCACTTTATTCCTGTTAACAACATAAATCTATCACTCAAATCCCTACATTGGTTGATAATGTCAATGAAAAAATTCCCACTTGAATCCTTTAACCACAGCTAATAATGAAAATCACTTACATCCTTTCAATCCTAGTTAGTTGCTAATGTCAATGTCAATGAAAATCTATCAATCAAATCCCTTAACCACAGCTGATTGATAGTGTCATTGAAAATCTATCACTTTAAAAATCCCTTTTTACCACAACTGGTTGACACTGTCAATGAAAATCTATCACTTGAACCCTTTTATCAAAATTGGTTGATATTGCCAATGAAAATCTATTACTCAAAGCTGGTTGATTTCATCAATGAAAATCTATCACTTAAAGTTTGTTGATACTGTCAATGAAAATCTATCACCTGAATCCCTTTAATGGCAGCTGGTTGATAATGTCAATGAAAATATATGAGAAAAATCCATTTAACCACATTTGGTTGATACTGTCAATGAAAAACACTCACTTTAACTATCCTATCCAAATGATTCTTTCAACAAAGAGCTATAAATTGCTTGAAAAACATAAACAATTTTTTTCTTTATTACAGTTTAGATTGCCAGAAGGGGATCATAGGGATTATAGTCCTTACAGAAATTCAG
Source organism: Loripinus fragilis (assembly GCA_964019695.1). NCBI lineage: Eukaryota > Metazoa > Mollusca > Bivalvia > Lucinida > Lucinidae > Loripinus > Loripinus fragilis. The sequence continues at coordinate 9,854,806 of OZ026521.1, read as the reverse complement.
TGAACAACGTTTTTCTTTTTTAAAATGTCTTTAATGATAAAATTTTGGACTAAAATTTTGCACATACATATAATAAAACACCGCCTAATATACAATTGCATATTTGAATATTTGTGATAGGATAATAAGTCTGGAATATCTTGTAAAATAAAATAACTTGGTCGTTTTCGATTTAGAAAATCCCTTATTTTCCCTCAATGTATTTCATAAGGGTAACACGTGGTTTATACAGTTCAATGAATACCATGTTTACTTTCGTATATCAGGTTGTATCATATAGAAAACAGTCACCAGCAGGATAACTCTTGGTGAGTCTACATACACACTTCAAATGCTTTGAAGAGACTGCGCAAATACCAATTATGTCTGAGTTATCATATTTCCCGTGTTTTCTAAGCGTTCGTGGATAGCAATTGGACCGCGACTGCAAAAACCTGTCTTCGGTGATTTGTAACAGTAAATGTGCAGACCAGCCTGCGCATCCGCGCAGTCTCATCAGCAACTTTGTTGTCTGTTTTTTTAGATAAATCATATCTACACTTGCTACGAGAGAAATTTCAATTTCCAGCAAGACTGTTTAGCCGCAGAGACTGTTTAAAACTTGCTTTGTTGGAAACCCAGAAGACAGGTTTTCTCGCGTCGTGGCCTGTGTTGCTTGCTCGACAGCTCTAGGACATATATAACAAGTGCAGCAGATAATATTAAAAAAAAAATGAAGAGGCTGTTCATCATATATATATTAAGGGAAGCCTTTGATTGCGCTCGGCATCGTCTAATACACATGTCGTTCGGCGGGGACTTTGATTTCCTGGCTGCGGGTCCCTTGTATGCCCTATACTAACAGCGCATTTGCCAGGCTAGGGCGTGGTTACAAATGGCTGGTGCGCATATTTTTTTCGCCTTTATGCACTAATCATTTGTGACCACGCACCAGCCCAGAGGAATGTCGAGGACAGTGACTTTGTGACTGCAGTTCCCCATAGTAACCACCACACTGTGGGGACAGCTAGCTGGCAAAACCGTGACAGTTCTCCCCAGCAGTCTGTTATTATACTGCACTGTCATGTTTGTCTAGGTCTATCAAACCCCTACATTTCCTCCGCATTGTGGAGGCAATATAAAAGTACAAACACAACACATTTACAAGGCCATGGATATCCCCGGCCTGCTCAGGGGCTGGGGTGAAGCAGTGGTTACAAATGACTGGTGTGTTATTTATAGCCTCTAATGCACTTCGCATGAAAATTTAGATCTCAGCCACCCCCGAAACTATATTTAGCCAAAACACAAAATGAGCCAGTGCATGAGATTTCCAACATGGTATGTGCGACCAGTAAAGCCTCAGATCAGCCTGTGCATACGCGCAGTCTGACCAGAGCCTTTGATAGTCGTTTGAGTATTCTATGATTGTTAAGCTACTGACTGAACACAATTTGGAGTTTCTAAGCTTAAAAGGAGGCTACAGAGGCTCGTCCGAGTTTACACATGTCAAAATACCACATTGTTGGAAATCACATGTCACGGATCAAATATGACATCCGCTGATATGTTGTTCAACCTATTTCCAAGCACATTCCCACCCCATCACTAGTCTCTCCTTCCAACCTCAGCATTATTTTTATTGGATGAGTCCTTTTTCACTTGAATCACACCTAACGGGTGAGCCCTGTGATTATTTTCTCTTATCGTTTATAATTGCCAAGAATTAGTTTTGGCATGCATATTTTGCATTGTCTGGTGTGAACAAATCATTATTTGGAATAAACAAATAGAAAGTTCAATTTATTTAATAAAACAACTTGGAAAATGTTTAAAAAGTGATGATCAGATAAGAAGGGAACACATAAAATCAAGATTTTAAATTGAGGAACAGGGGAACACAGACATTCATTTTATAGGAACAAGCAGACGGGTACCCACTGGGATTAAGGCCTCAATACTTTCTCGTATGCCAAAATTCTGTGAGCCCAAACTATTGCCATAAATCGCATTTGATGCAACTGTTTTAATATGATAAGACACGTTACTTCGTCTTATAAAACTGTATAATTATTGATCGATAGTAAACTAAAGGCAGTGATCCGTACAAAGGTGCATTTAGGGTAAATTAAAAAATACAGATGCTCAAATGTGAACAAATTCCATCATATCACAGCCCATTTGACAATACATTTTGTAACGAAAAAAATATCACCAATTAGGCGGTGTATAGATGCATTAAATTTTGATGGTCATTGTGCGATCAGTCCGCACATAACGAAATAAACGCAAAAAAGCGTTGTTCACTGAATTCCTGTACGCACAATAGTGTCACAGGTTTTAATTGAAAAAAAAATCCTGTCACTTAATTCACCCTAAACATATTTGGTTGACATAAACAGTTAACCCCCCCCCCCCCCCCCCTAAACCTACCGCTCTAATCCCTTCAACTTTGGTTGGTTGATTATAGTGCACCTCATACTGTGGTGCTCTGGGTGATTTCCTCACTTCGCATACATAATTTTTATTATTCCCAAAATTGAATTTATCATCCGCCTCTATAAGCGACACTTTCCGTATTTTGTCTCGAGTAATTTTCTCCCTCATTCTCTCGTTGTCCCAAACCAACTGATATTTTCTAAACGACATGGTAAAGCCACCAAGCAGCTTAAACAATTTATTTGTTCACTTATTATTCCTTTGTATTGATCTCTCATACATTCACAATAGTTTTATTAACCATTTATCTGTCGAAATGAATACACAAGGTAAATTTACTTCTGATTTACAGCGAGCAAATCAAAATAATTAATCCAATGGTCACTTTACCAAGGATTAAAATAAAACAAACAGTGTAAATCCTTATCAGCTGGCTTCAAGAAGCCAGCTGATAAGGATTTACAATGTTTTATAATTGCATGAAAAACAGCAGTACAAGAGTCAATAAGTTGATTGAATAATCTTAAAGTCCTTGTCTGCCTATGTCACAAGAATTGCGGCAAAACATATATACACAGGTTAGTATAAAGGTGTAAAGGACAGAAGCACCATGCGAATACACTATTATTTCTACAGTTATGCCACATAAGATAATTTAAGTCAATTTTAAATCGTAAAATCATTCAATATGTGTAAAGGGGACATTTACTTATAAATAAATATTTACTAGTATGGTTAAAATTGATTTATCTTATTATATGAACTAGTGAAAATGGCATCTTTACAACCTTAATGTATAGATATACAAAGTTAAACTGGCACTCATGAATATGCCGTATAAACTCGTATATCTCCGTAAAACTAATTTTAGATTTGCAAACAAAATGAAAAGTATTGATTTCAGATCTTCAGATTTTCTAATCCTTTATCCATCACTGTCCCGCTTAGCCATTTGGATAGAGCGTATAGCTGTCAAGGTTGAGATCGTGGGTTCGAGTCTCACGACATACAATACTTTTTTTTAAAAAAATATTTTCTTTTTTTATCATAAATCATGACTTACACGACTTTTACAAGACTTACGTGTACAAGTAAATGTAATAGAATTCATTTAAAAGCATTATATTAGTTAGGAACTAAGATGTCTACTGAGAAATCTTTAAAACATTTAAAATCTTAAGACGAATTTCTTGTAGCTTATGTTTCAAACTATTTCGAGAAAAACTCAGGGCGGGACAGCTCATCATATATTCAACATACTTTTCAGGCAACTGGGGTCCGCAGAAGAACAGTTTTCCGAGTACGAAAAGAACTTCGAGAAACCAGTACACTTTCGTCGCCACGACAATACAAATATGTTCTTAAAAGGGTATCCTTTGGAAGCAAAGACTGCACCAAAGAACTTAAACTAGAGTGTGCATATTTCCTGGGCCAGACTAGCTAGTTTCTGCCAATTAGGCTTCATCAGTGACCCTCTAATAGTTTCAAAGTTCCACAATGAAACCCATGATATCAAAGGACAAAAAAATAAAATCTACACTATAGTGAAGGGCAGGGAGACGTTCTACCGCCGCCACACAGTCCCAGTCACCAGCTGTAGTGAAGTCAAACCTGTGGACGCCCTTGATGAGGTTGTTATCAGAAACAATGTGCATGAGTTTTACATCCACCGCCATCAGCTTCCGACCATAAATAATCTCTTATCAGTCTTGAAAACAGACATCATGTCAACTATCCATCAAAATTCAACAAGAAACAATATGATCATAACTAAAAAAGTAGGCCTATATAAATTTAAATATGATGCCTAAAATAACTATACCCAGTGGGAATCGAACCCTCGCAATCCGGAACATGAGTTAATCGTCTTACCACTACACCACTGCCTGCATTGTCAGATCACCTCGGTAAAAGATACTTGTTCTATACATTAATCAATTAAAATAGCTAATACACACCGAACGTGACCGAATGATGTACCGAACGTGACCGAACAATGTCGAAGATTAATGAGTGCCAGTTTAACTTTGTATATCTATACAAAATGTGACATCATGGCAAATTCAAAACATATTAAGTGAAAAAAAGATGAATTAAGCATTAAAAACAAAAGCAAAAAAGACTATTGCATCCCCAGCATCCATTTTTTAGATCTTAAAAATCATAAACTAACACTTGCTTTTATAGATTTATAGAATTTAAAAATTCCACAAATAGTTGAATAGCAAACCACACAAAGCACCGGGTATCCTTTATAATATCATATTTTACTACTATGGCTATCAAATTTAATGATAACACATTTTCTGATCATGGTTGTCAATTTAAATGAAAACATATTTTCTAATTATGGTTGTCAAATTTAATGAAAACATATTTTCTAATTATGGTTGTCAAATTTAATGAAAACATATTTTCTAATTGTGGTTGTCAAATTTAAACTAATAACCAGTCCTTAGCTTTAATAGACATACTTCTGACAGTTACTGACAACTGCCTTACTTGAATCAGAGTTGGAGAAGAAGAATCTCTATGAAAGTATGTATCTGGACCAGGGCTCAAACTCACAACCCTTCTATTGCAGCTGCAGATGTCAGGTTTTCAATTTGACCAACTATCAACTGAGCTAATGCATGCGCGGATTCAGAGGGGGGACAGAGGGTCCAGACCCCCCTGAAAAATCACAAAAATATAGGTTTTCTTAGCAATACTGGTCCGGATCCCCTGAAAAATCACAAAGCTACCAAGCCAGCAATAAATGTTTGGCCATCCTCGGCACACCAGTGAAACGCCATTAAATGGCATTTTGCTGGTGGGCCAATGATGGCCCGCTTATAGTGGTATATGGATCCTTCCTCCCCTCATCAACTAGAAAAGAAAACAGAAAAGAAAAAAATGTTATCAAAGTTGGGACCTCCTCTGACAAAGCTTTATGGATCCGCGCATGGCTAATGGATCCGCACATTGCTGTTCATTTGTTTGTGTTGCTGCTTTACATCACAGTCAACAATTTTTATAGTCAAGATGCTTTCCTGTCTTCCTGGGTGGAACCAGTACGAAGCAGAGGATAAAGTGTCTGCTCAAAGACACAAAATAAAGCCTCCGGACGTAAGTCTCGAACCAGCGACCCCTTCATCTCATGTCTAACACTCGACCACTGAGCCGCACCGAGCTCATACAGTGCTGTTGTATAGTAGAATTGATTGTCATAACAGTTGGAAACCAAAACAGTGGGGGCAGAATTTGAAAAAAAAATAATCACCTCTATTTACATTTGAAAAAGACCTGTAGATTTGTTTCATTCAATAACCATAACAGGAGCAATTATGTTTTTTTTCCAGTCCTTCTATAGATACATGAATTGATAAAGGAATGTTTGAGGGTAGAGGGAAAAGAGCTTAAAAGAATACAATAACAATCGATCATAGTCTATATAAACATGAAAGCGTGTTTAAAATCTCAACTTCATTTGTCACTTAATTATTATCTTTTTATGCTGGCAGTGAGGACTCTGGTCAGCCTGTGCATCCGCATAGGCTGACCAGGGTCCTCATTGTCAGCATTAGTATAAGGACTTTTTCTTGAGGACGATTTAAATACTGTCAAACAGGGTCATTGAGGTGGATCAATACCTGGTTTGCCTCCAATACCCAATCAATATAAAACACATGTATGGGTACAAAAGGAACATATTGAACTGAAATTTGATAGATTTTGTGTCATTTATTTACCTTAGGAAAATAGTAGATCCAAATTTAGCTGTGTCGAATGTTTATATGAGATACCATTTACAACCATCAAGCACTTCATAGATATTGATAAAGATTATCGGCATAATAGACAGTTTGTTTACAGTTGCCATGCAACAATAAGCTCAACTGATATGACCTCAGGAGTCATCTCCCTTGAATTAGTGGGAAGATTAACTCTGCCCACTGGGTAATTTTTCATGTTTCTTTGTCGTCTGCAGATTTTTCAAAATCATCCTTTTCGAAAAATTCTTTCAGGAATACCATTAGTGTCAAACAGTTTAGATCCAGATCAGGCCAAACATTTTGTCCCACCTGATCTAGGTCCAAACTGTTTTCAAAGGTAATCAGCAGATGACAGTCTCCACTGCGTAGGAAGAGTTAATATTGTAGAATTAGATCAGTCTGCTCCTCCTCATTCCAAGATGACTGAACAAATTGATGTGAGTCATTTTTGGCCATATATTCTTAGACTAATAATGTAAAATTTTGTTTTTCATGATGGAAAATAAATTATAACCTTAAGCTCTTTCCTAGCTAGCGGTGACTTGTTGTCTGCTAATACCATTTGCAAACCGTTTGAACCCAGATCTTGACCGACATAATGTCGGTCCTGATCAGGGCCCAAACTGTTTGACACTCTGATAGTGTTTGTAAAATATTTTTTTGAAAAAGTTACTACTGAAGTCAGCAGATGAAAATTACCCAGCATGCAGAGTCAAAGTGCCACCAAAAGTTTGCAGTAGACAACTTTTTCAAATTTTGTTGCTGCCTTAAGAAACCATTAAGGCTGGATATTACATGTGAATCTTCCTGCAGAGGATCAACATGAAATATCAAGCCTCATTTTCTAGGAAAATGAAGAAAAAGCTCCCAAAATTTAGTTGGTTTGATGTTTTAAACGTTCTAGTCAATTGTTCAATGCATTATAATGATGGAGCTGCTGTGGTGTAGTGGATAAACCACTTACCTTGTAAACCAGGAATCACAGGTTCGATCTCCTGGCTTCTACATTTTGTCAGAGATGAGACTCTTAAGCTTGTGGCCTCTTCTCTATTTGACCTTAGCTGTTGGTGGGATGTTAAACACAAACACACATATACAATCATTATAATGATACTATGGCAGTCTAAGGGGTCAATAAATCTATCAAGTTAGTTTGACTTACAATGTATATTATTGCTTTAATAAGGGTGGGAATCTGAGCAGTTTCTGATATACAAAGCCTTTTATGAACTATAGGGGGTGGGGCATACCTCCAGGAATCCCTAGGTTGCCTCATTGAACGTGAGATGGTTTAATGCACCAGTCATTTGTATCCACGCCCCCCCCCCCCCCCCCCCCCCCCCCCACCTACGGGGATAGTGGTGGAATAGCCAGGCTATGGTGCAGAGCAAGTACATGTACTTTTCGATTGTCCCTGCAGTGCTGGAGAAGTGTTGGGATTATAGCATTGAGACACTTACCCCCAGTGAGATTTTCTGTTGTGTAGGGCTGGGCTAAGAGTAGGGTTGTGAACATCAACTTGTGAACATCAACTTGTCCCCACAGGGCGGGGCTTATACCAGGGCTCTGAAAAATCAAAAGTCACTATCCCCACCATCCTCGTAGGTGGGGGAGCAGTGGATACAAATTACTGGTGCATAAGGGGTGGGGACTTGAATAGGGGGTGAGGCAAACCTCTGGTGGTCCCCGGTCATCATTATTGAATGTGTTTCATCATAAAGAACATTAATATATACGGTTTAGGGGTGGGGTTGTGAACAGTTTCTGAGATATGAAGCCTTTTATAAATTGGAGGTGGTGGGGCATAACCCCATGGATCCAAAGTCTGTATCATTGAATGTGTCTTATAACAAGCAGGAACAAGATATGATTATAATTTACCAATTATAAAGTCTCCCAAACCAGCTCCCAATTCCAAGGGGACTTCATGGTCAGTGTCATTGAAATTAGTGTCTTATCATAAGGAATAAGAACATATATGGTAAAGAGATGGGAAACCGTTTATATCCCCTGCCTTTTATGAACTAAGCGTGATGGGGCATGCCCGGGCAGGCCATGGGGGACTTCCAGGTCAGTGTTACTGAATGCTTATCATAAGAAACATTAATATATATGGTTTAGGGGTGGGGATCTGAATATTTTTTTGAGATATTCAAGACTTTCAGGATTGGTTGGGTATGGGCATGCCTCTGGATTAGCCCTCATGTCCGGGATTTCAAATTTCAAACTTTCTAGCAAAACTTTATATCAATATTTATCATATCAAAATAATTTCAGAACAATCACTTCAGTGGTTAGTGAGAAATAGCCCGGACAAAATTTCGGTGGTTTTGGGCACGCCTGTGGGCCAGCCTTAGAGACCAACATTTTGAACTTTAAAACCCTCTTGCACAATTTCACATCCATATCTATCATATCCCCAAATTTTAGAACGATCCGCCCAATGGTTACCGAGAACTTGTCCGCACAAAATTTGGGTGGAAAGAAAAAGAAGCGGAAGAAAAGGAAGAAGAATAATAAGATGAAGAAACGGAGCAAAAACAATAAGTCTCCTCACTTCGTTTGGGAGAAATAATACTATGGTTTAGGGTGGGGATCTGAATGGTTTCTGAGATATTAGGTACTTTACAAATTGGTTGGGCTGGGACCTCCCTCCAGGTCAGCCACACAAAATTAGGCAGAAGCACAGCACTGACCAAGTTTGAGGTCAGTTATAACATTGACCTTGAGAGTTGGTGGCAAAGCGATGTGTGCGACAAGTACACCTCCATGCTATGGGTAATAATCATATAAAGGTACAACAAATTTAACCTTACAGAAGATATGGCTCGTACAGCTTCTGACCCAGTTTGAGTTGAAACTGAGGCCTTCACCTTGACAATTGGTGGAAAAGTGTTGTGGGTGACACATCTCCATGCCATGATTAACAATCATGTAAAGTAAAAATGAATTTGGTCTGTCCTTGTAGGAGATATGGTCAGGATACGAAATCCAAACAGACTGACTGAAGGCTGGATGGATGGATGGACATGAGCAAAACTATAGTCAATCCCCAATACCAGTCTTTGACTGGTGGGGGACTAAAAATAAGTTTTATCATCCCTTGTAGTGTTGTAGCGTAGCAAATAGCTGCTGTTTTGCTATTAACTGGCAAATAATAAAAAAAAAAGCCATGCATCAGCCTACACAGATATAAAGGCTAATCTGTGTGACTTTGTTAATAGCATGCAACAAAAACAGGCTTTCCCATAACATGGCCAAAATTGTGACTTAAGCAACATGAGCAACAAGCAACAAAATTTCTGTGCTAGGTAACTTTATTATCAAACTGTTAAACATGCAATTACAGTTCTATATTCTACCATTCCCTAACACATAACAAAACAAGAAAAAATCCTAGCCCTTGTCCAGATGAACTTAGATATATATCTTCTTTAAATCGTAATATGCATTGGCGTAGCTCCCATTACGCACTTATGCACATGCATAATAAAAATAGCAACATTCAAGGGAGGTCATCCAATGTGGTAAAAATGATTTTCCATACAATAACGGAAAGTAGTTCCCATTTTGAAAAGGGGGCAAAATGAAGAGAATCACTCCTTGATCCAGTAGTTTCCCTTTAATGTGCTTAACTTTTTCAGAATTCTGGCTACGCATTTGATATGCAGTTCCATCATGATCAGCTTGCTTCTTCAGCTGACCTGCTTTTACAGTTTATTAGGACTAGAAAATTTACAAATATCATTTTATGTCACTATAATAGGGGTCCATAAGAATGGACATAGCTATAAGTGTTATAAAGGGGAAATTTTACAAAAGGAATTATAGGAAAATGCTATAATTTCATTGTAAAATTCCATGGTGAAATATTACATGACCGTCTTATATCCAAATATGTGTTATAAAAACGAGGTGTTATAAAGGGACTACACTGTATTGTGAATTTGTTCCAATTAATTTCTTTGTAAAATTCCATGGTAAAAAATCTTGGAGCTGCAAGATGATTGTGTTATAACCAGATCTGTGTTATAACAAGGTGTGTTATAAAGGGACTGCACTGTATGTTGGGGATATATATTCAGCAGGACAAGGGTTAAATCAAGAGCCATGCTGTTAAAATAAAGGCCTTCAAAACAAACTGCAACAGAAAAATGAACACCCACAATATGCTATAGGTACATTTACTGTGGTGCCAACCAAGAGTGACAGTGGCGTAATACTTTGTTTACAATTGCTAAGTAAAACACTAACGTGTACACTTCACTTGAGCTAACACGATCGATAGATCACTTGTGTATTAATCCTATCCTGTGGATAGGATTAATGGATTAATACACAAGTGATTTATTGATTATAAATCCCTGATAACTTTGTTAGCAAAACATGATGAAGTCACTGTCACTCTTGGCTGGCAGGACAATAAATATATATCAAGAATCATTGTTGTTAGTCTGTGCAGTTCAACTTCTTTTTGTCATGCAAATGTTATCTGAGGTTTAAAACAAGCTAAGAGTTGAGTATGATTTTTTTTATTTATTTCAAATAAAATTTTCTTCAATCTATACTCATTTTTGGCCAAAGAACCAACCCAGCTGTGAAAACCTTAGACTAGCTTTGTACTGTGTAACTCAGTATTTTGATAGCAAGATCAAGCATAAGAAACCCAAAGGCCACTGTAGTCTCAGCTAGTCTGATACCTTTAAACTGAAGTCAACCATCTGAGAGAGCATTTACCCTGACTAGTAGGCAGTAGGTGGTCATGTAAGTTAAGCAAATCTACATATACCAGGCAGGTGGCGGGCCCCCCAGGCTAAACTACGCCACAAGCCTGGTAGTGAGACTTATAAGCTGCCTTATCAGATATCAGTAATCTAGTCAGCGCAATACCATATCAGGATCAGTCGTGACAGGTAGTCCAGGCTTGGGACCAAGACCCATCGAAGTCGAGAGGCTGGTGACTTCTGACTGATCTAAACAGGTTAGCCATGTTTAATTGGTGGATGAAGGAACAGTATCAGGATCAAGGCGTGATGGGTGGTCAAGACGATCCAGGCCCGATCACTGTGATGGGTGGTCTAAGCGATCCAGGCCCTATCACTGATCAAGACAGGTCAATAATGTTTAAAAGTTAGGTGAAGAAGCCATCAATTAGTTTAGTTGAGCCATTGCAAATAATATGAGACAAGTCATCCAAAATTTTAACAGTTTTAGGGCAACCCAAGGATAGCTGTTGATGAATGATTTTTACAGAGAACAGCATATGCTAGGAAGACCCTGCTTATGACAGCATGGCCCAAACATGATCTATTAAAAAACATGCATTCACAAAAGGTAAAAATAACTAATTTTCAATCATAACATAACAGAATGCTTTATAGGGACAACTATCATATCTGAAGACTAATCATAAAACAATAAAGGGAAAGTACTCTGACTAAATTATTTTCAACAAATCACATTAGATGTCCCATAGCCCTAGAAAAGACCCTTTTCTCCAATCCAAATAGATTTTTTCATTTCAATTTAAGTTGTGGTGCTCGTTGGAAGCATCTCATTGAGCACCAACAACCTAAGTTCTCTTTGAGAAAAAATAGAACTACTGTCGTGCCAGCCAAGAGTGACAGTGACGTCATGTTTTGTTTACAAAGTAATCAGGACCTTATATTCGATATATCACTTGTGTATTAATCTTATCCGCAGGATAGGATTAATACACAAGTGATCTATCGATTTGGGTTAGCTCAAGTGGAGTGTACAAGTTAATGTTTTACTTAGCGATTGTAAACAAAACATTATGTCACTGTCACTCTTGGTTGGCACGACAGTAGCTCAGGATCACAGAGTGTCTTCTTTCCAAGGGTTATGGGCCCATAGAATTATCACATATGAAAAAATAACAAAATTATCACAGATCAAGAAGAAATATTTTTTTCTATGTGGCAAGACTATCTAATGCCAAAATAAAGTAATTTTACCCTTGAATCAACTGTTTACAAGGCAATGTCTACAGTAAAACCTGTCTTAAACGGCCACTCAAAAATAGAAAAAACAAAGATTTTATTGACAAATAGTAGCTTAATGAAGGTCGAAAGTATTGCAGAATGCTCCCCTTGGAGCATTCTGCAATACTTTTGCCCTCCATTAAGCGATAATTGGTCTTAAAAAACAATTTTTGGTCTTTTTGAGAGTGGCCGTTTTAAGAAGGTTTTACTTTACTTTTATCGTCTGCTGATGACCTCTGCAAACAGTTTGGATCCAGATCAGGCCTGACAAAAATGTTGGGTTTGATCTGGATCCAAGCAACATGTATTTGACACTCTGATAGTTTCGAAAAAGATGGTCTTGAAAAAAATCAGCAGACGACAAAAATGCATGCAAAATTACCCGATAGGCAAAGAGTTAAGACTAATGCAGGCAGCAAAGAGGCATGTACTGATAAGGGCAATCAATCTTCGTAATTACTCACATTAAACTCACGTTTAACAATAACTAATGTAACACACAACTTCTATAGAATAAATGAGCCAGCTCACATGACTGATGCTTATCACGTAGGTCACCAGTGAAGGCTCAGATGCCGTCTGCTGATTTTTTCAAAATCAACTTTTTCGAAAAATTCTTCCAGGAATACCGACAGAGAGTCAAACAGTTTTGACCCAGATCAGGCCTGACTTTCTGTTGGGCCTGATCTGGGACCAAACTGTTTGCAAAGGTTATCAGCAGAGGACACCAGCAGGTTAATATTTAACCTTTTGTATTAATCGGCTTATGGGTCACTGTCTAGCCACGCCCCCAACTGGTTCCTATCTCCGTTAGCTTTAAAAGAGACCAGGACATTGCATACTACGTGGCGACACAGTGACCGAATAGTTGTATAATATACAAATGTATTATTCTATCCACTTTAATACAATGAACCTGTGATGTTTCATTCTACAAATTAAGGGGTTACAGGTTAGAAATATAAAGGCAAAATGGTGTTGGGGCATAAATATCTATATAGGCCATCACATGAGATTTTAGTACTTTGTATCACATCTGTGAGCAATCAAGACTCAGACGGGCCTGCGTCCCCATGCAGTCTCACCAGAGCCTTCACTGCTCATATACACAAAGTATTTAAGAAGAGGAAGATTCAGTCCGAAATTCAGACCTCTAGCCCCACTAGGTAACTGTGCATGCACGTTTAACCCTTTTCTGATAATGAAAAATCAGGTATCTGGCAAACAGTGAAAACCCAGATGAAATGCCGCAAAATGCGGCATTTCATCAGGGTCCGCACTGTTTGCCAAGACAAAATTGGTCTTCAGATAGAGAAATACAATATTTTATAGAAATTATAAACTGTGACCCCTCAATATATACAATGTACTATTCTGACTTAACTTCATCATACTTTATAGAAAGGTCCATTGGTCTAAAATGGGTTAAAGCATGACTATTCATATAGGATAAGTTCCAAAATCTCATGAGCTTGCTCGTATTATTGCCATAATGAGAAATAGAGGATCTTACATGAGTGCTCCTGTTTTATTGAATTTATTAAACGAGTTGGGGAAAAGAGATAAAATGCGAGGCTTGTCGAGCATTTTATCTCTTTTCGCAACGAGTTAAATAAATTCAATAATACAAGAGCTCGAATGTTAGATTCTATTTATCATATGACATTAAGATTGCTTTGAAAGCTCATTTCTTCCGTAAAAACGTTATAATTTTGTCATTATGTACGCAACGTTGTTATGGTCGTCATAACGTTTCCCTAAAATCTTTAAACCACTAGTGGTTTATCGATTTTATTGCATGGCGTTATTTCACTCCCAGATGCGACGTTATATGATAAAATACATGCTATGCCATAAGCTAACCAAGATACAATTTTACAGATATTATGAATGATATGCATTTCATCCCAGTTAAACAACATGTTATAACCTGAATTTCCTCACATACGCTACATAATTAAGACAATTTTTTTTAAACTTTGAAAAATTCTAAGCTAATTGCATTTACTATTATACATAATACTGTGCTCTGAGTAATAAAAAAAACTCTTTTTAAAATACTAACACTCTGTTAAAGCACAGAGTTGCATGCTAGAAGCCCTCAGAAGCAAAGAAGTTCTGGCTTGTTTGCTCCAGTAATGTTTAAATTGACATAAATATAATAGGTTATTCTAATGCACTTGCTAATGAAAAGCGTCGTCTGACTGGATAATGTTAGAAATTTGAGACAGTATAAAATTATCCTGTAATGATATACTGTTGGAAATAGTTTGACGTCATTAAATACGTCACATTTTGCTCCATGTGGGTTGCACAACTCCGATTTGAAACAAAATGAGATTTTATGGTAAAAACAAGCACAGAAGTGCATTTGAATGGTAGAACTATATTCAAAATACTCATTTGAGAAGGGATATCGTCTGCTATACAGTCCCAAATTGTGTTTTAGGACTCAGCTTACGCGTCACCGTAATACTGAATTCCGACTGTATATCTGACGACATATTTCCCATAATGAAAATTTTGAATACAGTTATCCCCTAAGTAAATGATGTACATGACCTTATGTTTTCTTGATAAACTGAGGCTCTAACAAAAGCATAATGTTCCTTTTTATTTTACCCTTTCAACTCTACAGATCTAGATTCAAATATTGCAATGATAGAGATCCAGTAACAAGGTGGCTAAAATGTCATATTGATCTGAAAACTAATAGAAATCATGCTGCATATGAAAAAAACATTATATATATATTATAATTGTGACATGTAATTTTCTATGACAATTGAAAATTTAACTCTGATAATACAGATAACAAGTTATCAAATTTAATGTAAGTATAATAAGATTTTTGCAAACTTCATTTGTCAAAGTATTACATGTATAAGAAACATATAACTCATTTGAACACAACCATCAGTTAATACATTGGTCAATGAAAGTAAATAAATGCATTCTGTAACTGTCTATTTTTATATTATTGAATAATTTTGTTCAAAATATGCAAGAATAAAAATTAAATATCTCTGACTCAAGCGGTTTAAGAGGGACCTTTGTCAGGTAATCATGAAAAATTTTAGTGACCTGGTCCCAAGGTTATGCTTAACTCAACTGAGCATGAAAATCCAATTGCTCATAAAAGCTAAAATATTGATAAATAAAGATTTTTTACTGCTTAAAACACTCAGATGTTGTATTTATCATGCTAATAAATGTTAAAATGCCAACAATTATTGGCATTTTAACATTTATGATAAAAAATAAATTTCGTCCTCAGTTGAGTTGAGCATGACAAATTTAATAAACTTGATGCCTAGGACCTAACTGTTTGCAATCCCATTTCTGAATCCCATATGTATACTGTATATCATGTATGTCTTTATATGTTGTTCTATGTACAAAGTATACAAATAAAATATGTTTAAACCAACTGTTTGCAAAGGTTATCAGCAGACAAAATTTGCAGTTAAAGGCACACCTTTAAAGCTTATTTGCTGTAAGACATATTCCTCTATCCAGCTTATCTGTACTCCCAAGGAACATTAATTTTGTCCTTTAGGGGAAAACATCAAGACGCGAGACAAAAATTATACCTAGTTAAGAGGTTGTCTCCCCAGGAAAAGTTATCCCCCCCAATTACAATAAGTACATAACAGTTAATATAAAACAAGCAGAAACAGTGTGTTGAATACCTATAGAATAACATGTGCTTTTAAAATGCTGTGCTTATGACTAAATATCAAGGTAGCATAGCTTGAGATTTTTTACACTTCAATTTATCTCCTTTTAGAACATATACAATGTTGTATGTTACAATACACTTGAAAGACCAAATTTAGCTGCAATTTAAAAGCTGACCTTGGGTTTTTTGCCATCTTTTGACATTTTGCAGTACATTTTAAAGCAGACAACAATTTTTGTGACAATTTTCTTCAGTTTTGGGGCAAATAAGGCTTTGTATTTCATTTGAGCTATCTGCAGTCCACATAAAATATAAAGCCTTATTTGGCCAAACTTTTTATTTTTAATGACTTCATAAAGAACCAACCAAATTTAAAAATGTTGCCTGCAAGTTTTAGATGGGGTTTTATCCTATTACACTCAGAAAGGTCAAAACTCTGTAGATTTTTGACCTTTCTGAGTGTAATAGGGTTAAAAGAAGAGAAGTCTGGAAATTTCTACTAATTCTTGAGATGTTTCTCTGTGTTATCCACTGGCAAAAAATCTTTAGAAAGCTACCTATTCCCAACCAGACACAATGACACTAAATCATTGTCAAATTGCCTTTACCTTGGCATCATATGACAGTGCTTTAATTCTATGTGTCAACTGGGTAAGCTTATTAAAAAATGTAAGCATGACCACACCGGGTAGGTTGCAACCCATGAACTCAATCTTTCAAATAAAACTGTGGGTCCGATTGCAAAAATGAAATTTTCCATTGCAAAAATACACAAATTATGGATTGATAATGTTATATTTGCAATTAGAAATGCAGTTTTGATATAAATCAGTGCATTTGGGGGTCGCTGCCTACCCAATGTGGTAACAATTTTTCAGCGAATAACAATTATTTTCATGCATAACTAATAGAAATCAACAAGAAACTATCACAGCCAGAGAACTTATGAATTGGTCAGTTCATGCATAACTGACAACTGTAAACAAGAAACAAACTTATTTACCCTAAATATTACGACAAACAGTCCTTAGCAAACAGTGTAAACCCAGATCAGGGTTTACACTATTTGCCATTTGATCTCTAGTCAAATGTACTGGTTGAAATACTATGAAAAGTTTGTTAAAGCAGTTAGTGTCTGAATATCTACAATAAAAGAGCCAGCAGACAAGATATCGGTACTTATTGCATACCGGTATGCAACCAGCAAAGGCCATAGGTCCATTTAAGCAAAAATTTTAGCGTAAAATTGCAATTTTTTCCCTTATCTATCAGTTTAAATATATCCATCAGTTTAAACATGTGTTTTGGGTGCTCAAAAGAACCGTCTCAATGAGACGGTTCTTTTGAGTACCCACAACCTATGTTTTGATGAGAAATAAGAAAACTATTTTTCAATCTTGAGGCCTGAAAGGCTCAGATAAGCCTGCACATCTATATAGTCTTGTCAGAGATTTTACTGCTTGGAATCATAAAAGTTCAGGCCAAGAACTAGGCATGTAGCATGCATGTCCATTTCAGGAACTGCTATATCCATATGCCTTAAGAACCATTATAGAGGCCCTCCCAGGGTGGGAGTACCTGTTACCTTGCTTCGCTGCTTGTTTCCATGTTTCCCCCTTCCAAGTGTTTTCTAACATGTTCCATGTTCTCTAGCTTTGTCTTTGTTCCCCTGTTCCCCTAAAATACCTTTGTTCCATTGTTCCCCTGAAATAAATCAACTTGTTTCCCCCCCCCCTCCAAATGTTTTCTTATGTTCCCTGTTCCCCAATATTGTCCTTCTTCCCCTAAAGTTTTAGCCTTTGTTCCCTTGTTCCCCTGAAATAAATGCCCTTTTTCCCCTGTTCCTCCAAACTCCTGGGAGAGCCACATCTCATTTGCTGGACCAATTATAGTATCTCAACTCTAAAACTGTGTGATTGGTCAGTTCATGCTTAACTGACAACTGTCAACAAATTCACAACTCT
Organism: Loripinus fragilis; assembly: GCA_964019695.1. Classification (NCBI taxonomy): domain Eukaryota; kingdom Metazoa; phylum Mollusca; class Bivalvia; order Lucinida; family Lucinidae; genus Loripinus; species Loripinus fragilis. Next base: position 9,836,982 of record OZ026521.1, on the reverse strand, counting down.
AGAACTGTGGGATTGGTCAGTTCATGCTTAACCGACAACTGTCAACAAATTCACAACTCTAGAACTGTGGGATTGGTCAGTTCATGCTTAAATGACAACTGTCAACAAATTCACAACTCTAGAACTGTGGAATTGGTCAGTTTATGCTTAACTGACAACTGTCAACAAATTCACAATTCTAAAACTGTGGGATTGCTCAGTCCATGCATAAATGAGCCTCGACATGAGATTTCCAACAATGTGGTATGTGCGACCATCAAAGCCTCAGATCAGCCTGCGCATCGGCGCAGTCTGATCAGAGTCTTTGCTAGTCGCTCGAATATTCTAGGAGTGTTAAGCTACTGACTGAGTACCATTTGGAGTTTCTAAGCTTAATTGGAGGTTGCACATGCTGGTCTGAGTCTACACTTGTCAAAATGCCACATTGTTGGAAATCACATGACCCGGCTCAAATGACAACCATCAACAATTTCACAACTCTAGAACTGTGGGATTGGTCAGTTCATGCTTAAATGACAACCATCAACAAATTCACAACTCTAGAAATGTGGGATTGGTCAGTTCTTGCTTAAATGACAACCATCAACAAATTCACATCTCTAGAACTGTGGGATTGGTCAGTTCATGCTTAAATGACAACCATCAACAAATTCACAACTCTAGAACTGTGGGATTGGTCAGTTCATGCTTAAATGACAACCATCAACAAATTCACATCTCTAGAACTGTGGGATTGGTCAGTTCATGCTTAACCGTTAAAGCGCCAAGAAAAAAATGCATCTGAAAATGTCGTCTGCTGAAGTTGTCTTTTGCAAATAATTGCCTAGCATTACTGACGAATTAAGTATGGAAGCAAACAGCGTGGACCCAGAACAGACTGCTCCTTTAGGAGCAGTCTGATCTGGGTCCACACTGTTTGCCATAGAGGCTTCTTAAACATTTCAGCAGACGAGAAAAGCAGACGACTTTTGTTGCGATTGGCGCATTAAGGTTTAACTGACAACTGTCAACAAATTCACAACTCTAGTACTGTGGAATTACCTCTGTATTCTGTGTACTGGTTTTGGAATGTTTGCTGTCTTTAGAATGTGAGCTTGACGCTGAGGCAGAGGAACTTTTTGACTTATCAGACGACAAAGATTCTTTGGACTGAGACATCTCTTTGGAGCGTGCAGAAAGACCAGACACATTGCTTGCTCTATCATCATAGACCGTTATCTCGTCTTCATCCCCATCAATGCCTGGGTTGGCAGCTTTGCGTAAATCTTTGGACTGCTGTAAGAATCGTTCACCTTTGGTTATTTCTTCCTCCAAAAGGAGAATATCTTGTTCACTGACTGGCCAATCAGCTTCCTCCAAGGCTTTCATGTACCATCTTCGGTTGAAGATAAATGATACAGGGGATGACATCTCTCCAAATCTGAAATTAAAAGATAATTTAAATGCCTCTAGATAAAAGTGTGTAACTGAAAATTAATTTTCTTATTTCTCTGACTCATCCCAAACCTTGGTTGTGGGTACTCAAACAAAACCATCTTGATGAGGCGGTTCTTCTGAGCCAGTTGATCCCATTTTTACGCACAAAAGGTCTGCTTAACTCTGTCTATGATTTACCATAAATAACATAACGAGTGCTATAAATCTACATTATATAGAGGATCTTACATGAGTGCTCATGTTTTATTAAATTTATTAAACGCGTTAGGGAAAAGAGATAAAATGTGAGGCTTATCGAGCATTTTATCTCTTTTTCGCGACAAGTTTAATAAATTCAATAATACAGAAGCATGAATGTTAGATTCTATTTATCATATGACATTAAAATTATTTTGAAATCCTTTTTTTGGCGGAAAACGTTAGGGTTTTGCCATATGCATAACGTTAAAAATGTAATTTCATAACTTTTCCCGAAAATCTGTAAACCACTTGTGGTTTATCGATTTTAATGCATGGCATTATTTCACTCCCAGAGGTGACGTCATATGATAAATATCTTTATGCAATCAGTGATGGATGGTCTAGATCAGCCAACATATATGTTCAGGGTTGAGCAGGACCTTATTTGTCTGACGGACAATATATTGAAACTGTAAGGACACTTCAAGGTTATAAACAACATTGCGACCATTTTACAAGTTTTTTTTTTTTTGTGAAGAATTTGGATTCACAAGTTACCAGATTTATGAACATGATATTTCAGTGAAAATAATGTTTTCTCATAAAGTACTAAATTAACAGTAACTGATACATAATCAGCACAAAATGAATACTCAATGAAAACCCTAGGGTGAGCTTGCTTGTTCATGCTAGCAGACAGATATCAATGGCGTAGCAATTATGCACATCAAAGGGAGACTACTGGATCAAGCAGTGATTCTCTTCAATTGCATCCCTTTTCAAAATGGAAACTTCTCTTAAAGGAAAGAATTTGCTCCCAGAGGAAGCAAATTCTTTCCTTTATGAGAAGTTCCTTATAGTATGGAAAATCTCTATTATCACAATAGGTGACCTCCATTGAATGTTACTATTTTTATTACGCATGTGAGTAACTGCGTAATGGTAGCTACGCAAATCGATATTCCCATGAGGTGGTACTAAAGCAATACTCACTCTTCCTCTCTGACTTCCTTTGGAATAGCCTCCCACACTAGAGTATTCAGTCTCCTGAAATATGAAGGGAACAATTCAGTCTCATTAGACCTAATCCTTTCAATAGAGTGAAACTTGTCTTAAGCGGCCACTCTCAAAAAGACCAAAATTGGCTTTCAAGACCGATTATCGCTTAATGCAGGTCAAAAGTATTGCAGAATGCTCAAAGAGAGCATTCTGCAATACTTTCGACCTTCATTAAGCTACCATTTGTCGTTAAGACCTTTGTTTTGTCTATTTTTGAGTGGCCGTTTTAGACAGGTTTTACTCAACTAATAGAACCTGTTATAGTTAATACAAAATGGTTTGGATGGTCTACAACACATTTAGGTTTCAAAATTATATTTTCTTTCTGTCCCTTTAGTTTGATTTTATATTATCAAACAGAACAAACCCTGCTCACCAGAGTCTGTACTGTTTGTAGAAGTTACCAGTGTATTTGTATCCACACAGTATATGGCGATACAATCACTCACTATTTCTCTAAGAATATAAATCAACAGTTTCATGTTTTGTGTACTTTGGATATAGCGGATCTTACAAGAGAGATCATTTCATATGAAATTTATTAAACGAGCCTTTGGCGAGTTTAATAAATTTAATATGGAATAATCACGAGAGTAAGATTATCATATGATCTTTTAAATACGATTTTATCGCTTTCAAAATTTGTTTATTTCCATGAAAATTTGCACTGTTGTAACAGATGTCATCATGACATTACTTGTTCTCGCCCAAAGTGTTATGTAACAAGTGGTAATAACAATATTTATGACATGACGTTATCCACTAAATAAATTATGCTTTGTTTTAGTTGTCTTGTTTCTTTTCTATCATATCTGGAATTAGCTGCTTAACAAACTAGAAATGTGTCCATAGGACACAGATGCCCCAGCCTCAGCAACCATCACAAATTCAGCAATTTCAATGCAAAAAAGCTATGATCCTAATGAAGTAACATTACAAATATAAAAACAAATTGTGATACAATAACAGTGGTATAGTAAAAAGTTTACTAAAGACAAGATAATACCCTGGCTGAAGAACTTTATTGGCAGTGTTTCATGGTTATATACAAATGAGAAAAGTCATGCTTTAAACATACATGCCAAACTATCTAGAGGTCTGAATTTTGGACTGAGCATTCGTCTGTCTCTATGATTTGAGCATGAGAGCAGTGAAGGCTTTGATGGGCTGCCATTAGTACCAAACTCTTTCAAAAGCTCTGGCCCATAATAATAAATGGGTTATCACATTGACATTAGTCAATTCTGTCACCCTTAGGGATAGCAAGGGGCGTTCTCAATCTTGTGTCTGTTGATATCGCAAAATGGCACAATATTTACTGATATCAGTATGAAAACCTCCTATATTACCTTAAAAGAATCTATCATGGATGAGAGCGTGCATAGAAGGTTTGGCGAGTGATGAAAAACTGTGATTTTCATATACAATGTATGACCCTCACACAAATGACAGATCAAGCTTCCTGCTCATGTTTTGATTCAAAATCAATGCAAAATAAACTCCCAGAAGTTCCTAAATAGGCTGATGCATAACATTACATATTGACATCACTTTGACATTAAAATGAGGTCACGAGGCTTGCTGAGTGATCACAATGATCCTAAGGGATGGATTTTTCTATCCCACCCTCACACAAATAATGGATTCTTTTTCTTGCTCACCATTGACTTTCTATTTTAAAATAAACTTCCAGAAGTCCCTTAACATGCTGAGACTCAATGTCACATGATGAAGTCACTTTGACATCCTCTTGTGACAGGCTGGGTAAGATAACATGGGTAAGATTATAAGAATCTATCATGAGTGTGAGGGTAGGATAGAAAAATCTGTCCCGAGGATCACCATTTGGCATCACGAGGCTTGCCGAGTGATGACAAATGGTGATCCTGAGGGACGGATTTTTCTATCCTACCCTCAACCGAATAATGGATTCTTTTTCTTGCTCACCACTGTTTTTATTTATTTATTTTAAAATAAACTTCTAGAAGTCCCTGAATAGGCTAAGATGTAATTTCACATGATGTTACTTTATCATAACAATGACATCCAGGGTAAGATAGCATGGGTAACATAAGATTTTCTATCCCAGGGTAAAATCTCAGATATCCTTATCCAGTGCGCAAGAAATCAGGTGGGCTTCAATATGCAGCAATATTAATTGTTATATGCCTCCTATAAAAGACCTCCTCTGATTGGCTGACACTAGCTTGCACTGGTTGTGACAGATCATGATGTCAAACAGTGATGAGCTAAAGACAGGTTAACATTTCTGTTGTCAGTCTTGACAGAGAGCTAAAAATAGATTGAACTAAATCTAGCCCAGGTGACATGGCTTTTGTCAATTGCCGACAGAGAGCTAAAAATAGACATTGAAACACTGACTGGTTTCTTATGTATATTTCACAGGTAAAATGTTTGTTCATTGTATGAGAGCAGCATTTAACCCATTTATGCCGAATGGAATTTCCCACTGTTATCAATTGAAACAGTCCATTTCTGTTTTAAGGGTTGTTAAGTGGTATTTTTCATTTTTATTCAAATTTTAATAGAAACTAGAACACATTCGATGGCGCGCCATCGCAAATCCCCACGCTCTCAAAGATATCTAATGGTATTCGATCCTTTGACCCCATCCCAAAGTCACCAGTTTGATCCTAGGGTAAAATTTTCAGTGTATCCTGGTCTGCTGCTCATCCCCTTTAATTTGATATGCCACATGACCATGTTCATAAAATTAAATTTTTGACCCCCCAGCACCCCAAGTCCCAAACCCTGGGGCATGCATGACCCAGGGGACAGAATAAAAATCCCGTCTAATATGTTTTATATCTTTCATTTGTGAGAAGACACACAAATTTTAGATTAAAAATCTTTGAAATTGACTTTGTAATTGAGATTTAATGATATTTGACCTTTTGGCCCCTCCCCAAGGCCCCAGGAGGCTGGGACCCAAAAAATTGTGCCGTTGCATGTGTCATTCATGTAAGTTACTCACACACCAAATCTGGTTGAATTTGGGAAAATAAGTTTTTGGACCCCCCAACCCCCGATGGTACCTCCAAGTCCCACCCCTGGGGCATGTCCCAGGCGACGGAATGAAAATCCCGTCTGATATGTTTCATATCTTTCAATTGTGAGAAGACACACAAAGTTTGGTTAAAAAATCTTTGAAATTGACTTTGTGCTTGAGATTTAATGATATTTGACCTTTTGGCCCCTCCCCAGGGCCCCAGGGGGTGGGGACCAAAAGAATTTGCTGTTGCATGTGCCATTGATGTAAGTTACTCACACACCGAATCTGGTTGAATTTCGGAAAAAAAATTTTTTACCACTAAACCCCCCCATGGTACCCCCAAGTCCGACCCCTGGGGCATGACCCAGGCAAGGGAATGAAAATCCCGTTTGATATGTTTTATATCTTTCATTTGTGAGAAGACACACAAAGTTTGGTTTAAAAATCTTTGAAATTGACTTTGTTATTGAAATTTAATGATATTTAATAATATTTGACCTTTTGGCCCCTCCCCAGGGCCCCAGGGGGCGGGGCCAAAAAAAAAAATGTGCTGTTGCACACCCATTCCATGTGAGCAACTCACACACCAAATTTGGTTGAATTTCGTCCAACGGTTTAGGAGGAGATAGCGTGACGGACGGACCGACGGAGGCGATTGCAATATCCCCTACCCTTAGCGTGGGGATAATTATGCAAGCAAACAGTTGAGACCTGATCAGACACCGTGTTAGACTGCGGCGTCTGATCTGAGTCTGCACTATTTGCCTATGTCCCAGAAAAAGGATGCTAGGCATATATGGGGTAAAAATGCAATTATTATGCTTATCTCGTAAGAGTTGCAATAATTTGGGAAGTGTATTCTTGAAAAAATCTTCCTAGTAAAAGTGCACTAGGAACATCTGACTTGAGTAAATTTATAAATATGAAAATACTTTAAATAAACTTAGGAAAAGAGAGACAGTGTCATATAACAAAACAATTGGTGCATTCTTTTTCGGTTAACATCAGGATTAGTCAACCCTCGAAACTGATGTTCACCTCGGCTTTGTCTCAGTGAACATCACTGTTCTCTGGTTGACAAATCCTGATGTCAACCTCAAAAGAATGCATCAATTGTATATTGTTATATGACTCCTATTAAAGACCTCCTCTGATTGGCTGAAACTAGCTTGCACTAGGTTGTGACAAATCTTGATGTCAAACAGTGATGAGCTAAAGACAGGTAACATTACTGACAGAGAGCTAAAAATAGATTGAACTAAATCTAGCCCAGGTGACATTAAGTTTTGTCACTGCTACCTGAGAGCTAAAAATAGATATTGCAACACTGACTGATTTCTTATGTATATTTCACAGGTAAAATGTTTCAATTTAGAATTTGTTCATTTTATGAGAACAGCATTAACCCATTTATGCCAAATGAAATTTCACACCGTTATCAATTGGAACAGTCCATTTCTGTTTTAAGGGGTGTTAGGTGGTATTTTTCATTTTTATTCAAGTTTAAATAGAAAATTACGCAAGCAAACAGTGGAGACCCTGAACAGACGCCGCATTCTGTGGCGTCTGATCTGGGTCTGCACTATTTGCCTATGTCCCACAAAAAGGACGCTAGGCATATATGGGTTAAAATGCAATTATTTTGCTCATCTCATAAGAGTTGCAGAAATTTTGGAAGTAAATTGTTGAAATAATCTTCCTAGGAACATCTGACTTGAGTAAATTTATAAATATGAAAATAAAAGAGAGACAGTGTCATATAACAAAACAATTGGTGCATTCTTTTTCGGTTAACATCAGGATTAGTCAACCCTGGAAAGTGATGTTCACCTCGGCTTCGCCTCGGTGAACATCACTGTTCTCGGGTTGACAAATCCTGACGTTAAACTCAAAAGAATGCATCAATTGTATAATGATATCAGCGCTGAAACCCTATATTACTCCACCCTGTCTGGAACTAAGGTAATCACAGCTCACCTGTTATAAAGGTCAAGAGCCTTCTTCAGTTTTAGCTCATACATATCCAGGTTGGCAGCATTAGGGTTGATCAGCTTTAGGGGTTTACGTGACTTGTTAGATACATGAGCAATAGGTAGCACCTGCCAATGAAAAATGGGATTAAATAATTTATATAAGAAAACTAAATCTTAATACATCAAAAACATGTACCATACTTGACTTAAAACTACACAAATGATTTGGGTTCAAAAAATCTGTTTATTTACTGTTAAAGATAAAACAAAGCAATACTTTGACGAGAAGACAAAACATTTACCAGAGACAGCTAAAATATAATTGTCTGTTCATGAGATTTTGTTACTTATCGCATATGCGTAAAGTCAATCTCTAAATATGCATGTGCAGCTATTCAGTGGCACTATCTAACTTAATTTTGGCATGAGCTTTTATCTGTGACCTGTCTTCGTGTGTGCTAACAGCTAAGGCTCTGGTGAGACTAGGTAAATGTGCAGTATTGTTTCAGCCTACACTTGTTGCCTATGCAATAGCAGGGGACAAAAATATTTCAATATTGCACTTGTCCTGCAGGACGAGTGACTTACAATTTTCACTCATACTGCAAACACAATGCACTTGTCCTTTAAAAGCGTATGCAATAAAGAACATAAAGGAGTATTATGCAATATGACTTCCTCGAGTAATTCTTCCCAAAGCACTCGTCCTGCAGGATGAGTGCTTGGGAAGAATTACTCATCCTTTCTAGATTTCACTTGTAATTATGAGCAGACGAGTGGAATTTTTGTCCCCCAAATAGGTATCAAAATCTCATCTACCGGCTCATTTAGAGAGCTTAAAGTGTAATATCCTTGCAATTTTTAGCCTACAAACTCTTTACTTTTGCTGTGTCCTAGGACAATGATATTTTTTAAATCATTTGACATGGCAAAATCAACAAAATGAGTGTGCATGAAGCGAAGACTCTGATCAGCCTGGGCATCTGCCCCTGTTTGATCAGAGTCTTTGCTGTGCATGGCAACTAAGGACCCAAGCTTTTTTCCTGTGGACAGCAAGACTCTGTTCTAACTGAGCTGATGCCTAGGCTTATCTGAAACTTCTCGTGACGCACAGCCACATTAGTGGTGTCACGGCTCATTTTTTAAATACAGTAAAACCTGTCTTAAGTGGCCACTCAAAAAATACCAAAAATTGGTTTTCAAGACCGATTATTGCTTAATGCAGGTCAAAAGTATTGCAGAATGCTCCAAGAGAGCATTCTGCAATACTTTCAACCTTCATTAAGCTACCATTTGTCATTAAGACCTTTGTTTTGTCTATTTTTGAGTGGTCGTTTTAGACAGGTTTAACTGAAGCCAAGTGCTGCTATTCAATGAGGGTAGATGTCTAGTGTTTAGTTTGAACCTTTCTCTATAGATAATTTGTGTGCGAGCATGAGACTGTGTGTGAGACTCATCTGATCTTTGTCTGGTCACCAATGTAATATGAAACAAAAGTCGTACCTCATCAAAGACTTTAGAAAGAACATGTTTATCAAGTATGGGAACGTATTTCGCCTTGTGTGGAATGAATGTCGGAGCTAGGGCATCCAGCAATGTCAATTTCTTAGCTATTAGACCATGTTTCCACAACCACTGCTTGGAGGATAGATTTCTTATCCTGCAGAAGAGAAACAAAACAAATACATATACACAACATATACAAACAATGAATACTAATTTATTTATGATTAGAATGATAGCTGTGTCTGCATGTTTAAAGAGAGTTCTTTAATGATATGTGACAGGTAACAAGTAACTGTCCATTCTTAGCTGTTCTTAATTCCATTCTTTATTTTTGTTGGTCCCAGTGTATGTGTGATTTTTATTGTTGGCTTCCAATATACATCGGCAGATCACCAAGCATACAACACGTGTCATGGGTGGCAAGAAAAGGGTTAATCATCATCATCATCATCATCATCATCATCATCATCATCATCATCATCATCATCATCATCATCATCATCATCATCATCATCATCATCATCATCATGTTTTTGATTAAAGTGCAGGTGCAGGAGCATCATTCACATCAGTGGCCCCCTCCAGGTAGCTGACTAGCTGCATGCATAGCAGATCTCACACCTGTTCTCCAGGAGTTCCTTTTTGGGGGTCGACTGTCGAGAGCTTCCACCCATCACAGTCATTCTCTGTCAATTTCTTCATTGTCATCTTGGGCCTCCCTGGCCCAGGCATGCATCCCAACTTGCATTTTGTCTGCACCACTAGAGTGCTCCACAGGTCCATACCAGTGAAGCCTTCTCTTTCTTTAAAGATAAGATCCTCAATCCGACACTCTGATGGTATTCCCTAAAACTTTTTCGAAAAGGGTAATTTTGAAAAAAAATCACATGGTGCCAAAATTCATGGATAATTTCCAAGCATACAAAGAGTTAACAGTAACTTACTTTGAGTGTTTTCTTTTCCCACTTATTCTAGCTTTCTCCATTCTAGCCTCCACTGAAATTACAATTGAACATACATAAATAAAGAACACTTATCTATTGTAGAAAAAGTATCTTTCACACAATATCAGTAGAGTAGAGTGGTTCAGTAATAGAGCATCAGAATTTAGATTGAATTGGGGCTTTGTGTTGTGTCCAAGTGCAAAATACTTGAACATCATTGCTTTGCATTGATTTTCACCAATTTAGAAGGGACACTGTATCCTCTATTTGTCTTACTGATGAGAGGACTGTGTCAATACATCGTGTAGCGTGTGTTACATGTAGTGACTGCCAAGAAAAAAGTAGTAAGTGAACCTACTACCCCATTTCATTCAATCCTCAAGCTTCCAGATATAATATAGTTGGTAATCTTACAGTAGTGGTTTTTAAACCAATACTTTGGCATAATGGAACAGCCACTTTAAACATAACTCAATTTCACGGTATGACTCAATTCAAAATAATTCAAAGGTTTGTAGATGGCATTTTCACATGGTAATATGAAAATATTGGATTACACATAGGGGTAAGAAAGTTTTAGTGTAAATAGTGATTGTTCATGACTTAATTACATGTATTTTCTGTTCAAAAGTGAACTCTCTGAACGGCATTACAATTAATAGATTTGTCTAAATGTAGAAGTCTAATTTCTGTTTCTGAGAAGAAAAGTGCAGAAGTAGTCGTCTGCTTCAGTCTGTATCCATAAATTTTGCCTTTTTTCAGTGACAGATGTATTCCAAAATAAGTTTGTATGGACAGTCTGGTTATTAACCAATGAGATCTTCATATCATCAGCAAATACTCTAAAATGCAAGTTTCTGACTATTCCTGAATGGTTGAAAGTTAGAAACATACAGCTACTTGCAGCAGTCGAAAAAATACACTTATTACTTTGTGGCATACTGAAAAGACTAGATTGGTCCCTGTAGATAGAACCATACATTGTTATGTAGCTTAACCAGAGAAAAAAAAGATTGAAAAGAATCATACAAAAAGAATGAAATACCATGTTAGCAAAAAAAAAAAAAAAAAAAAATAAATAAAAATAAAGTATGAAATTGAACAATGATAACTAAAAAATGCATAAAACCTGAAAAAATATTCTACATTCTACACACAAATAATGACATGAGTGAACACATGAGATTTTCCCATCTGCTAAAAGCCAAGGCTCAGACACACCTGCTCATCCAGGCAGTCTCAACTGAGCCTTCACTGCTTGCATACACTAAGTATGGAAGTAGATGAAGGCTTAGACAAATGATTAGGGTTCTAGCCCCACAAGATATCTGAGCATGCATGTCTTATAAAAGATTGACTATTGCCTCATTTGCTGGCACTTATAAGGATATATATTTTGAAATAGAATTTAAATAAACATATTGATATTTAGAGTCAAACAGCCTAAAACTAGCAAGAAACATTTTTTCCAAAATCAACATACTACAAGAGTTGGGTTATGCCAATCATATAGCACCAAGATATATTCATTGGTGAAAGTTAAAAATTCACAAAATCCTGAAATATAAATTTTATGTATGCCTACAAATTCTTAAAACTTTCAAGTCTAATTGGTAAGTCATCTTTATATAGGCTAAAATTATTCAGTGGAGCTAAATCTACCTAATCCAGCAGTTTGAGGCTGACTTTTTATAAATTCTGAATACAGAAATATTCCTGAAAATGTTCATCCACGTATGCTCCATTTATTCTCATAAACTCACAGTCTGAGTGGAAAACACTATATCCTGATTCAGATGTCAGCTGATTTGAGTCTGAGAGGACATACCCAAGTGTTAACAATAAATAGACAGCCCATTAATTAAAAGCTAAATTCACATTTATATTTAAAGCGCCAATACACAAATTCTGAAATTCCCAAAATTAGTGTTTTCACAAACAATAAGCCAAAAATTCACTGCAAACAAATATTCTATTAATCTTTTAAGTGTCCTGCAAACTTACAAACAAATATATATGTAGTAATAATAATGGTCCTATACAGCCTGTCTCTCCATTTGTCTGTATGTATTGCTAAATGAGGTAGCAACTGTTTGCAAAATATTCAATTTTAGGATGATAATTACAGCCACATATTTTTTTGTGATTTCAATGGCTGAAAATATGCGTATGTATCTGTATGACAAAACATTTTGACAAAATAGGTGCAGTTAGCCAGGTCATTACATGGCATTCATTCATCAAGTAGATAATTGAAGCATCGCCAAACAAGACAGTAGTTACCTTTGTTTCAACATGATGGAAATTTATTAACTTAACCCCTTCACTGTCTTACCATGAGTGTTGCTCGTTATAACAATCTCTTATCATATGCCAATACCATGGGTACCGCTCGTGATGAATACATAATAGTTTAAAGCAAAATTAATGGTTAAAGGGACAAAACTCAGTTATCCTAATCTGTTCTAGAATGAAAAGAGTTAACTTTTTCAAGATTTATCTCATAACTCTGCGGCCAAAATAGCTTCTAGAGCTTGCTTTTTACAAGGAAAACGCCCCTTTTGATGAAGAACTCTGTTTTTTTTTTCAAAGATGGCAGCTGATTGTGGCATTAGTTTGTCATGTTTCTTGGAAGTAGAGGTTATTTTGAAAGTCTAAAATGGCTCGTATATGGATGACAATTGATATTAATTGGAATCAGAAATGTTAGTGAGGAAAATGACTGTCATTCTCACATTTGTGAACCATTGTTTTCGAACCATTCCACAACAATGATGTTGAAAGTGAAAGTAGACATTCATGCATTTTCAGCTGTTGAAAAAATATTTTTTTGACTTTTGACATGCTATCACTAGAAAACATTTTTTCAGACATTGTACCAAATGTCTCAAACAAGCAGGAAAAATCTGGTGTTAATCCCTAAATTGGTTATGATTTTGTATGACATTATATGTAACACCATAATAACATCAAATAGCCTTATTTCCCCCGGCATATAGCTTGCTCTTATATAGGGCAGTGGTGGGGTTAAATAAACTGCAGGATAATATACAATAATTTTATCAAATTAACTAGTTTTTTTAAAACAAATATGGCTAGCAGCATTAGCTCTTTACATGTGGGTGATTTTCAAGATTTTTTGTTGGCTGTGGATTTTTGTTTAAAAATACCTTTATCAAAAATTTCCTTCAAGAATGCCATCAAACAGTTTTGATAGATCTTGATCCAAACATTGAGAGTGAAATTGTGAATATTTTCTTACCTACTATTAATTAAAATTGCTTGCAGTGCTCAAAAGAATCATCTCACGGAGACCATTATTTGGAGTACCAACAAGATATATTTTGGTTGAGAAATAAGAAAAATAGTTTTTAATTATGCACCCTTAACTAGCGGCCAGCAGGTAAAGAGTTAACAACTACATGTATGTATCAAGCTACAGTATTGACTACAAACAAGCCAATTATAATTTATCACATATATCAAGCAATACCACACACTATAGTTTATTTATCATTTAAAACACTCATAATAGAGAGGCCCAATTCCATGCCTTCTTTAAACTAAATTAAATGGTAAGTGACACACTTAAAGAAACACAGAGAATTTAATTCAATATCAAATCAATGCTGAACCAAAATTATCGCTAAAATATTTATGCACAATGTCATAGTTTTTTTGAAGCTCAGGGTTTGAAGCAATTGTCAATTGAAAAATATATATGCCAGATTGATTTGTAATGTGTTTTCTTACAGTATTGTGATACTTTTTACTTTCCTTTTATAATAGTGGATCTTTACAGGTTTAAGGTATTTACGCCCATTTTTCATAATTGTTTTAATTCTTAGTACTTATTTACTTAGTGTTTACCTAATGGTGTCTCACTATGACTTGAAGCCGGTGTGAAAGGAGCATAATGGAAATAAGAGAAATCACTTTCTCTTTTTTGTGTTATACTTGGTATTGGTTAGCAAGCTATAGAACATCCCAATTTTTGTATTTTAAATGAATATATTATGTGTATATTTAACATCACTTTGTGCTGTTATATTTAAATGCTAATCTGTGATACTGAAATAAATCAATGCTCAAATCGAGAGGCTCATGTGCTGTTAATGGGTGCGAATTTGTTTGCAATGACACCAGCAGAATGCCTTGTGGCCATAAATATATGGCCATTCTAGAGAGGCATTTGGTTCATGAAAACAATTGCATGAAAAAATGCATGATCCCTATATTGATTTAATATTGGTTCAACATTAAGTGTCTACTGGGAATAAAATTCTGCATTCCAAGCTAAAAAATATTTTTTATGTCACTGAGCTGAGTTTAAAAGAGACATGAAATAGGGCTTTATATCTAGACACAACATTTCACCTATATCAACAACTCTTGGTGATAGACCAAAATCTTCTAATGCTGAAAAGCAAACATTATACCAGCACTTTGAATATTTCTTAATTTTAACATTTAATCCAGCATATAGTTCAGATAATGTCATTTGAAAGTTTCAAGATGGCCATGATTGTGGCCATTCTGGATATCTAAAGGGAACAATTTTAGTGATTCTGCATTTCCATGTTGACCCAATGCATCCTACCAAGTTTCTGGATAACCCGACATATCAGGGGACAAAAATTCCACTCGTCCGCTCGTAATTACAAGTGAAATCTAGATAGGACGAGTTATTCTTCCCAAAGCACTCATCCTGTAGGACAAGTGCTTTAGGAAGAATTACTCGAGAGAGTCATATTACATATTACTCCCTTATGTTATTTATTGCATATGTTTTTAAAGGACAAGTGCATGTGTTTGGAGGACGAGTGAAATTATAAGTCACTTATCCTGCAGGACAAGTGCAATATTGAAATATTTTTGTCTCCTGCATATGAATGGAGAGGAGCTGTTGTTTGAATATTTTTCAAGATGGTCACCATCACAGCCATCTTGGATATCCAAACGGAAAGATTTTAACAATTTTGAATCTTCATGTTGCCCTGATTTTGTTTGTTTGTTTGATTCTTTACATCCCATCAACAATCTTTCAGTTATAAAGGGACAGGTCTTCCTGGGTTGAACTAGTACTAAGCTAGGATTAATGTTCTTGCTCAAGGACACAACACAGTGACGCCAGTGAGGCTTGAACCGGCAGCCCCTCTGTCTCGAGTCAAGCACTCTACAACTGAGCCACTGCGCTTCCATGTTGCCCTGATGCCTCATTTAAAATTTCTGCTCAATCCAGCATGCTCCAGGCACCAAGGTTATAAAAAAAATCATGCTCAGCTAAAATTCATCCTGCTCATAAATATTAAAATGCCAACAATTGTTGGCATTTAAATATTTATTAGCTGGATAAATACACCAACTAAGAATTTGACAGCAAGAAAAATTATTATTTTTCTGCTTTATAGCTTTAATTAGCAGTTAAAATTTCATGCTCAGCTGAGTTGAGCATGAAAAAAGTTTTATAACCTCCAGGCCAGGGGAGCTATATACACTTGAAGCTCTGGACATTGCTTTAACAGCCAGGCATGGTGATATTTTGGGACTATATGCATAAGCTGCAAAGGTTAATCAACCACCACAAATATTCTTGTGACACAATTTCTATACAGTTTCTATCATATTATTCACTGTGCATTGCAATATTAATATATTACTGGTATCATAAAGACATAAAAAATAAAGTCATTCCACTAATCTTTTCTGTTTCAATTTGACAGACATGAAACAAATTTTGAAAAACAAAAATTTATCTTGAAGTATGCAGCAATATGAGATATATGATAGAGGGGTTTCTATCCATAGCCTTTGGAATACTATTATACTCAGTCAAAAAGCAAGAATATTACAAATATCATCTTCTGCCTTTTTTAATTGACACTTAAAGGTGAAACGTCAAAACTGGTGGAGTGACTTTTACAACAATGATTTGAATAAATAACGAAAACTACAATATATGATCAAAACCTATTTCTGGAAGATTTGGAGAAAGACCGAAATTCACAAGAACTGAAAGTTAAAAGCAAATGATACAAAATGAAACAAAAATGAAACTACAGAAATCTGGGGATTGAGAAATTCTAAGGATGACAACACAAAAAACATTATAAATCTAACACAATCAGAATCTGTTTATCTCTTTACCTACTAGTGTCGTCTGCTGATAACTTTTGAAAACAGTTTGGACCCAGATCAGGCCCGACAAAATGTCAGGCCTGATCTGGATCCAAACTGTGACACTCTGATGGTGTTCCTGAAAGAATTTTAGAAAAAGATGATTTTGAAAAAAATCGGCAGACGACAAAAAAGCATGCAAAATTACCCAGTAGGCAAAAAGTTAATATGACTGTAATCTATCACAGTAGAATCAACGTATTTTGTTTAGCAGTCAAAGTTATAAGGTTCTGTATGCAATTTAAATTTGTTCTACAGATACTGCGATATATGACCTACTGTGATGTATGATTGTCTGATGAAATTGTCTAAAGCTTTTCAAATTTTTGTCTGAAATATTTAGATTTCTTTTTTCTGGATATATGTTAGTCCGTTCAGCCATTTAAGCAATGACTGATTGTAAGAAAGGAACAATGAATGTCACAAATGACGGGCGAATTGCATTTGCGCACTTTTTGCAATTAGCGATGATGTCTTTTGCGCAATTTTTGCGATTTCAATTGCGCACTATTTTCACACCCTAATCAGGGGCAATTAGTAATTAATGGTTGTGAAACGATGACTTGTACATGTACATACGATTGTGCATGTGCAATGAAGTCAGTGGCGTTTTCATTGATGTCACTTTTAAAAGTTGTGCGAAGTTCTTTCTTTAATTGTACACTATATGGACATTATGTTCCTTTTGTGTTAGTGTTTTTGCTTGGAAAGTCAGACATCAATTACCGTAGCATGTGGAGTGCCATAAGATCTTTATGTGAAAGACATAATTCAACCCTTGAACCCACAACCGTTCACATAAACTTTGAGTAGCTTTGCATACAGTGCTTAAGAATGCTCAATGTACCTTTAAAAACGAGTTATAACTAGCTATAACTCCATTACACTGGCTTAATAACACATAATTAAATTTTAATCATGTGTGATAAAAGTGTGCAAATGATATGCAGAATTGTGCGCAAATTAAGGAATCAAAGTGCGCAAAAGATATACTGAAGTGCGCAAATGAAAAGCGCCGCAAATGACAGCTGTTTCTTTGTTATCACAAATAATGATATGATATCATAAATATTTGTTTGTTTTGATGCTATACATCCCAATCAAAAAAATTTCAGTCCTATCGGGACAATTTTCTGTCTTCCTGGATTGTACCAGTACTAAGCAGCCGATAAAGTGTCTCTCTCAAGGACACAACACAGTGACTCCAGTGACGTTGAGTCTCAAACCAGCAACCCTTCAACCCCCAGTCTAACGATCTACCAACTGAGCCAGCACACTCAAAAGATATCATTAATATAATCTATATAATATTTCTATCGGCTATATATTACATATTATAGGTGAATATAGAGAAATCAGCTAAATTAATAATAAACTTAGAATTAAGCTAAAAAGTCTATTAAAAGCAAGAATATGAATGAAATTAGACAAGACTGTCTCACCAGTTTCTGAATCTATCACAGCATCAGAGCCTAAGAAACAAATTGTGATGACAAGTAAAATTGTGATAAATAGTCTATAGCACTATAGCACTAAATTAAAGACCTTTTTTAAACAAAAAATAAAGACAAGCTCCCTATTCATATTTGGACCTGTCTTTGGGGTCTCCGACAAAGGGAGACTCAAACCAGTCTCCTCAGCTACAGAGACTAGCTAGAAAATTGAAACTTCACCAGTGGCAAATTTAGATAATGATAAAAAGCTAATAACAAAGGCGCTGATTAGGCAGCATGGATGCGCAGGCTGGTCTGTGCCTTTGTTGTTCGCAAACTCCCGAAGACAGGTTTTCTGCCCCAGCATTTGTCTAAATCATTACCATTCACAGAGTGGATATTGTACAGCCTGACCATGTTACAAGGTACAAATAAGGCTATTCATCACATCATTGTGCCTGAAGGTCAGTTTTTTTACGTCACAAGAAATACTACATGTGTATTGCAAAATGACCATACTTTTGACATTGATATGAGCCACAAGAGATAAGGAATTTTGACATTGTTTGATTAAGCAATACTCTTACTAGATAGTCATTTTTTTTTATAATAGTTTGCAGAGGAATTGTTAAAAAATCATCATTTTGACACAATGTGTCCCCAAAACAGATGCTATCCAGCAACATAAAGGTTTGTTGCACAGACACTTGCATGCACAATGATATAAAACAAAATGTCCCCAATCTTCGAAAACAGGGATATTAAATAAATGTTCGAAAATGTTGAACAGTAGTTGCCTGCTACAAAACCCTAGACAAACATGGCAGACCCAGATCAGACTATTTTTCAGAAGCAGTCTGATCTGGGCCTTCCCTGTTTGCTTTACTGACAACATTTTGTGAGTTTCAGCCCTGATAATCAACATTTTATTTGAGAACAGAAAAAGAAAAGTGTTAAAAATTTTAGAACATTTACTATATTACTTAAGTCAATATTCTCTGAAGTCTGGTAAAACCAACTAAAATTACCTAGTGCCAGCTTCTTCTGTCTGACTGCCTGTTTCTCAAACAGCTGTCTTGTCTCTGGCAGTAGCCATTCATCAGCATTGAAACTTCCGCTACTGTTCAAAGTCCGTAATAGACTGGTACGAGTGTGACCTGAAAATAAACAAAAAAAGCCAGCAAATGAGAGAGTTTGGTTGGTTGGTTGGTTTTGTTGCTTTACGTCCCAAGTCAACAGCTATGGTCATTGCGGGACGGTCAGTTCACCTAACCACACTCTTTCCTGGGCAGGCTTGAACAAGCGGTTAACCAGTAATTTGTGCACATACTTTCGCTTGTAACTGACAACAATCCTTCTTGAATGAATCAGCGGAAGGGGGAGAATGACCGTAGAAATCGTTTCATGATCAATCTCCACGAAAGTATGGGACCGGACCGGGATCGAACTCGCGACCCCTGGATCTGCATGCAGACACGCATCTGTAGCCAGACACGTTACCGACTGCGCTACGCGGCCCGGCTATCCAACATTTTGTCAGGCCTGATCTGGGTCCAAACTGTTTGCAAAGGTAATCAAAAGACGACAAAATTTGCTGATAGCAGGCAAAGAGTTGAACATGTACGCACAGATATCTTGTGGGGTTAGAGGCCCAGAATTTTAGCCTCAGCCTTCATCTACATCCCTACTTCATATGTGCAAGCAGCCAAGACTCTAGCTAGAAAGCTCATTTGCATTATGGTCCTCTGAGACTTTGAAGCTGGCATATAGGACAAGTGCCAAAATCTCATACCGGGCCGTGTAGCGCAGTCGGTACTGTGCCTGACTGCAGAACCAGGGATTGCGAGTTAGATCCCAGCCCAGTCCCATACTTTCGTGGAGATTGATCGTGAAATAATTTCTATGGCCATTCTCCTCCCTTCCCCCGATTCAAGAAGGGTTGTTGTCACTTACCAGCGAAAGTATGTGCATTAAGTACTGGTTAACTGCTTAGTCAAGCTAGCCCAAGAAAAAAGTGTGGTTAGGTAAACTGACCCTCTCGACATGACCATAGCTGTTGACTGGGACGTAAAGCATTAAACCAAACAAACAAATAAAATCTCATGAGCTGGTTCACTTGTTTTCTACTATGACCCTCAGGAAACTAACATGTACTGGATAATTTTCAGGAAAATACTCCTCTTATAATTGGTTAACATTTAATTTTGATATTCAGAATCATCACAAGTGTTTTAAAAAAAACTTCTAGTTTATGTATAGCATCTAAGGCGGTGGTTCTGTTGTTGTTGTTGTTGTTGTTAATTCATTGTCTGCAGTGTGTAATTGTGGTATTTCCTGGTCATACTTGCTTACTTCTTGGTCACATTGAATCACCAGCTGATTCAATTGCACATATTCAATGAGTTCTGTGTGTGGTAAAGAGCAATTACAGGGATTCATCTGAGTTTGAAAATTGTGGATAATTTTGAAACAACCATGGTGTGACTAGATGATCAATTAGCCATATGTTTATATAAATGATAAAAAAAATGACACTACCTGCAGCTAGTGGTCTCTGTGATGGTTTCTCCACACTGTGTCTAGCACTACCAGGTCTTGCACTTCCAGGTCGGACCACCTTATGTCTACTAGAGACAGTTGACAGTGACCTCAGCTCCACTGATGTGGCTGTCATAGGTGGAGGAGCAGGGGAATGTTTCCTGTCTGGAGGAGCACTGCCTGGTCGGGGCAGAGGAGACTCAGAGCGGTACAATTCTGTGGGTTCCATAGAAGGAACAGCCGAAACTCTATCACTGCTTGGCAATGGATGATTCCTGTAAGGTAAAATATTATCTGAGACCATGCAAGTTTCAGGCTGGTACCTTTGCTGTTTGCACATATATCCTTGACCCCTAGGGTGGGGTCAAAAGGTCAAAATCATTTTTTTGACAGTTGTCATGTTGCACAGCAAATTAAAGGAAATGAAGCGAAGAACAACATGCAAGCAAATATTCTGCCCTTACAAACACCCTTGACCCCAGGTGTGGGATAAAAAAAAAATATATTTCAAATTAAAGGTAATGAAGCATGGAACTATATGCAAGCAAAAACAAATGACCTTACACACTCCCTGACATCTAGGTGGGCGATAAAAGTTCAAACATTGAAATTGCGCAGTTAAGAATATTTTATATTGAACTTAGTATGTTGACGATAAAGCAAAGACCTAATTGAAAGGTGGACTTAGGGGTTGGAGTAATGGGATTTATATTCTATGATTAACTCTCTCTTTGAATCTCTAAAATGACCCATCATCATCAGGGAATAAACAGTCAACAAGTTTGCATGTTAAACAATTAAGAGCTTCTTGAAAAAAATCCCAGCCTCGTTCAGATATCAGTCATCATTTTCATTTACAGTTAGCAATTAAAAAAGGCTAATTACAGTCTTCTCAACATTCATACAAACTAATTTTATTCAGAAATCATGTCTAAAAATTGAGAACAAAAATAGAATATGTTGCAAACGCTCAGGTCGCCAGTCACTTCATAAACTGTTTGCAATAGTCAATCAAAACTACTGTACAGTAAAACCTGTGTAAAACAGCCGCTCAAAATTAGACAAAACAAAAATCTTAACGACAAATGGTAGCTTAATGAAGGTCAAATGTATTGCAGAATGCTCTCTTGGAGCATTCTGCAATACTTTTGACCTGCATTAAGCGATAATCGGTCTTGAAAACCAAATTTGGTCTTCTTTTGGAGTGGCCGCTTAAGACAGGTTTTACTGTACTGTATGTTGATAGGCAGGGGAGACAATTCACTCACTTGCTACATTTCTTTAAATTATCAATTTCCTTCTTCCATGACAGTTTAGCACATTCATCCCGTAGCTCAGCAACCTTATCTAAATCTTCAAGACCCTTGCGTAGTGTGTCCTTCAGCAGACGGATATCTTCACTCTGGAAAAAATCATTTTCTACTTGTTATCCTTCATCAATCTTTTACAAAATACATGTATTACAATTATGATTTATTTATTAGTCAATTTTAAAAATTTAGGTCTCTGTTGATTGGAGTGTCAGTTATTAGTTGAATGCATTGTAGTGTCATAAACAAGTCCCAGACTATGAGTTGAATGCACAATTTGAAGTGTAGCCCAATGTGAGCCAGAATTTTTATGCCTAAAAGTTTAAATATTTTCTTATTAAAGTGTATGTTCATGTTTTGAACAGTTTACTTAAATCAAAAATAAATATTTCATAATGTACTTATTTATTTTTCATAGCTCATCCCCTTATCTGCTAAGTTAATTAAAACAGTGTTCAATGCCTTAATCTAAACATCTGGGGGCTGCCATATTACAGTAATGGACATTAAAAGATGGATATTAACCTCTATTTCAGGTCAGCTAAATGACTCATTGAATCACCTTGCTAGTGGTTCCATACATTGCTTCATTTCAGTATTGGATAATTGATATTCTGTTTTAATAACAATTATCAGTCAGATTAATGCAAATTAGAATGTTACAACTTTTAAAAGAAAATTATTTTGTTTTTCAATAAGTTTCAGTTGATTTTGCTATGTCTTATTGTACCCAAAATGAAGAAAGTTGTTACAAAATATGCCGTCTGCTATAATAGTAATAATTAGTGCTTTAAGGGTTGAATTTTAGAAATAATTATCAAATTTGGCCCATGTATCAAAATATAGTCATCAATGTACACACTGCTTAAAATATTACTTTGAAACATTGTTAATTTTTGCCATTATCAAGGATTTAAGACTTTGGTCTGGCAGTGTGTAAGCAGGTCATAGTGGTTCCAGTCCACTTGTTAGGAGCTCATTGACCTGCAAATGGCCAGACCCCCAGTGACGTCTGAAAGTAATTAATTACAGGCTAATTGAAGGGATTTCACACACATTAAATGAATTATTATTCCTACCATATTGTAAGCTCTATGATAAATGTATTTCAAAAAAAGTGTGAATTTTCCCTTTAAATCTTGACCCAAACATGACTTGAGGGTGCTCAAAAGAACCATCTTAGATGATGTTTTTAGAATTCAGGGACGATTCTGAAAACATTCCCTCATGAAAATGATGCACAAATGTTGTAAAACAAAGAGATTGGAAAAAGAACTTAAAGCTATAATGAACAAATATAGTAAAACCTTTGTAAAATAGCCTCTCAAAAATTGACAGTACAAAGATCTTTATGACAAATGGTAGCCTAATAAAGGTCAAAAGTATTGCAGAATGCTCCCCTTGGAGCATTCTGCAATACTTTTGACCTGCATTAAGCCATAATTGGTATTGAAATAAATTTTTGGTCGTTTTGAGAGTGGCCGTTTTACACAGGTTTTACTGTACAGTGTATGCATATTTACCTCCCATGATTCTGGTTGGCCATCCAAATCCATCCCTTTCTCTGAGAAATAATGATATCTCCCTCCAGTGGCCCTAGCCAAGTCTGACAGGAAACGGTTGGCCTCGGAATCATTACAGTTGAAAGAAATAGTATGGACAGGAACACTGTGCTGCATCTGGACTTGAGCAATTATTGACTTTGGTGGCTAAAAGCAAGAAAATAATCTATTCTTAACCTGATTGCACTTATAATGAAATTATCACTATGATTACTACAGTCAAATCTCGAAAATTCGAAGTCTTAGGGACTAGGGGTTTCATTTTGAATTTTCAAATTATAGGGAGGCAGGTATAAAAATATATAACCCACAAAAATAATTATTATCAGTTTTTTTCCTGTTAAACATAGGTTTTGGATGTCTCCTTGAGACATTTCTTTTACATGCCCAAAATATATGTTATAATGGATAATTGAGCCATTGCATGAGATTTCCAACAATGTAGTATGTCGACCAGCAAAGCCTCAGATCAGCCTGGGCATATGTGCAGTCTGATCAGAGCCTTTGCTAGTCACTTGAGTATTCTATGATTGTTCTGCTACTGACTGAACACCATTTGGAGTTCCTAAGCTTAAAAGAAGGCTGCAGAGGCTTGTCCGAGTCTACACTTGTCAAAATGTCAAATTGTTGGAAATCTCATGCCGCGGCTCATTATTTTATTAAAATAAATCATGAGTAGGTCCTATTACTTGAATCCAATATGTCTCAAAATTTATTTCGAATTAGCAAGTATTTCAAAAAATCGAAGTCCAACTTTTTTTTCTTAGTATTCCCAACTGAACTGTTTTCTCATACGGTATTTTGACACACAAACTCCTTCAAATTGCTGGAATAGCAAAAAGTGACCGCCTTTATCATCTGAGTTATACTTGCTTTTATAGACATTTTTTGTTAGGTAACTAGTGTTTAAGAAATTATAAGAATTATAATGTTTTTGAGTCTCATATAATTTCTTCATAAAATATGGTACATTTCTTATCATTTCTGTGTAAAATAGGAGTATTTTCCTATAATTTCCTTACAAATTATGGTTGTTTTCTAGTATACTGAACCACACTTCTAAGGCAAAATCAAACTGAACCTTAAATATTACATATATTGTTTCATCCATTGTAACGCAATTTTATCAAATATTATAACACTTATTTAAGAAAATGAAAGTAGAACTTCATCGGTCAGTCTTTCTCTTTTTATCTTAACCTGATTGGGTGGATTTCTGCCATTACCCCTGAACGGTACAATGATTTCGACAAGACCTCAAATATTAATTAAAGTTACATTCCTGAAAAATTTTGCGTTGGAAGTGTGGGCCAGTATATTTTCTTTAAAGTATAATGATTTTCCTATCAATTCATTGTAAAAGTTTCCTCTTATGACAAAGTCAATGTAAAACACAAGCCATTCCTATGTATCCTAGGCATGATTTATAAATAGACTACACTATACCTGATCAGGTCTTCCATCAGTGAGCAGGTAGATAGCCTGGGTACCGGGGTCCCCAAGGGCATGTTGTAAGGCAGCATAGGTATTAGTTGAGCCCCAGCAGCTGAGACCCTGAATCCATCTCCAGGCCCCTTCCAGGCTTGTCTCACTCACTTCAACAAGACGATTCTGCCAGACCTGGGCCTTGCAGTTAAATGCTATCAGATTGAACTTCATTTTGTGGCGTAATTGCTCCTGCAAAAAATAAGATAAAATAAAAATTAAAAGAATCTGATAATAATTATTGACTTCCGGTAAGAAATGTTGTCAACAGTATTTAAGAATTTAATTCAGTTTTTGGAATGTTCATGAAATCATGAATACTTCGGGTCTCTTGCAAAGTAAGTGAAGCCCAAAGGGCTTCACATAAAACTTTGCAAGAGACCCAAAGTTTTCATGATTTCATGAACAGACCAAAAATTGAATTTATTGCTTATATTTACATTTCATTATAAATATCTAAAATAAAGAAATTATTTATAATTTAGGAAACAAACAGTTTTGTATTTAATATGTAATCGTATTAACCGTCTAGTTTGAGTGTACAAAGGAAAAGCGGAACAGCCAGTGTGAACATGGACAGCCAATGGAGCAAACAAGAAGCTTATTTTGCATGTGCCACTCATTTGTGGCAAGCTGTCAATCACAACACCAGTGTCACTTCTAGCGAATGAATTCAATGTTTGAAGTGTATTGCCCGGGCAAGTGAGCATGGCTGCTGTCAATCAAATTTGTGTCATTCATGAGGCTATAAACGGTTGCAAAAATCTAAAGATTCATTAAAGACTTGCTTCGAAAATGTAAATATTACTAAATATCACCTTTCTAAGCTTCCTTTTCAGATGACTAATTGTTTAGAACTAACTTTCTTAACACCTTTTATCTACCAGGTTAGAAACAACTAGTATTTAAACTATGTTCTTACCTGCATAAGTAGGAAGAGTTTATCTTTGACATATTGAATGCTAGGCACCATACTCTCTGAGGTATCAATGAGGATATAGATCTGTTCTTCTATGACAGTCCCAAACAGAGCTCGACTACCTTGATTCAGCCAGTCAATTCTACAAGAAAAACAAACAGGACAGCGTATTAACCATGAATGTAATCAGCAAAAGCTCTGACCAGACTCTGAGGATACACAGCCTTGTCTTCAAAATATGCAAATACCAAAACTTCATGCGCTGACTCATTTATGATAAAAAAAAAATCTTAAATATTTCTGCAAAATTTTTGCTAGCATTTTTACTCAGAGCTGTGCTATCTGATTTTCTTCAACTAAATACAGCCAACCCATGTGACTATAATAACTACATGTGTAGCTAAAAATAATGTATGATTAAAAATGTACAAAAGAAGTTGAGTATCAATCATGCCAACATTGCTTGATATCTGCACACTAACTTTATATTTGAGACTTTGTAAAGCACACTAGAATCGGGCCAACTACATGTTTACAAAAAAATAATATAGTCTGCACGCCCATGACCTATAAAATTTTATAGGTAATGGGCATGGGTGTACAATATTTAAATGCTAAATATGACATTGGCCAGATTCCAGTGGTAAAGCATTATTCCATGATTTTAAGCATTGAACTACAGATTTTTGGCTTGCATTAGATAATGAAACAACATTACCCTCCTAATGGCCACACCGGGTAGGCGGCAATTGAAAACGTCAATACTATCAACGAACGTAGATCAAAAATCGTTAGAAACAGAGTTTTTGATTGCCATTTGTCGCCCGACTGGAAACAAATGGCAATCAAAAACACTGTTTCTAGTGATTTTTGATCAGCGTTTGTCGATTGTTAAGAGCATTTTCGATTGCCGCCTACCTGGTGTGATGTCAGTGTCTGTTAAGCCCAAGGGATTTCTTGGAGACATTAAAATAGCTACCATAATTAAGAATCATTCATTTGGTATGTACGAAAACTGAAATGGCAGGAAAACATTTATAGCAACATAATATTGTAAGTATTGCATGAATATAAGTAAAGATTTATATCTTTGAAGCCAAATTGACAGGGCATCAATACCGTATAAAGTACATTTTGTAACCCTTTAATATTGTATATGAGTAAATCCAATTTTTTAACTCTTATCCCACTAATATTTTGTCATAAAATGATTTCTGCCTTTTATGTCTGCTGCACAAATTCAAGTGCACTTCAGACTAGATTTTATCTTAGAAGCAAACAATATGAACCCTGATCACACTGCTCCCTAGGACCTGGGTCCATATTATATTGTTTGCAATATAAGCTACCTAAGAACATAAGCAGAAGAGAGCCTAGACAAGAAAAGTCATGACTTGCATGAAAAGGGTTAAAAATATATGTGCAGCTAGCAGTGCAGATCCAGGATTTCTGGAAAGGGGGTTCATAAGTGTAAACTTGTAGGGGTTGGCTTTGCTCATTTTATCTAGTAATTATTAAACATCCCATTAAAATGAAATAATTTGGTCTCACTGAGACCAAATTATTCATTTGCATTGGATATTCAAAAACAGGCTATGGGGAGGGGGGTCCAAGCAAACCCCCCAAACCCTCTCTGGATCCGCCACTGGCTATTCAGTGAACTACATTTCTAGTGTCTTGCGTGAGCAGTTAAGGCTCTGATGAGACTGTGTTAATCAGGCACCAGATAAGAATGCGTAATTGAAAATTATTTTTCTTATTTCTCACACCAAAACATATGCTTTAAACATATCTTCAAATGATGGGTAAGAAAATAATGACTGTTTTACACCCTAAAAAAGTTGCCTTACTGGGCCTATATAATAATGCTGAGCCATAAGTAACTACTGACCTCTGTTGTATACACCTGAGAGCTGTTATCATCTTTTGTTCATAGTTTCTGTGTAACTCGGGTGTCACCTGAACATGCACTACTTTCCCATCCTTCCATCTCACCACTGGGAACCGGTCACAATATTTCGCATTCACAAGTTTTTGAATATTGATCTGAAACACAAACGATACACTTGATTTGACATGGCTGGTATAAAATACACACTGGATATATTTTATCAATTTTGACTGGTTGCTAGGGTACTTGATAAATCCACAGAGCTTTTAAAACTACATAAAAATGATTTTTACAACTTAACATTCTGCATGCTGGATAATTTTTCATGCTTTTTCGTCATCTGCTGAATTTTTCAAAAACCCTTTTTTTTAAACTTATTTCAGAATATCATCCAAGTGTGCAGCTTGGATTCATGTCAGGCCTGATATCATGAGGCTTGATCTTGGTTCAATTCTTTGCAGAAGTTCTTTTCAGCACCCAAAACATATGTTAAAAATAGCAGATAAGAAATTATTAAGATTTTATGCTCAAAATATTTTGTTATCTAGACCTATGTAATGAACTACTTACAGCATCTGTTTGAAACTCATTACCAGGATGAGTTTTCACTTCCACCACTCCATCCTTGTGTTTAAATGCTACGCCACTGAGGACGTCAAACAGTTCCAGCTTTCTGGCGCCAAGCCCGTACTTTTCCAACCACTGTCTAGAACTCATATACTGCTCGTTCATTTTCTCAACATCCATTGTAGGGGCAAGATCAGATTCTGCAATGTTCAGAATATATGTTAGCACAAGCTATAGTTAACTCTTTCCTTGCTAGTGGCTCCTTTTGTCGTCTGCTAATAACAGGGGTGGTAACAGTCCAAGATTCTCAATCAGGAAAATCTTTCAGCTCAATCCTGAACTTGGCCATAAATGTTCAGAAATCACCAATAAAATGTTTAAAAGAACAAAACATCCATAGAAAGCAATCAGCTTATGCTTATCTTATAGTAAATATCTGATTAAAAGATCATAATAGGTTCTGATAACAAATTACAGAAATAATAAATTTGATCTTATATGCAAAATGCATGAATGCTCAATCAGGAAATCCTGATTAATCCTGAACTTTAACACCCCTGTAATAACCTTTGCAAACAGTTTGGACCCTGATCAGAACTGAAAAAATGTTGGTCCTGATCTGGTTCCAAACCATTTGATTCCAGTCCTAGCATGTAATAACAAGTAGCCTGGATTAGAAAATAGTACATAAATGTATGTATTCTAATCAGCTTGCTTTCATAACAGAATACATCTTGGCTTAACATGATAAGGCTAGAGGCTTCTTGTCTAACACAATGCTTCTTAAAAATTACTAACATCTCTTTGATCAGTTAACCCTTAGTTTGCCACCTATAATTTGCAGCAGACGACACTTAAAAATTTTGCCGCTTTTCAAAAATAACAAAAAAGGCATGATATTTCATGAGAATCGTCTGCTGGCAGACGATTCTCATGTAATATCATACCTTATTTTTGTCCAAAATTGAGAAAGATGTCTCAAAATTTGTTGTCTGCTGCAGTCGTGATTGGCGCTTTAAGAGTTAATTCAAAATTTCAGAAAAGTATTCTCATTAACTCTTACATGCTGGGTAATTTTGCATGCTTTTTTATGTTTGCAGATTGTTTGAAAACAATATTTCAGGAAAACCATCAGAGTGTCAAATATTTTGGATCCAGATGATGACCGGCATTTTGTCTGCTTGATCTGTGTCAAAATTGTTTGCAAAGGAGGTTAGCAGATAGATGACACTAGCAGACAATGAATTCCCAGCTTATTATTGCCATTAATCACATAATGACGCTTCTGGGAGTGATATAATGCCATGCAATAAAATCGATAAACCACTAGTTGTTTATTGATTTTTACGTTACGCTTTCATGACGTCCAATATAATGCTGTGTATAAAAAGATGGCAAAATTGTGACGCTTTCACGCTCAAAAAGCGATCTTTTGGTAATTTTAATATCATGTGATAAATAGAATCTAGCATTCATGCTCCTGTATTATTGAATTAATTAAAATCGTTGTGGAGGAAGTGATAAAATGCTCGGCAAGCCTCACATTTTATCACTTTTCTCCCAACTCGTTTAATAAATTCAATAAAACATGAGCACTCATGTAAGATCCTCTACTAATGTAAGTGCACAACATAGAGAAAGTGAGTAAATCCTTACTTCCTGGTTTGAACTCTGAAATCAATGAATTCTAATTAAACCAATGTTTTCAGATAAGATATCTTCTGGATATAACACAGCTAAGGTTGTTACAAAGAAGTATTGGAGTTTCCTTAACAAACTGTCACTGTTTCCAAAGCACTTGAGCTGGTTGGCAGGCACAAAGTTTTAAAATGTTAAGTCTGATCTAGAAAACAAATGCGTTGACAGGTAAACTGGAGTCACAATTATATTTTTTTTGCATACATATATATCATATGAGGTTGCATCTGGGAGTGAATTAACGCCATGCATTAAAATCCATAAACCACTAGTAGATTTTCGGGAAACGTTATGACATCCATAACAATGTTGGGTACATAATGACAAAATTATAACATTTTCAAAATCAGAAATGAGACTTAAAAGTAATCTTAATGTCATCTTACATGAGTGTTCATGTTTTATTGAATTTATTAAACGAGTTGGGGAAAAGAGATAAAATGCTTGGCAAGCCTCGCATTTTATCTCTTTTCCCCAACTCATTTAATAAAGTCAATAAAATTTGAACATTCACGTAAGATCCTCTATATATTTTAATGTAGAGCTGGAGATATTGGTGCCACAACTGTCTCATCTTCAAATAATTATCTGTCTTATATGTGTTTGTTTTTAATGTCCAACCAACAGCTAAGGTGATATGGAGATGGGGTCACAGCTTAAAGGTATATCCTACAGACTGGCGAAGGTGGGGTTCAAACCTGGACCCTGGATACAAGGTAAGTGGTTTATCCAATACGCCATGAAGGCTCTTGAATGAGTACTTTTGCAAGCATGGAAGGCCAAGATGAAATGTAAAAAAATATGGCATTTAATCAGGGTCTGCACTGTTTTCTAAACTAAAAGCTTTCTTCAGTGTCTGAAGTACATATTAAATTGGAAATTCTAGGTTCTTACCCCATGGTATGTACAATGAACCATCTCAAGTTCATTTTATCAAACTAAAGGGTGTTAAGAAAGTTCGTTCCACTCTTCATCATAGAATTTAGAATCATTTAAAACAGAAATGATGCTGAAACAAGAAATGTCACAGAAACGTGACGAATGCCCCCAAAGGAATTGGTCTAGCATAAGGCACAGTCGAGGAAAGTTAGCTGTAATATACGAGATAATATGCTCCAGACACAAAAAACCTAGAATGAGGCCAGAAGTCAATGTCAAGTTCAAAGTGACCCAAAATGGTATGCATCACTCCGCTATCCCGAGAGGAATCAACACACCAAATTTGGGATTCCTACATCAAACTATATAGGAGATATACTCCAGGCACTATTATTCTAGAAACTAGGTCATAGGTCAAGATCACAGTGACCTAAAAACGGTATGTGACACATCAGCATTCAAAGATGTATCCATACAGCAAATTGGAGATTCCCATCTTAAATAATATAAGATATATAATCTGGACACGATTATTCTACAAACTAGGTCAGAGGTCAAGGTCAAAAAGACCCAAAAATGGTATGGAGGGCACCAATCAGCATATTTTACCTAACATGTTTGTGTACTCAGTGCAACTGTAAGGTTGAATATGGTTATTTAATGTGACTTAAAAGCCACAAAAACTCACCAACAAATAAACTGGTCAAGCTATAAGAATCCTTTAGACAAATAAAACCAGACTACTGAATGGTGCCTTCACGGCTGTTTAAACTGTTTCAAAACAGCTTTTTATTTTGAAATTGCATGAAAGGTGCATGAAAGGGGTGAGCTAGAGATACAATCAACCAATAAAATACCTTTACTGTAGTTTGTAAGGCATGCAGAGGGATGGCCCTCCCCGACCCTCTGTATGTCAGATGACGGGGAGAATAAAGTGTAAAGATAAAAAAAAAAAAATAAAAAAATGGTATGTGACACTCCGCCATCCAAAGTTGCATCCACACACCAAATTTAGGATTCCTACCTTTAATAATATAAGAGATATGCTCCGGGCATGATTTTTCTAAAAACCAGGTCAAGGTCACAGTGACCCGTATATGGTAAGAGACATTCCACCATCTCAAGGTGCATTCACATGCCAAATGTGGGATTCCAATCTCAAATAATTTAAGAGATATGCTCCTGACACAATTATTATTAAAACTAGGTCAGAGGTCAAGGTCACAGTGACCCGAAAATAATATGTGACACTCCACCTTCCAAAGATGCATTTACACACCAAATTTGGAATTCCTATCCCAAAGAATATAGGAGATATGCACCAGACTCAATGCAGTTTCTAGAAACTAGGTCAGAGGTCAAGTTCAAGGTCATATTGACCCAATTATGGTATGCGACACTTTCTCATCCCAAGATGCATTCACACACCAAATCTGAGATTCCTACCTCAAATAATATGAGATATGCTCCAGACACGATTATTCTAAAAACTAGGTCATAGGTCAAGTTAAAGGTCATAGTGACCCAATTATGGTACATGACACTTCGTCATCCCAAGATGCATCATCACACCAAATTTGAGATTCCTAGCTCAAATAATATAAGAGATATGCTCCGGACACGATTATTCTAAAAACTAGGTCAGAGGTAAAGGTCAAGGTCACAGTGACCTGAAAATGGTATGTGACACTCCGCCATCCCAAGATGCATTTACACACCAAATTTGGAATTCCTATCTCAAAGAATATAGGAGATAAGCACCAGACTCAATGCAGTTTCTAGAAACTAGGTCAGAGGTCAAGTTCAAGGTCACAGTGATCCAATTATGGTACCAGACACTTCGTCATCCCAAGATGCCTCCACACACCAAATTTGAGATTCCTACCTCAAATAATATAAAAGATATGTTCCGGACACGATTATTCTAAAAAACTAGGTCAGAGGTCAAGGTCAAGGTCACAGTGACCCGAAAATGGTACGCGACACTCCTTCATCCCAAGATGTATCCACACACCAAATTTGGAATTCCTACCTCAAAGAATATAGGAGATATGACACGAAGCGGGACGGACGGACGGACGGACGGACAGTGCGATTACTATATGCCTCCCAAAGTTCCTTTGGGGGCATAAAAATGCAATTTCTATGAGCTTGTTATTCCTTGTGATACTCTATAGCATTTGGCATCGTCTCTGACATCGAATGTCTTCACACAATTATGTTTACTTTGGATACTGTCTTTCAATCGTTTTACAAAAATATTATAGTTTCCAAAATGTTTTTTAACAGTCTTGCAGTTAAGTAAACATACTAAAGGCTTATATAAGATGAATAAAATATTCTGATCACTATGGCCATTACATGACAATGTTTTTTTGCCATATACCCCCAAATTGCTCCTCAAGCCCAATAAATTCCGAGGGGTACTTGATTTTGAAGATCATTTATACTTAGACAAAATGTTTGATTGATCATCCAGTTGTTGATTTCTTGTCAAGTGTGACCACTTTAAAGAATTCCAGTAATGTCATTAGACACATAATAACTAAAATAATAGGAATATAATTTTATTGCAGAACAAACTTTTTTAACACCCTTTAGATGGAAGAATTCATTAGATTTCAAAGGGTTAAACACACATACTGGCCTTGGAGTTATGGTAAAACAATTAATTATTACAAGAATTAATTATTTATATGTTCACTTTTTTTAATCCCTAAGGTCTACATCAGTGGGATGCAAATTCTTCATGCATAAATTTTGATTAAATATTTATTGACTTAGAACACTAGTCTTTCTATTCAATTATACATACAGGCTAACAAGTTTAACCCTATGTGTACTGGTAACCCATAACAGGTATTTTTGGCAAGCCTGGAAGACACAGGTGAACAGCATTTCAGGGTCTGCACTGTTTGCTAAGATAAAACAATCATTAGGGGACTGAAATACACCTTTATATAGACGATCTTACATGAGTGCTCATGTTTCATTGAATTTATGAAATGAGTTGGGGAAAAGTGATAAAATGCGAGGCTTGCCGAGCATGTAATCATTTTTTTGCGACAATTTTAATAAATTCAATAATACAGGAGTATGAATGTTAGATTCTATTCATGATATGATTTTAAGATATTTTTTGTAATCACATTTTTTGTGTGAAAACGTCTAAATTTTGCCTTAAATACACAACATTGTTATGGGCATCATTTTATGACGTTACATCTTTCCTGTGAATCTGTAAACCACCGGTGGTTTATCGTGTGCATGGCGTTATTTCACTCCAAGACACGACGTCATATGATAATTTAAGATTCTAACATGTGACCCTTTGATATATATAATGAACCATCCTAAGGCTATTGTATCAAACCAGTAGGAAGAATTTGCAGTTGCCAATATGAAAGAGATCAATTAAAGGTATCTTTCAACATTTCTTTATCTTTGGCCAGGGGCGAGATAGGCAAGCTGGATTTGCTAGAAAGCTTTTGTTACATGCATTTAGCATCAAATTTTTCATGCAATAAAGAAATTACTATCCTGGTCACAAGGGAGTGGTCTGATCTAGGTCCATATTGCTTGCAATATTTTCTTTTCCGTGTATTAACGTTTGCCAAGCCCGAGTGTGATAATGTGTGCAGCTCGAACCAAGAAGCGGTGAGGGCTGCAACACATTATCACACGAGGGCTTGGCAAATGTTTATATACAGAAAAGAATGTTATATCATCATTTGTTATATACTTTCCTTTCAAGGACAAGCAGTTCTAAATAATTTTATTCAATAGTATGCAGAAACATACAACGAAACAAAATTATTATTTTCAACAGAAACATGAAAAATGTAAATAACTCCTAGTCCTTGTTTCAGATTGTCCTGGCTACGTCTTCGTTATATTAATAAACAGACCTGATAGGTGGCAATTGAAAATGTTAATACTATCCACGAATGAAGATCAAAAATCATTAGAAACAGAGTTTTTGATTGCCATTTGTCGCCCAATTGGCAACAAAGGGCAATCAAAAACACTGATTCTAGGGATTTGTGATCCACGTTCAGGGATTGTTCAGAGTGTTTTCGACTGCCGCCTATCTGGTGTGATAAAGGAACGTATTTTATGGTAATTGAAATTGTTTTGTCATTTCTCCATAAAGCATTAGAGATGCCATCTTAACTTGCAGATGATGCATTGAGCGGACTTAAATGGCAATGAAGCCCTCTGCTGCCATATATTAATGGGAATGAAGCCCGGAAAGGATCAGCCGCATTGCGACACGTTAAATTTAGATGAAATGTACAACTGTCAGCGATTGAAACATGTCAAGTTTCTATAGTAAACACTTATAAGGTATATAACAATGCTCAATAATTCATATGAAACATCTACTGGCAGATAATTCACATGGAATGTCAAGCTTTATTTCCTTTAAAATCAAGAAAAATATCACAAAATTCAACATCAGCTGCAGTGACTAATTAAAAGATGTACTTAACTCTTCTAAGTATGTACATCATTTTTGTTTTGTTTGTTTGAGTTGATACTTTATATCCCAGTCAACAATTTTTCAGATATGTTGGAAGTTTCCTGTGTCGAACCAGTACCAAGCAGAGGAAAAAGTGTCTTGCTCAAGGACACAACACAGTGCCCCAGTGTGGCTTGAACCAATGGCCCCTAAATCACAAGTCAAGCACTCTACCACTGAGCCACTGCGTTCCTACATCATAGTTGTTGGCTGATCAAAAAGACACTGATTAAAGTGTGCAAATTTACAGGAGCTTCTTTATTAATATAATCTACCATAAACAGGCTTCATTCTGACAAGTCTTCTGTATGAATGAGAAGAAATTCAATGTAGAAATAAAATATATATGGAACGAAATCAAAAGAATAGAAAAGTATAAAAACACACTAGAAGAGAAATAAAATACATGTCTTATAATATTTCAACTGGGTATATGGAATATTGTAATAGCGCTTAAAGCTTCTATTAATATCTGCAGTTAAAAATTGAAATTTAAACTCTATTTTATGTTTTGAGAGAATGGGACTTTGAATAATATTTGATCTGGCCCAGAGATTATAAAAGGTTTTTGATGCTCAACTCCATTAACTGAGTATGAAATTTCAACTGCTCATAAAAAGGAAAATTGCTGAAAAATAAAGATTTTTCTTGCTTTAAAGCTCCCAAATGTTGCATTTATCCTGCATATAAATGTTAAAATCTCAGCAACTGTTGGAGCAGGATAAATACTTTTAAGTTCATGTTCAGTTGAGTTCAGCATGAAAAAAGTTTCATAACTTTGGGACCAAGTTTCTAACTTTCTACTCATGGGAGCTAAGAATTCATGACCTCTTTGTGTGCACAGCAAGATTCTGATCAGCCTGTGCATCTACCTTGGCTGATCAGAATCTTGGATGTGCACACTAAACATTTTGGTAGTTTTGTCTGCACAACCTCAAATAATACTGATAATAAAGTCACCAGATCAAAGGCAGATTTGTAATTGGAATATCAACCATTCTGCACTAATAATTGCCAATATTACCCCCTGTATTTAAACCCTAGCCCAAAGTCTGTAATGGTAACCGACAGTCTTGTTTACCTGAGCATATGCGTTTCCACAGAAATTCAATTTCATGATTTTTCAGCCATTAAACAAATCCTGGTGGAAAATCAAAGAGTTAAAATAATCCTGTCATAGTCAGCGGTTTAATAAGGTACAATTCTATGACAAAAATGCTCCTTTAAGAATGCTATATAACAAGATTATGTAGTATGCTAGATAACAGCCTGTCCAATAAAATGTATGCTATGGTAACCTACAGTCTGAAGCCATGATAGCGAACAATCACAAAATATATTTTAATGAATTCTTCAACAATGACAATGTTTGGATACAATCTGGATGCAGGTCATTAGCGGAGTATTAGGGAATACTTTTTGCAAAGTTCTGATGAAGTAGAACAATGGAAAATAATGAAATTAAGCATTTTTTACTTTCCACTAAAAATGCATTTACCAAGGTAAACAAAACTGTTTTGTTTGATTTGATTCTTTACGTCCCAGTCAACAATCTTTCAGTTACGTCGGGACGGGTCTTCCTGGGTTGAACTAGTACAAAGCTAGGATTAATGTGTCTTGCTCAAGGACACAAGGCAGTGACTTCGGTCTCGGGTCAAGCACTCTACCACTGGGCTCCCTAAAACAATACTGTCAGTTATAGTAACAGACTGTGTGTTACGGTATGAATACATGGGATGAATATGAGTGCAGAAAGGTTGATAGAAAGAGAGAAGCAATGCCAAGCCAGCCAGCAATAAGAGATAGAGAGAGCAGTCATGCAGCAACCAGTAATACGGAATATAGAGCAAACATGCCGAGCCATAAGGGATAGAAAGCAACCATGCACAGGCCATGCACAGTCAGCCATTCCTTTACAAGCAAGAGTAATGTGTATTCATGCAAGCATACCTTGCTTTCGTCTGTCTGAAAACAGCCAACAATATACAAACACGTGAAAATAGCAATATTTCACACTATATGGGCCACGATGCGAGAAAACCTGTATACGGGGTGTCCGACAAAGTGAGTTTCAAACCAGTCTCCTCAACTACGGAGACTAGCTAGAAAATTGAAATTTCACTTATAGCGAGTTTACATATGATACTTTCTTAAAAGCGAATAACAAAGGCACTGATCAGACTGCGCAGGCTGGTCTGCGCCTTTGTTGTTTGCAAACCCCCCTAGACAGGTTTTCTTGTGTCGATGTCCATATAATACCTGAGATTAATGGCATTCTATAACTGAACAACAGAATATAAAATATATTTTAGTATGGACTATACCAGTATATGATATTTCAGTACCTTCTGTTGCCATGTTCCCTTTTAGCTTGAAATGGATATTATTATATAGGTATAAATATTAACCTTTTAAAGTTACACCCAAAACTTGCAGCAGAAGCCATTTTTCAAATTTTGCTTTTGCCTTTAGAAACAAAAAAAGGCTTGATATTGCTGTGAATCATCTGCCAGCAGATGATTCACAGCAATATCAAGGCTTATTTTCCACAAAAATGAAAAAAGATATCACAAAATGTGTCGTCTGCTGCAGTTGTGATTTGCACTTTAAGGTTTAATAGTAAATCTGAGATTTATAAGCAATGCATGTCAAATAACAAAGGTTTTGATGTAAACTTGATCAAAAAGCCAACAAATTTATATAAAAAACAGTTGCATTTATTTA
Source organism: Loripinus fragilis (assembly GCA_964019695.1). Taxonomy (NCBI): domain Eukaryota; kingdom Metazoa; phylum Mollusca; class Bivalvia; order Lucinida; family Lucinidae; genus Loripinus; species Loripinus fragilis. The sequence continues at coordinate 9,799,165 of OZ026521.1, read as the reverse complement.
AATTTTTGAAGAAACAAGTAATGGGTGCCTTCAATAACTGAAGAACCATTACATCACAATACCCTAATTAAACATGCATAGCTTAATTATCACTCAAATATAACTGTAAATATTATAATATAATGACTTGTTTGTATTTATAGACTTTTCTTTGATTCGTTAATTCCAAAAATGCCCAATTTTCTGATCAATTTCAATGGACTCGTGATAGTTTAAATCTGGCTAACACAAAAGTGGTTCAAAAATTAAAGCAAGTTTGTGATATAAAGGATTCAGATCAGAAGGGTGATTCAGATTTATAAGCCAATTTAGTGTGTGTTTCGCGTATATCGCGAATGAGATTTGTGGACCCCAATCCGCGCGTAGTAACGGGACTGACCTGTACAACAATAAGTTCTGGTGTAACTCCTATCATTGTCTATATTTAGATATACAAACTTACTAAGTACATTAGATTCTGCAATAATTCCTTCCAGTTTCTATATTTAGATATACAAACTTACTAAGTACATTAGATTCTGCAGTAATTCCTTCCAGTTTCTATATTTAGACATACAAACTTACCAAGTACAATAGATTCTGCAGTAATTCCTTCTAGTTTCTATACTTAGACATACAAACTTACTTACAAACTTACTAAGTATAACATAAGGTTTAGTGTTAATCCTACCAGTGTTTATATTTAGACATACGAACTTACCAAGTACAACATTAGGTCCTGGAGTAATCCTATCAGTTTCTATATTTAGACATACAAACTTAACAAGTACAACATTAGGTCCTGGAGTAATCCTATCAGTTTCTATATTTAGACATACAAACTTAACAAGTACAACATTAATCCTGGAGTAATCCTATCAGTTTCTATATTTAGACATACAAACTTACCAAGTACAACATTAGGTCCTGGAGTAATTCGTATCAGTTTCTATATTTAGACATACAAACTTACCAAGTACAACATTAGGTCCTGGAATAATTCCTATCAGTGTCTATATTATACAAACTTAACAAGTACAACATTAGGTTCTTGTGTAATTTTTATCAGTGTCTATATTTAGACATACAAACTGACCAAGTACAACATTAGGTTCTGGTGTACCTCCTATCAGTGTCTATATTTAGCCATACAATTTTATCAAGTACAAATGAGCCGTAACAAGAGATTTCCAACAATGTGGTAAATGCGACCAGTAAAGCCTCAGATCAGCCTGCGCATATGCGCAGTCTGATCAGAGCCTTTGCTAGTCACTTGAATATTCTATGTGTGTTAAGCTACTGACTGAACATCATTTGGAATTTCTAAGCTTAAAAGGAGGCTGTACAGGCTGGTCTGAGTCTATACTTTTCAAAATGCCACATTGTTGGAAATCACATGTCACGGCTCAAATTTGGCTACATACAAACATACCTAGTACAACATTAGGTTCTGGTGTAATACCTATCAGTGTCTATATTTAGATATACAAACTTACCTAGAACAACATTAGGTTCTGGTGTAATTCCTATCAGTGTCTATATTTAGACATATAAACTTATCAAGTACAAATTAGGTTACATACAGTAAAACTTGTTTTAAACGGCCACTCAAAAATAAGATCAAAAAATGGTTTTCAAGACCAATTATCGCTTAATGCAGGTCAAAAGTATTGCAGAATGCTCCAAGAGAGCATTCTGCAATAATTTTGACCTTCATTAAGCTACCTTTTGTCTTTGAGGCATTTGTTTTGTATATTTTTGAGTGGCCGCTTAAGACAGGTTTTACTGTACAAACTTACCTAGAACAACATTAGGTTCTGGAGTAATTCCTATCAGTTTCTGTATTTGATCTAGAGTTGTCCTAGCTTCTTCTAGCTCTTGGAACAGTTGTATCACATCATCCCTCATTCCTGCCCCTGGAGGAATACCTCCAAAAGTCTTACGTTTGAGAACAATGTTCGCTTTATTTGTTCTTGGGTCTACAGGCTGACCCTCGTAGGAATCCATTTCCATGATGACAGCATACACATGGAACCTAAAAAATAGTTTTATTATGACAATTATGGTTTTAAATTCTTCAATTTCCATATCAAAAGATAAGATAGATTTGCTTCCAAACTCTTTATTATTTTGTTTTCATATTTTCTATAAAACACTTATTGTTGTGTTCATTGGAATGGGAGGGGGGACACTCCAAACATGTTCAATTTTCACTTGTTTTTCAATATTCTGCAGCCAATCTTGAGCTTGCCGTGGGACTTCTACCTAAAGATTTTTATGGATGATAGCAATGGCAACCACATCCCCTGATTCATTTTATAAAAAGACTGTCTAAAGTTAAGAGATAATTAAAAGGTTTCATAACCTCAGCCATATTTGATGTATAGAACAAACTGATTTGCATGCAAAGAACAATTGAAAATGAGCCAGGGAAAAAATTCAAATAATACAGATTTTCAGCCTCATCATGTGACTGTGCCAATAGCAATTGAGTAAAATAGGAAATAATACTTGATGCTAACAGCAATTTTGCTATATAAACTTTAGAAGGTATGTAATGATAGTTATAGTGCATCAATGTAAAATATGATGTAATGTATTTTCCGGGTATATATTATTTCTCCAGAAGTTTTATCGTTAGATAAGAAAATATGTGATCAGGCATCGTTAGATTAGAAAATATATAATGAGGCATATGATCAGGGCTACCCTCTTTTTTACAAAGAAGGTAGCCCTGATCAGATGCCTAATTACAGAGAGAGACCGTCGTGAGTGGAAGCTCAAAGAGGTTGACCCTTGTGATAGGGATGTGTGGAATTTCAGTGTGAGATCTGCCATGCGTGAAGCTAGCCAGCTACCTGGAAGGGAGCCCACTGATGTGGATGATGCTCCTGCATCTGCACATTAATCTTAATGCCGATGATGATGAGTATGATGATGAACACTATGGTAGGTGCCATAGTACAGCTTTTTATGGGTTTTCAGTCATTAATGATTTTGAAAAAAGATCACAAAATTGAAAATGCTTACACATGTAGCAAAACACATATTGCTTAATAATCATTCCATCCTTCAATTTACCATGGAAATATCCCAAGACAGATTTTACATGAGTAAGTTAACTTACTTTCCCGCTACATTCTTAGCAAATTCTCTCAGAAATCTCACAGTGTCGGAACTATCACAGTTATAAGAGACAACATTTACTGGTGGCTTTTTCTCTAAGGCACAAACCTGGTGAAAAACAAAAGAAATAGCTTTAAAATAGATCCAGATAAGGAAATTTTATGAGTGTAAAATTGTAATTATTTTCTTACCCATCAATAAAAACATGTGTTTTGGGTGCTCAAAAGAACCGTCTCATTGAGACGGTTCTTTTGAGTACCCACAACATATGTTTTGGATGAGAAATAAAGAAAATAGTTTTCCAATATGCACTCTTATCTGGAGGCCTGTTTAACCAGTAAAGTATCCCATTAGGACACCTCAGTGGGCTTAGCACTTGGAGCTTAAAGGAAAGCGCAACAAATGAAAAAACGTGAACTGTATTTGTTCAAGATGTGTCACACAACATAAATTTGATGAGAATAGGAAAATGGAGACGATTGAATATGATATCTGGCCGTTTAAATATACCAACACAGCGATTTTTGTTTGCTTGAGAGCGCCGCCATAGTTTTTGGTTTGGTTCCCGTTTTTATAAGCGCTTTACCTGGAGCGCGGGAGCCAGGATCCCGGACGTGACGTCATTTACGCTCATTCTGTGTGTATTGAGAATGTGTGAGACGCATTGTTTATGTGAGTCGGATTATATTGGAGTGTACACTTTATCATTATTTTGTGAGTATCATTGGTTTATATATTGAATAAAGATCGACTGGAATGAAAGACCTAAAAACTGGAGCTTAAATTATTAAACTCTGTAATAAAGAAATGAAAAAGTTACCCATCTTGTGTAACTTTTTCATGCGCTTATTCCCCATTTTTTTCTTGTCAGAAATAGATCAGCTGGTGAAAAAAGTTGCGGGTCACATTGTGTTAACAAGATTGGACAAATAATGAAATTCATTTCTTAAACGGTTAAACTTCGTTCAAATAACTGCGAACACAGGTACTAGATTACACAGGGTCCGTGGCATAGATTGGGTATCATATCTCTACACATTCTCGCAAATTTTGGCCGTTTTGCCAAAATGGTTAGACGAGCTTTCGTCGTACAACTGAAATAAATATTGTTTGCATGAAAGTGTAAATGTTAAGATGAGTAAATTTATGTTTATTTTGTTGGATAAGCCTTCGAGAATAGGGTGGGACCAGTGCTGATTAGTGCTCTATTATATATCCAGAGAAAACTTCTCAAAGATGGCCGATCTTTAGACGAGGTACCGTCCGTTTGAACTTAAAAAGTATCCGTTCTCATATATGTTTTTTTTTTCTCTGTGATTGAGGCCAAGACTTTTTGTAAATGCTTTATTGGCTTAATCATTATGAGTTTAATATTTAAAAGGAGTAGATCTACCCTCGCAATGTCAGCAAAAATCATGTTGCGGTGGGGTCGGTTGGCGTGTACATTTTTTGCAGATGTGTAAGGAAATGCGTTTATATTTCTTACAGTTCTGACTTTGTTAAAATTTAACAAACAATTGAATAGGAAGCGTGAATGCGTTAAATATTTCGATATAAAAGACATTAATAAAAACCTCGAGTAAAAACGAAGCAAATTTGATGAAGGGATGTGGATTTAAAAGTGATTGATTTAACACTTTAACACTGTGATAGATAGATAGATAGATAAAAGGCCGTTAGACTGATATCGTAACTTTTACTTTGAATTCCAGTTCATCCAATTAGCTTCTCAAAATTATATCCAATTAGTCCATAACTATTTTGACTACACATTATCACACGCTTGAGCTGTTTTTCTCGCTAATTAAATCAAAGTTTCAATACAAATGGACAGCTTATTTTGTTAAGACACAAGCGCTCCTTGCGCATGGTAAACCGACCAGAAAATCGATGTGAGTAAGTGACGTCACTGGTGTAAAAACATGGCGGCTACCTCAGGCGGATTCCAACGCGAATTTCGTAAATTTGAAATAGCGATAGTTGATTGAATATATACTTTTTAAGCAATTTCTTTGCTTACAAATTCTTTCCAAGATATAGTCCTTTAAATTATATCAGCGGTTACGGTGTATTGCGCTTTCCTTTAATGGCAATTTTAATAATTGCAGTTTATAGAATAGACAAGGGGCTGTTTTCTAATGACAAGGGAGTGGTTGGTCATCTATAAGAAAAGGCTTAAGTGCTGCAGGTGTCCAAATTATATAATATGGCCTTGTGTATTGGACAGAGTAGCTACCTTCTCTGCAGGAGACAAATAACATGTCTGGAATGGGAATGGCTCCAAGATGTTTAACCACATAATCTTACAAGGCAGCCAATCAGAACAAAGATACAAGTCTATCAGATTAGTCTTGGTTTAAACCTTTTCAGTTCACCAGTGTGATGGATAGAAACATGTTCTGTGCCTGAGATATAATAGCTTAACCCACCACCATCCCCAATCAACCACCAACATTTCATATTATTTATCATATTTTGTTTGATTGTATGTATTTTGTGTATTGATCTTGCTTATTTTGTTTCTTTTCAAACTACACATGGGATTGCTAATGGTCAGGTATCACAAATATCAAAAATAGGTCCTGAATTTGATCCATATCAGTTACCGAAAAAGGCCTCTCAATTTACCCCAAAGTCCCCTACCTACACTACAGGGGATCGGTTCCCACCCTAAACAGGTCTCTGAAGCTCTCCCCAGTCATACGCTAGTCTTCCACAAATGCAGTCTCTGCATGTGGTTGTACGCTTTCCCACAGGCCGTCTGATTCTCCGGGGGATCGTATCCCCAAGGTCTGTATTCGATGCATGGGAGCGATGCTTTCCCCATGCCATCTTTATGTTTTGGAATGACACTTTTGCTATAACTCGTCTGCAGGCTGGGGGACTTCTTCATCACATCACTTTTGCTGGGCTTGTCACATGATAATCAAGATCTAGTTTTTCACTGGGCTTGTCATGTAATAATCCAGATCCGTTTTTTCACTGGGCTTGGCACATGCTAATCCAGATCCATTTTTTACTGGGCTTGGCACATGCTAATCCAGATCAATTTTTTCACTGGGCTTGGCACATGCTAATCCAGATCCATTTTTTACTGGGCTTGGCACATGCTAATCCAGATCATTTTTTCACTGGGCTTGGCTCATGCTAATCCAGTTCCATTTTTTTCACTGGGCTTGGCTCATGCTAATCCAGATCCATTTTTTCACTGGGCTTGGCACATGCTAATCCAGATCCATTTTTCACTGGGCTTGGCACATGCTAATCCAGATCCTTTTTTCACTGGGCTTGTCTCACGTCCCAAACAGAGTCCATGCCTGTGGTGTTTGCAGTCACACAGGCCGTGTGATTCTTCGGGGGGATCTTATCCCCAAGATTTGTCTTCGATGCATGGGGTTGATGCTTCCCCCTGCCATCTTCATTGTTTGGACACGATAATCCAGTACATAGTTGTCCGCTTAATTCTTCGGGAGTGGCACTCTCCCTCAGCCAGGTAGTCCCGTCTTTGGGGGGAACATAATCATTAGCAGTCCCCAAAAGATAGCCAATAAAAATTTGTTTTGTATGTGCAGTCAAGCCTGTCCTAGGCAGGCACCTAAGGAACAGGCAATATTGCCTGCTGTTAGGGGGCTTGCCAAAATAGCGTTCAAATTTCAGTGATACTGTCTTTTAGAAAGATGTCGGCTTAGACAGGTGCTTGCTTGGGACATGGTTTGACTGCATTGATTTTATTGTTGTATTATATTGTATATTATTGTGTAAATGTAATATAAAATATTAACCATATTCTTCTTGTTGTTTCTATAAATGGCATAAAACAGTGTTTCATTTTGGAATGCTACTTTATACAGAACTATCACAGTTATAAGAGACAACATTTACTGGTGGCAAAAGAAATAGCTTTAACTAGTAAGATATCCAATTAGGGCACCTCAGTGGGGTTAGCACTTGGAGTTTATGGCACAAAACAGTGTTTGATGTTGGAATGCTACTTCAGGCCTCCAGATAAGAGTGGGTATTGGAAAATTACTTTCTTTATTTCTCACCCAAAAAATATGTTGTGGGTACTCAAAAGAACCGTCTCAAGAGGACGGTTCTTTTGAGCACCAAAAACACATGTTTAAATTAATGGGTAAGAAAATATTAAAATTTTTACGCAAATAAAATTTCCTAATCTGGACCTATGCTACTTTATGTAGAACTATCACAGTTATAAGAGACAACATTAACTGGTGGCTGCTTCTCTAAGGCACAAACCTAGTGAAAAATGTATGAATAAAAGAAAAATATATACACTACGGTAAATGTTCGAAAATTTCGAACACTTTTCTCTTTCTGTTCTCAAATAAAATATTGGTCATCAGGTGTGAAATTCACAACCTGCTTATCAAAAAAGCAAACAGGGAAGATCCTGATCAGACTGATTCTTTCAGAAGCAGTCTGATCAGGGTCTGCACTGTTTGTCTAGGCCAATTCGGCAGGCAACTAGAGTTCAGAATTTCCAGAACAATTACCATATAAAAGAAAACTTATCCATTCAATATACAGCATAGAGGACGTTATAATTTAAAGAGACTAAGTCTGCAACTATGAACACATTTAGAAATTTTTTATTTTGTTTTTAAATCATTTGTAAAAGTAGAATTAAGTTATGTTTTCACAATAAATCTGTTCACTATAGCTGAAAACTGCATGGAAAAGTGAATTATCTTATAAAACAGGTGTGTTTTTCTCTTGTTGGTAATTATTTGCGTCCCTCCAGTAATTATAGACAGTTAATTTTAACATAAATGCTGTTGTTTTGATACTGATAATTTGTTAAGATTTACGAAATTGGTAAAATTTATACCTGGATTTTAGTTTTTTTACTGTGTTCTTGAAAAATAGAAACAGTTCTAAAATTAAAAGATCAAAAGTTACAGACTATGCAGCTTTAATGGCCAATGCTAAAATCCAACAGCTTTCAGAGGAACCAGATGTTCTATCCCACAATCTGGTGGATAAAAAGTCTTTTGTGACCTTATAAAGGTAATTAAGGCCTAAGAGAATCCAACAATCTTCATTCTTCAATATAACCATGCAAACTGGGTGAGAATCCTGAATTGCATTGGGATATTATGCAAATTATTTTCTGCTAGAATTTTGGAGAAAAGAATAAGCTGAAGCATTCCAAAATCTCACAAACTATTTCTGCTGTCAAAACGGTATATCGAGAAAAATGAAATAGCATTCAAAAATCTTAATGCACCAACACAAAAAGGCTAAAAGGTTTGCTTAATTTTGGCAATAGAAGTCACATTGTGACATTGTAATGTCTTAAAACCATAATCTTAATACTGCATGTTTTTTTTGCTTTTTGTTTTTCAGAGCAAACAGATGGCCCCATTTCCATCTAAACTAGTGTATTAAGCTCATCAACCCTTGATCATGCCCCGTATGTTCCATTCAGGAAAATTGGGTTCTTCTTTTGTGATATTTATGTCTTGTGTTTGTCATGCTTTCGCGTCAGTTCATTGCTGCCTTGTGGTAACCTGAAGGGAAAGGGCTGACCTCTTGGCTTTTGTTTGTGATGTTTATTGTGATCTTGTTACTTTCCCATTTGGTATCCTGGGACAGGTGTGGTACTTGATTGTATGGATTCCTGATCCTTGCTGTCTTTCTTACTTTAAAACTTCTTGTTCTTGAAATACTGTGAATAATCATGTTTCTTTTTTTTTCGAAATTATACCATGTGAACCCTCAACATATACAATGGGCCATCCTGACCTATCTATCTGTATCAAACTTTATGGAAAATTGTACTGGTATTAAAAGGGTTAAAGTATAACAAACCACCCAGTACTAATATCTAATGTGTTTGCTCAGGAATATGACTCCTAAGGGAACACACAAAATGCCCCATTAGACCAGGGGCCATAACTTCTAAAATAATAAAAGTAGCTTACTTTCTGCATCAAGAGTTCTCTACAAGTTTCAATAGATGAGCCTTCAGTGAAAAGATACACAGCCTCATTCTGAAATGAAAAAAAAATCAGTTTTTAATTATGATTCACAATATAGCATTTATCATATATTTTTAGGGAAAAAAACTTAACATTACTCTTCCACTTTCTCACACAGTGTTTTATACAACCAATAGACTAGTGCATTTTTGTGCAGAGCTAACTGCAGCATCTTGAAAGTTGAACCATTTGGAGAAGTTGATACTATTTTTTCTCTGCAACTTTCATCGAGAACACTGTTTGCTTAAGCTAAAAAAAAGTCATCGACGAAAATCAATGTGAAAAACACAAAAAATTGAGTTTAGGACATGATCAATTATTTATTGAATGACAATATGCCCATCTTACATAAAAAGGATAACTTCATCATAATGTAGCTATTATTTCAGTTTTTTGGGGTAGGTAAAACTAAAGTGTTGGCTGGAGAAGTCAACTCATGATGACATCATCAAAGCAAAGGAATTTTACATACAATTGTTTTTTGAAATATATAAAGGGAAGATAGTGTTGCGTTTTTAAAGTCTGTCAGTAGTCCCATGTTTATCTTCACATGCTCTGAGGACTGCCTCAACACAAGCTGTCTTAGAGACTCCAGCATCTGTTGAGATCCCACAACCACTTGATAGCATATAAATATCATACTCACCTGTTTATCTTCACAGGCTCTGAGGACTGCCTCCACGCAAGCTGTCTTAGAGACTCCAGCATCTGTTGAGATCCCACAACCATTGGATAGCATATAAATATTATACTCACCTGTTTATCTTCACAGGCTCTGAGGACTGCCTCCACACAAGCTGTCTTAGAGACTCCAGCATCTGATGAGATCCCACAACCATTGGATAGCATATAAATATCATATTCACCTGTTTATCTTCACAGGCTCTGAGGACTGCCTCCACACAAGCTGTCTTAGAGACTCCAGCATCTGTTGAGATCCCACAACCATTGGATAGCATATAAATATTATACTCACCTGTTTATCTTCACAGGCTCTAAGGACTGCCTCAACACAAGCTGTCTTAGAGACTCCAGCATCTGTTGAGATCCCACAACCATTGGATAGCATATATTTTTATACTCACCTGTTTATCTTCACAGGCTCTGAGGACTGCCTCAACACAAGCTGTCTTTGAGACTCCAGCATCTGTTGAGATCCCACAACCACTTGATAGCATATAAATATTATACTCACCTGTTTATCTTCACAGGCTCTGAGGACTGCCTCAACAAAAGCTGTCTTAGAGATTCCAGCATCTGTTGAGATCCCACAACCATTGGATAGCATATAAATATTATACTCACCTGTTTATCTTCACAGACTCTGAGGACTGCCTCAACACAAGCTGTCTTAGAGACTCCAGCATCTGTTGAGATCCCACAACCACTTGATAGCATATAAATATTATACTCACCTGTTTATCTTCACAGGCTCTGAGGACTGCCTCCACACAAGCTGTCTTAGAGACTCCAGCATCTGTCGAGATCCCACAACCACTTGATAGCATATAAATATTATACTTACCTGTTTATCTTCACAGACTCTGAGGACTGCCTCCACACAAGCTGTCTTAGAGACTCCAGCATCTGTTGAGATCCCACAGCCATTGGATAGAATATAAATATTATACTCACTTGTTTATCTTCACAGACTCTGAGGACTGCCTCAACACAAGCTGTCTTAGAGACTCCAGCATCTGTTGAGATCTCACAACCACTTGATAGAATATAAATGTAAAACTCACTTGTTTATCTTCACAGGCTCTGAGGACTGCCTCAACGCAAGCTGTCTTTGAGACTCCAGCATCTGTTGAGATTTCACAACCACTTGATAGCATATAAATATTATACTCACCTGTTTATCTTCACAGGCTCTGAGGACTGCCTCAACGCAAGCTGTCTTTGAGACTCCAGCATCTGTTGAGATTTCACAACCACTTGATAGAATATAAATGTAAAACTCACTTGTTTATCTTCACAGGCTCTGAGGACTGCCTCAACACAAGCTGTCTTAGAGACTCCAGCATCTGTTGAGATCTCACAACCACTTGATAGAATATAAATGTAAAACTCACTTGTTTATCTTCACAGGCTCTGAGGACTGCCTCAACACAAGCTGTCTTAGAGACTCCAGCATCTGTTGAGATCTCACAACCACTTGATAGAATATAAATGTAAAACTCACTTGTTTATCTTCACAGGCTCTGAGGACTGCCTCAACACAAGCTGTCTTAGAGACTCCAGCATCTGTTGAGATCTCACAACCACTTGATAGAATATAAATGTAAAACTCACTTGTTTATCTCCACAGGCTCTGAGGACTGCCTCAACACAAGCTGTCTTAGAGACTCCAGCATCTGTTGAGATCCCACAACCATTGGATAGCATATATTTTTATACTCACCTGTTTATCTTCACAGGCTCTGAGGACTGCCTCAACACAAGCTGTCTTAGAGACTCCAGCATCTGTTGAGATCTCACAACCACTTGATAGCATATAAATGTAAAACTCACTTGTTTATCTCCACAGGCTCTGAAGACTGCCTCAACACAAGCTGTCTTAGAGACTCCAGCATCTGTTGAGATCCCACAACCACTTGATAGAATATAAATGTAAAACTCACTTGTTTATCTTCACAGGCTCTGAGGACTGCCTCAACGCAAGCTGTCTTTGAGACTCCAGCATCTGTTGAGATTTCACAACCACTTGATAGCATATAAATATTATACTCACCTGTTTATCTTCACAGGCTCTGAGGACTGCCTCAACGCAAGCTGTCTTTGAGACTCCAGCATCTGTTGAGATTTCACAACCACTTGATAGAATATAAATGTAAAACTCACTTGTTTATCTTCACAGGCTCTGAGGACTGCCTCAACACAAGCTGTCTTAGAGACTCCAGCATCTGTTGAGATCTCACAACCACTTGATAGAATATAAATGTAAAACTCACTTGTTTATCTTCACAGGCTCTGAGGACTGCCTCAACACAAGCTGTCTTAGAGACTCCAGCATCTGTTGAGATCTCACAACCACTTGATAGAATATAAATGTAAAACTCACTTGTTTATCTTCACAGGCTCTGAGGACTGCCTCAACACAAGCTGTCTTAGAGACTCCAGCATCTGTTGAGATCTCACAACCACTTGATAGAATATAAATGTAAAACTCACTTGTTTATCTCCACAGGCTCTGAGGACTGCCTCAACACAAGCTGTCTTAGAGACTCCAGCATCTGTTGAGATCCCACAACCATTGGATAGCATATATTTTTATACTCACCTGTTTATCTTCACAGGCTCTGAGGACTGCCTCAACACAAGCTGTCTTAGAGACTCCAGCATCTGTTGAGATCTCACAACCACTTGATAGAATATAAATGTAAAACTCACTTGTTTATCTCCACAGGCTCTGAGGACTGCCTCAACACAAGCTGTCTTAGAGACTCCAGCATCTGTTGAGATCTCACAACCACTTGATAGAATATAAATGTAAAACTCACTTGTTTATCTTCACAGGCTCTGAGGACTGCCTCAACACAAGCTGTCTTAGAGACTCCAGCATCTGTTGAGATCTCACAACCACTTGATAGAATATAAATGTAAAACTCACTTGTTTATCTCCACAGGCTCTGAAGACTGCCTCAACACAAGCTGTCTTAGAGACTCCAGCATCTGTTGAGATCCCACAACCATTGGATAGCATATAAATATTATACTCACCTGTTTATCTCCACAGGCTCTGAGGACTGCCTCAACACAAGCTGTCTTAGAGACTCCAGCATCTGTTGAGATCCCACAACCATTGGATAGCATATAAATATTATACTCACCTGTTTATCTTCACAGGCTCTGAGGACTGCCTCAACACAAGCTGTCTTAGAGACTCCAGCATCTGTTGAGATCTCACAACCACTTGATAGAATATAAATGTAAAACTCACTTGTTTATCTTCACAGGCTCTGAGGACTGCCTCCACACAAGCTGTCTTTGAGACTCCGGCCAGTCTGTTGAGATCCCACAACCACTTGATAGCATATAAATGTAAAACTCACCTGTTTATCTTCACAGGCTCTGAGGACTGCTTCCACACAAGCTGTCTTTGAGACTCCAGTTAGCCTGTCGAGATCCCACAACCACTTGATAGCATATAAATGTAAAACTCACCTGTTTATCTTCACAGGCTCTGAGGACTGCCTCCACACAAGCTGTCTTTGAGACTCCAGCTAGCCTGTCGAGATCCCACAACCACTTAATAGCACCTTCTATTGTATCGTGAGTGACAGGCACACAGTCCTCCTGGTACATAGATATTGTATCTGACGCTCTGAAACAATACAATCACAACTTTAAATAAGAAACTAATTTTAAAATAACAATAAAATGACAATAATTTTCTTAACTCTTAATGAAATGGTTTGGTGTGGTGTTCATTAGAAGCCAGTATGTTAAATTTTCTAAAATTTTGAACACTTTGCTTTTTCTGTTTGCACATAAAATGTTGGTTATCAGGGCTGGAAGTCACAACGCTCTTAAGGAGTGCGCTATTTTCAAAACTATTTTGGAACATTCTTTTGCTTTACCACCTTCAGACACTATGTAAAACTGTATATATATGTATTTATTAGAGGGCCTCATGGAAGATTAGTTTTGTTACTAAATGTGTTACCCTCTTTAAATAAAGTCTATTATTATTATTATTATTATTATTATTATTATTATTATTATTAAATGCTTGTCTGAATAGCAAACAGGGAAGATTCTGTGCTGTTTCAGATTATCTATGCCTTTCGGCAGGCATCTAGTGTTCGAAAATTTATAACATTTACCGTACCCAAGATAAGCATTTTTGATTTATCTCCTTGATTGTTTCTCTTATCTTTTAATCTAAGCATATGTTGTGTCTATTTAAAGGAATCATCAAAACAAAATGGTTGTTTTTGAGCACCTAACATATGTTTTGGTTGAAATAAGGGAAGCAAATTTTTTATGCTCTAAATGCTGGCAATACTGGCATTGTTGAGGCATATCAATGAGACACTTCTATAAAGTATTTGAAACATTTGTTTTCTATACACATGTAGGCATTTAAATGGGAATCAGATAGAAGGGTACAGGATGTACATTCAAAAATTAAAAAAAAGGATCTTTCCCATGCTTATTTCAGAGGATATCAAGGAATGATGCAATATTTGTTTGTAACCTCTAGAGTAAGCAGATATATTGTGGGTGTATATGCCATTTTTTTTCAAATTTGACTTCAGCAGCATCCCTTCAATGTGTTTAAACTGGGGTAATATGCTGTTAAGCTGCTGGGACTTAAACAAATGCATTGACTGTAAATGTCTCTGCAGTGCTGGAGTTATACCAAGGATTTGGAGTCAATATCTCCGTTATTTCCTGGCACCAAAAGAGGAGTGGTAAGACAGGTTCATAATGGAGGTAAAGTGTGATCATTCCTTCAAATTGTAACATTAAAATAAGATTTACTACACCATCCAAGTTATTCAAAGGTTTAAAATCACATTTGAGCAGATAAATGCCTCTTTGTAGACAAAAAAGATAAAATGATAAATAAAAGTCTATGTTTCCAAAATACTAGGACGTATAAAACAAGTGACCAATCATATGATCTTTCTATGATGTATGTCTAATGCACACATCAAAATTTATACCAGGTACTGGTATTATTGAAAAATCCTTATTATATTTGGGTATACTCTGCTTTTAAAATTCTATGCTCACAATTTTTACATATTAAATGGATTTATGACTGGAATTATAACTGAATGTTGCCATGAATTTTCAAATTCCCATACCTGATTAAATTAAATTTAGCAATCTGAGTGACTTGTTCATATATGACCCTCTCCAGTGCCATCTTGTAGAGATCAAACTGTTGAGGTGACATGTTTCTTATGTCAAGAACTATTGTAACGGCCCTCTCTTCAATCACACCAAACAAACGTCTACTTTCTGTAGTGAGCCAATCTAGACGACGTTTATAAAGATGAATAGCCTGCTGAAGACGATGCTCTATCTGACGTAACTTCTCTCTACCACAGGTAACCTATAAGTTTATGAAGATGATAAAACTAAGCACAGTTTTAGATAAACAAAATTTTTGAGCGCAAAATTGTAAATATTTTCTTACCCATCAGTTTTAACATATGTTTTGGGTGCTCAAAAGAACCGTCTTTTGAGTACCCACAATATATGTTTTGGTTGAGAAATAGAATATTATTTTTGTTAATCTCTCTTCACTAAAGGTCTGAAACTAAAGCAAAAACTGGGTAATTTTTCATGCTTTTGTTGTCATCTGCTGACTATTATCAAAATTAACATTTTCAAAAAAAATGTTTCAGAAGCACTATCAGAGTGTCAAATAGTTGGGATCCAGATCAGGACCGACAGAAAAACTATAAAGTCACTTAGCAACATATTTATAACATCACTTAACAAATTCTTCTATGTTCATTTTAAAAAAATATTCATCCAGCTTTATTTTGTTGCTGTTTTCAGGCTTAACCCGTAAAGCGACAAGAAAAAAGAATGCATCTGAAATGGCGTCTGCTGAAGTCATCTGCTGCAAATAATTGCCTAACATTACTGACAAATTACGTATAGAAGCAAACAGCGTGGACCCAGAACATACTGCTCCTATATAGGAGCAGTCTGATCTGGGTCCACACTTTTTGCCATTAAGGCTTCTAAAATTTTTCAGCAGACGAGAAAAGCAGACGACTTGTGTTGCGATTGGTGGATTAAGGGTTAACATCGATTTTAACCATTTTTCAGTCATATTGTGACAGCTAGCTATCTTATCACATTCTTCTTTGGCAGGCTTCACCAGACTTGCTGTTTTCATCCAGCACCTGACAACTTCCTGACTTGAATGAGAGGTAGAAAGAAAATAATGTGGCCAAACAAGGATCAAACCTATGATCCCACGATTGGATCCAAAAGAGGTCAGATTACCAACTTGACTTGCTACTGACAGTGTTATGTGATTGGCTACTGACCGTGCATTGTGGACTTGCTTTGGACAGTGCCTTGTGGATTGGCTACTGACAGTGCCTTGTGGACTGGCTATGGAGAGTACCTTGTGTATTGGCTACTGACAGTGCCTTGTGGATTGGCTACTGACAGTGCCTTGTGGATTGACTACTGACAGTAACTTGTGGACTGGCTATGGACAGTGCCTTGTGGACTGGCTATGGACAGTGACTTGTGGATTGGCTGCTGACATTTCTATGTGGACTGGCTACTGACAGTGCTTTGTGGACTGGCTATGGGTAGTGCCTTGTGGATTGGCTGCTGACATTTCTATGTGGACTGGCTACTGCCAGTGCTATGTGGACTGGCTACTGACAGTGATATATGGACTGGTTGCTGACATATCTATGTAGACTGGCTACTGACAGTGATATGTGGACTGGCTGCTGACATTTCTATGTGGACTGGCTACTGACAGTGATATGTGGACTGGCTATTGACAGTGATATGTGGACTGGCTGAGCACTATGTGGACCAGCTACTGACAGTGGTATGTGGACTGGCTACTGAATTTGCTATGTGGACTGGCTACTGACAGTGCTATGTGGACTGGCTACTGACAGTGCTATGTGGACTGGCTACTGACAGCACTATGTGGACTGGCTACTGACAGAGCTATGTGGACTGGCTACTGACAGTGCTATGTGGACTGGCTACTGACAGTGCTATGTGGACTGGCTACTGACAGAGCTAGGTGGACTAGCTACTGACAGTGCTATGTGGACTGGCTACTGACAGTGCTATGTGGACTGGCTACTGACAGAGCTATGTGGACTGGCTAATGACAGCACTATGTGGACTGGCTACTGACAGAGCTATGTGGACTAGCTAGAGACAATGATATGTGGACTGGCTACTGACAGTGCTATGTGGACTGGCTACTGACAGTGAAGACTGGCTACTGACAGCACTATGTTGACTGGCTAGTGACAGTGATATATGGACTGGCTACTGACTGTGCTGTGTAAACTGACTACTGACAGTGCTATGTGGACTGGCTACTGACAGCACTATGTGGACTGGCTACTGACAGTGCTATGTGGACTTGGGTACTGACAGGGTGATATGGACTGGCTACTGACAGTGCTATGTGGACTGGCTACTGACAGTGCTGAGCAAACTGACTACTGACAGTGCTATGTGGACTAGCTACTGACTGTGCTATGTGGACTGGCTACTGACAGGGTGATATGGACTTGCTACTGACAGTGCTATGTGGACTGGCTACTGATAGCACTATCTGGACTGGCTACTGACAACACTATGTGGACTGGCTACTGACAGTGATATGTGGACTGGCTACTGACAGCACTGTGTGGACTGGCTACTGACAGTGCTATGTGGAATGGCTTCTGACAGTGCTATGTGGACTGGCTACTGACAGTGATATGTGGACTGGCTACTGACAGTGATATGTGGACTTGTTACTGACACCACTATGTGGACTGGCTACTGACAGTGCTATGTTGACTGGGGCTGACTGGCTACTGACTGTGCTATGTGGACTGGTTACTGACTGACAATGCTATGTGAAATGGTTACTGACAGTACCTTTTGGACTGGCTACTGACAGTGAATTGTAGACTTGCCATTGACAGTGCCTTGTGGACTGGCTACTGACGGGGCATATGTGGACTGGCTGAGCACTATGTGGACCAGCTACTGACAGTGGTATGTGGACTGGCTACTGAATTTGCTATGTGGACTGGCTACTGACAGTGCTATGTGGACTGGCTACTGACAGTGCTATGTGGACTGGCTACTTACAGCACTATGTGGAATGGCTACTGACAGAGCTATGTGGACTGGCTACTGACAGTGCTATGTGGACTGGCTACTGACAGTGCTATGTGGACTGGCTACTGACAGAGCTATGTGGACTAGCTACTGACAGTGCTATGTGGACTGGCTACTGACAGTGCTATGTGGACTGGCTACTGATAAAGCTATGTGGACTGGCTAATGACAGCACTATGTGGACTGGCTACTGACAGAGCTATGTGGACTAGCTAGCGACAATGCTATGTGGACTGGCTACTGACAGTGCTATGTGGACTGGCTACTGACAGTGAAGACTGGCTACTGACAGCACTATGTTGACTGGCTAGTGACAGTGATATATGGACTGGCTACTGACAGTTCTGTGTAAACTGACTACTGACAGTGCTATGTGGACTGGCTACTGACAGCACTATGTGGACTGGCTACTGACAGTGCTATGTGGACTTGGGTACTGACAGGGTGATATGGACTGGCTACTGACAGTGCTATGTGGACTGGCTACTGATAGCACTATGTGGACTGGCTACTGACAACACTATGTGGACTGGCTACTGACAGTGATATGTGGACTGGCTACTGACAGCACTGTGTGGACTGGCTACTGACAGTGCTATGTGGAATGGCTTCTGACAGTGCTATGTGGACTGGCTACTGACAGTGATATGTGGACTGGCTACTGACAGTGATATGTGGACTTGTTACTGACACCACTATGTGGACTGGCTACTGACAGTGCTATGTTGACTGGGGCTGACTGGCTACTGACTGTGCTATGTGGACTGGTTACTGACTGACAATGCTATGTGAGCTGGTTACTGACAGTACCTTTTGGACTGGCTACTGACAGTGAATTGTAGACTTGCCATTGACAGTGCCTTGTGGACTGGCTACTGACGGGGCATTGTGGACTTCCTATGGACAGTGCCTTGTGGATTGGCTACTGACAGTGCTATGTTGACTGGGGCTGACTGGCTACTGACTGTGCTATGTGGACTGGTTACTGACTGACAATGCTATGTGAACTGGTTACTGACAGTACCTTTTGGACTGGCTACTGACAGTGAATTGTAGACTTGCCATTGACAGTGCCTTGTGGACTGGCTACTGACGGGGCATATGTGGACTGGCTGAGCACTATGTGGACCAGCTACTGACAGTGCTATGTGGACTGGCTACTGACAGCACTATGTGGAATGGCTACTGACAGAGCTATGTGGACTGGCTACTGACAGTGCTATGTGGACTGGCTACTGACAGTGCTATGTGGACTGGCTACTGACAGAGCTATGTGGACTAGCTACTGACAGTGCTTTGTGGACTGGCTACTGACAGTACTATGTGGACTGGCTACTGACAGAGCTATGTGGACTGGCTAATGACAGCACTATGTGGACTGGCTACTGACAGAGCTATGTGGACTAGCTAGAGACAATGCTATGTGGACTGGCTACTGACAGTGCTATGTGGACTGGCTACTGACAGTGAAGACTGGCTACTGACAGCACTATGTTGACTGGCTAGTGACAGTGATATATGGACTGGCTACTGACAGTGCTGTGTAAACTGACTACTGACAGTGCTATGTGGACTGGCTACTGACAGCACTATGTGGACTGGCTACTGACAGTGCTATGTGGACTTGGGTACTGACAGGGTGATATGGACTGGCTACTGACAGTGCTATGTGGACTGGCTACTGATAGCACTATGTGGACTGGCTACTGACAACACTATGTGGACTGGCTACTGACAGTGATATGTGGACTGGCTACTGACAGCACTGTGTGGACTGGCTACTGACAGTGCTATGTGGAATGGCTTCTGACAGTGCTATGTGGACTGGCTACTGACAGTGATATGTGGACTGGCTACTGACAGTGATATGTGGACTTGTTACTGACACCACTATGTGGACTGGCTACTGACAGTGCTATGTTGACTGGGGCTGACTGGCTACTGACTGTGCTATGTGGACTGGTTACTGACTGACAATGCTATGTGAGCTGGTTACTGACAGTACCTTTTGGACTGGCTACTGACAGTGAATTGTAGACTTGCCATTGACAGTGCCTTGTGGACTGGCTACTGACGGGGCATTGTGGACTTGCTATGGACAGTGCCTTGTGGATTGGCTACTGACAGTGCTATGTTGACTGGGGCTGACTGGCTACTGACTGTGCTATGTGGACTGGTTACTGACTGACAATGCTATGTGAACTGGTTACTGACAGTACCTTTTGGACTGGCTACTGACAGTGAATTGTAGACTTGCCATTGACAGTGCCTTGTGGACTTGCTACTGACGGGGCATATGTGGACTGGCTGAGCACTATGTGGACCAGCTACTGACAGTGGTATGTGGACTGGCTACTGAATTTGCTATGTGGACTGGCTACTGACAGTGCTATGTGGACTGGCTACTGACAGTGCTATGTGGACTGGCTACTGACAGCACTATGTGGAATGGCTACTGACAGAGCTATGTGGACTGGCTACTGACAGTGCTATGTGGACTGGCTACTGACAGTGCTATGTGGACTGGCTACTGACAGAGCTATGTGGACTTGCTACTGACAGTGCTATGTGGACTGGCTACTGACAGTGCTATGTGGACTGGCTACTGACAGAGCTATGTGGACTGGCTAATGACAGCACTATGTGGACTGGCTACTGACAGAGCTATGTGGACTAGCTAGAGACAATGCTATGTGGACTGGCTACTGACAGTGCTATGTGGACTGGCTACTGACAGTGAAGACTGGCTACTGACAGCACTATGTTGACTGGCTAGTGACAGTGATATATGGACTGGCTACTGACAGTGCTGTGTAAACTGACTACTGACAGTTCTATGTGGACTGGCTACTGACAACACTATGTGGACTGGCTACTGACAGTGCTATGTGGACTTGGGTACTGACAGGGTGATATGGACTGGCTACTGACAGTGCTATGTGGACTGGCTACTGATAGCACTATGTGGACTGGCTACTGACAACACTATGTGGACTGGCTACTGACAGTGATATGTGGACTGGCTACTGACAGCACTGTGTGGACTGGCTACTGACAGTGCTATGTGGAATGGCTTCTGACAGTGCTATGTGGACTGGCTACTGACAGTGATATGTGGACTGGCTACTGACAGTGATATGTGGACTTGTTACTGACACCACTATGTGGACTGGCTACTGACACTGCTATGTTGACTGGGGCTGACTGGCTACTGACTGTGCTATGTGGACTGGTTACTGACTGACAATGCTATGTGAGCTGGTTACTGACAGTACCTTTTGGACTGGCTACTGACAGTGAATTGTAGACTTGCCATTGACAGTGCCTTGTGGACTGGCTACTGACGGGGCATTGTGGACTTGCTATGGACAGTGCCTTGTGGATTGGCTGCTGACATTGCTATGTGGACTGGCTACTGACAGTGTTATATGAACTGGTTACTGACAGTGCCATGTGGACTTGCTACTGACAGCACTATGTGGACTGGCTACTGACATTGCTATGTTGACTCGCTACTGACAGCACTATGTGAACTGGCTACTGACAGTGCTATGTGGACTAGCTAGATCATGTTTTTACTTACATTGAACATTTTCCCATCAGCTCTCTTTAGTTGGTTAAAAAGTCCTTCTCCATACTTTGAGGCAACAGGTCGCTTTATTACTCTGTCAAAGTCTGTAATTACAGATTCAAAATTATCATATGCATAAAGTAAAACTAGTGTGAAACGGCCACTCAAAAATAGTCAAAACAAAGATCTTAATAACAATTCGTAGCTTAATGAAGTTTGAAAGCATTGCAGAAGTGTCCACTTGGAGCATTCTGCAATACTTTAGACCTGCATTAAGCCATAATTGATCTTGAAAACCAATTTGGGGTCTTTTTGAGAGTGGCTATTATGCACAGGTTTTTCTGTTACAGTAGTTTAATTACTTGCCTGCTAGTTTTATCTACAGATGACCTTTGCAAACAGTTTGGACCCAGATCAGGCCTGACATTTTGTCAGGCCTGGCCTGGTTCCAAACTGTTTGACATTCTGATGCTATTCCTGAAAGAATATTTTGAAAACATTAATTTTGAAAAATATCAGCACATGACAAAAAATTATGCAAAATTACCCAGCATGCAAAGAGTTAAATGAACTTTGTACTAAGACACAGGTTACCAGTGAAAGCTTAAATCATGGGTGAAAGTTCAAAAATTCCAAAATCCTGAACTTTCAAAATTCCAACCTTAAAACTTGAGGTATGTCCTTTAACTACTCACAATTTCAAGTTTAAATGGACAATTGTCTTTAGACAGACTGACTATAAATCAGAGAACCTATTATAATCCCCCTAATTCATCATTTTGAAAGTCAGCCTCAAAATCCTGAATTCAAGAATATTCATGAACACTTTCCCCCATGTAAATGTGTCGACACAGTCTTGTAAGATTATTCACTGCTCTACAAAGTATAAAAGCAGAGTATGCTTCAGATGAACAAAGACATCCAGCCCCAAAGGATAGCTGTGCATTTACATTAACTCGACCGGCCAGTGATGACTAAAAAGTTTTATCACATGACCATAGTCCAGTTAAGCAAAAAAGTTTAGCGTAAAATTGCTTTTATTTTCTTACCTATCAATTTAAACATAGGTTTTGGGTGCTCATAAGAACCATCTCATTGAGACAATTCTTTTGAGTACCAACAACATATTTTTTGGATGAGAAATAAAGAAAATAGTTTTCCAATACGCACTCTTATCTGGAGACCTGATGACAACAGTTCTGGGAGTAATATATTGTATTGTATCAAAACCAAGAAACCACTAGTGATTTACATATTTAGTAACGTTATGTAAAGATGGCCGTAACAAAGTTGCAAATATATGGCAAAATCTAGCGTTGTCACGCCAAAAAACATGATTTCTAAGTAGTTTAAGGGTCATATGATAAAAAGAATCTAACATTCATGTTCCTGTGTTATTGAATTTATTAAACTAGTTGCGAAAAAGAGAAAAATCGCTTTCCTCAATTTGTATAATAAATTCAATAATACAGGAGCACTCATGTATTAAAGATCCTCTATGCAGTATGCCTGGATAAAATAAATAATTTAAAAGATTTTCTTTGGAATGATTAATCTGAAAACAAATCCGAGGAGCTATTATAACCTTCCTAATTAAGCATTTTGAGGCCGACTTTCCACAGAAAAATTCTGATACTTTCACATATGGGCAAGATACAACATATAAAAGGGTTTAGTAACAGATACATAGGATCTTACATGAGTGCTCATGTTTTATTGAATTTATTAAACAAAATGAGGAAAAGTGATAAAATGGGAGGCTTGCCGAGCATTTTATCTCTTTTTCGCAACAAGTTTAATAAATTCAATAATACAGGAGCACAACTGTTACATTCTATTTATCACATGACATTTAAATTAATTAAAAATTGCCCTATTGGAGAGACATCAAGGTTTTGTCATTTTTTACACAATGTTATAATGGACATGGTTACGTAATGTTATGAAATCTGTAATTGCATGGCATTATATTACCCCCAGACAAGACATCATGTGATTAACTTGGTTTCCTTTGACATGATTATAATTGTCTCTGAAGACATTAAAATTAGATTGATTGATGCACATGACCGTGGATAGTAGTATATTTAACTAATTCCACACTAAATTCCAGTATTTAATTAATAAGTACAGTAAAACCTGTCTTAAGCGACCACTCAAACAGAACACCAAAATCAGTTTTCAACACCGATTATCGCTTAATGCAGGTCAAAAGTATTGCAGAATGCTCCAAAGGGAGCATTTATTGCAGAATGCTCCCTTTGGAGCATTCTGCAATACTTTTGACCTTCATTAAGCTACCATTTGTCATTAAGATCTTTGTTTTGTCTATTTTTGAGTGGCTGCTTAAGACAGGTTTTACTGTAATTCATAAACTATACAAACCATCGCTCATCCTAAAGCCCATTATTGGCAGCAACTGGTACAGAGATAGTTTATTTCTCTGTAGGCCATAGTTCTGTAACCATTTCTTGGATGAGATGAGTGCCCGCACATCAAGTTCCCAGTCTTTGCTGGGGGTCTTCTTCATGCTTACTTCAGGGTTATAATCTTCATGACTAGGCACAATGGCTGATGAGGGTGTCTCATTCAAACTCCTTGCGCTAAGGTCAAATGACACCCCTGAAACATGCCATCAAATTGTATTAATGAGCCGCGGCATGAGGTTTCCAACAATGTTGCATTTTGACATGTGTAGACTCAGACAAGCCTGTGAAGCATCCTGTTAAGCCTAGAAACTCCAAATGGTGTTCAGTCAGTAGCTTAACAATCATAGAATACTAGAGCGACTAGCAGAGGCTCTGATCAGACTGCGCATATGCGCAGGCTGATCTGAGGCTTTGCTGGTCGCACATACCACATTGTTGGAAATCTCATGCACTGGCCCATTTAATCTAATATCGAATCAAATCCATATAGTGCCTCCTAAAAATTACAGCAGATGATGTTGTCAAATTCTTTGCATTTTTTTTTTTTAAAAAAAAGGGCTTCATTACAGGCCTTCAGATAAGAGTGTGTAATTGAAAATTAGTTTTCTTATTTCTCAACCAAAACATATGTTGTGGGTACTCAAATGAACCATCTCTATGAGACGGTTCTTATGAGCACCCAAAACACATGTTTAAACTGATGGATAAGAAAATAATCACAATTTTACACAAATCATTTTTGCTTAACTGGCCCTATGATTCTATGCCCTTTTTTTTTTATAAATAATTAAGGCTTCATTAGACAATTTATTTTACCAGCAGATGATTCAAATGAAATATCAAGCCTATGTTGCACCAGATATTTCACAAGAATCAAGTCTTTTAAAATTCTCTGAAAACCAGAAAGTTGTCACACAGTTTGTCATCTGTTGAAGTTGTGATTGGCACGTTAAGGGTATCAACACTTCTCCCTTACATTTACAAATATCCAATTTAGTTCATAGGTCCAGTTAAGCAAAACAATTTAGCATAAAATTGTAATTATTTTCTTACCTATCTGTTTAAACATGTGCTTTGGTGCTCATTGAGACGGTTTTTTTTGAGTACCTACAACATATGTTTTGGTTGAGAAATAAGAAAAATTATTTTCTGTTACACACTCTTACCTGGGGGCCTGTAGTTGTAAAATTTTAGTGATCAGCATGCATTAACAAAGTGTAAAACAGTGTAGATCCTGATCAGCCAGCTTATCGGAACCTACACTATTTCAGGGATTTCTCTAAGACTTGGAGTAGCCAGCAGACATTGCAAGGAAACTGACCAAATTCACTGCTTTATAGTATAACCTAATGGACCAATATGTCAAATTAGCCGGCACAGAAGGCAAAGTAGGTAGCTGTTTTTGGCGGCTGTCGCCTCTTAACGAGAACACTGTATTTTCAAAAAAGGACATCATCAAAGTTCAGCATGATAATGGCTAAGATACTAAGTAGTATCTGTAGCAAAATGACACAACAAAACATGATAAGTTGTCTGCATTGGTTGTCTGCTGAACTATTTTTGAAGCCTCTTGGTCAAACAGTGTTAATTCAGACCAGACCTGGGTCCACACTGTTTGCCTCTTTACTTAGATTAGACAGTTAATTAAGCAAATATATGCAGCAGACGACTTTGGCAAACAACATTTTCAGATGCATTGGTGAAGAGTTAAAAATAAAAAGTGCACAATTAATAAGCTAGAAAAATTTAAGTACAAACAGTATATTGTTTTGATTTGTACTCAAAGTACTAATGTTACGTTTATTTAATGGCTTAAAGTTAGCATTAAATTTACCTAGTCTCATAAATGTAATTGGATCTATATAAAGAAGTTTTAACAATTTTCCCCTCAAACATTGTCACTAGACAACAATATGCAATAACTGCTCCATAAGGAGATGTCCAATCTGGGTTTGTATTGTTTGCTATATACATGTTTGCTACAAAAAAACATTAGCAGATGAGAGAGCAGATGACATAAGTCGTGATTGGCGAGGGGAAAAGTGTTAATGTCATCTAACAATATTTTCATAGGCGACATAAATATTACGATCACAGTATTGATTCTCATAAGGCAAATAATACATGGTGTGAAGTTTTATTAAATATTTACATACATGAATTTAATAATTGCTTTTTATACCTGTATAAGTTGGCTTCAGCATTTACTTTGAGGAAAAGTTTACTTTTAACCACCTCTATAGTTAAGCTGTGACCCCATCTTCTAGGATGTTTTAAACCAGAGCCACTGCCTGACATGCAGTGCCGGTTGAGCCTTCGGGTGCTCTCTGACATAAAACCATTAACCCATCCGACTCAGTACTGGTGAATGCCATTGAACAGCCACAAAAAGTTATTTTATAGCTGGAGGGGAGCTACTGATGTGGATGATGCTCCTGCATCTGCATGCTAATCTAAATGCCGATGATAATGATGACTCAGTGTTAGAGCACCAGCTTTGGAAGTAGGATGCTGTGGGTTCCCTTCCTTGCAGGACTATACGGTACTAAAAAAAATGGTACAAGCAGCTCCTTCGCTGACGTCCACCTTTAAAGGACCATGTTAGGAAGATAAGATACAGGAAGATAATATTATGTTGGGCCTAAATTAAAAATTTACTTGTTTCTCCTTACCCGACCGACCCTGAAAAAAGGCCCTTCTCAAAAAAAATTATTTCAATTTTCAGTCAAGATTTTTTTTTTATTTCATTGCAACCTGAGAGAATTGTCCAATGTAAACAGTGTTATCTTAGCAAATTGTTTGTGTATTTAATTTTATTGCCTATAGTAGGACTATAGAGTAAAACCTGCCTAAATGCAGGTCGAAAGTATTGCAGAATGCTCCCTGGGAGCATTCTGCAATACTTTTGACCTGCATTATGCGATGTCTTTTTTTGAGTGGCCTCTTAAGACAGGTTATACTGTATACAATTAAGTTTAATGGGTATCCAATTTGAGATTTTTATTTAAAAAAAATAAGTTTCCGACCGACCGACCCATACCGGTAAAACAGGGTCGGGTAAGGGGAAACAAAATTATTTTTAAGGTTGGCCTTGCAGATATAGCTCTACAGAGTTAATGCTAATAAAATAAGCAGTACCAAATGGAGCTTTTCTTTAATAATTATCCTTAACATTAATTATCTTTAATCCTGTCTGTTATCAGGCAAATTACTTTTTAAAAAAATGTTCCCAAAAATGGACAGTGCTTAATTTTTTATTCAACAGAACATAGAGAATTTTGGCCATTCTGCAGACATGAGGGTTAACACACTGGTAAATGTATACGTCGATTTGGTGGTATTTACGCATTTTGCCGGTACTTCATAGACCGGAAGTGGTAGATATTGGTGTTAATACCGTATAGAAAAACATCTCATATGCCAAAGGGACTATAGACTTCAATCATTTTTAAGTATTCAGTATGTGCATGGCGATTTATGTAAGCATTTAGAAATATCTACCACTTCCGGTCTATGAAGTAAAGGCAAAATGCGTAAATACCACCAGATCGACGTATACATTTACCAGTGTGGTTAAGTGCTAAATAAAGATTTTCACATATTTCTAAGGTGTTTGGGGTGACTGTCAGGAGTGACTTTGGTCTGTGCTGCTGGGGAAGACACCCTAAATGTTGGGTATGGCACACTTACTGTCAGAATATGCATTCTTCTTGTACGGATCTACGGTTAGAAGGGTCTCCATCATGGTGAAAAGTTTACCAGTTCTTCACAACACAATCAATCATCTGCAATGAATAACATAGGCTTAGAGTGATAGAGACAACATAGGGTCAAGCAAGCAAAATTGATCAGCGTAAATTTGTCATTACTCTCTTACCCATCAGTTTAAACATAGGTTTTGGGTGCTCAAAAGAACCATCTCATTGAGACGGTTCTTTTGAGTACCCACAATATATGTTTGGGTTGAGAAATAAGAAAAATAATTTTCAATTACACTCTTATAGAGAGGCCTGGAGAAAATATGAGCAGCTTTGCAAGGAACATTGTATGTGAAGTTTGTGACAATTAAGGCAAGACTCAAATCTAGCTGCTCAGCTACAGAGACTAGTTAACTTCTAGAAATTTTGTATTCAGCTATGCTACATAAGCAATGAATAACAATGACACTGATCAGACTGCACAGACACTCAGGCTGATCTGTTCCTTTGTTGTTTGCCTTTAACAATAACAGACCTCATCACAGCATTCAAGCTTAACCCTTAGCCTACTGGGTATTTTTTCATGCTTTTTTTGTCGTCTGCTGATTTTTTTTCAAAATCAACTTTTTTCATTTTTTCAAAAAATTCTTACAGGAGTACCATCAGTTTCAAACAGTTTGGATCCAGATCAGGCCCAACACTTTGTTGGGTCTGATCTGGGTCCAAACTGTTGGCAAAGTTATCAGCAGACGGCACTAGTAGGCAAAGAGTTAAAAGGACAAATTGTCAATTTACACTGTGTCTATAACTTAAGTGGTAAAAGATCAGACTTGAGACTGAGAGGCACTGTGTTTAATCTCCAGGAATGGGAAGTTCTGTTCTGTAATGTTCTCTTGCGCAAGACACGTGCACTTTTCTGTAATGTGCTCTTGCGCAAGACACATGCACTTTCCACACTGCTTGCATGATAACAGTTTCTATCCAGGATGACCTAGCTGCTACTAATACTTGAAAGTGGGTGTCAGGTAAGATTAAAAAACAAAATAATTTAGAGTTGAACAGAACTAACAACCTGTGACAATAATGTTGACTTTTTATTAAAATATCTACTCATTTCTGTATCCCAGATCTAACATTGTCAGGAAAAAATTTGATAGGTTGAAGTAAGAAGAAATGGTAGTGCCTGTGATCATATTTTTGTCAAGTGACCCAAATTGTTGAAGTTACTGAGAATAGATGTTTTAAGCTGGCAGATTAAACATTTGGAATAGGCCAAGAAAAATATTGAATTGTTTCTCAGGCTATTTTTTTAAAAAACAGATGCGGCAGGGCGGGTTTTTATTTTTATTTTAATTCAGGCAAAAAACAGATGAGAGAACTTTTTTTTGAAACTTGTAAGGATATATTTTAAATTCTAATGCACTTGCAAATGCAACGCGACGTCTGATTGGATAACGTCATAAATTTGCGACAGTATATCCTGCGATATACTGTCGGAAACCCGACGTCATTACGTAACGTCGCTTTTCATTGGTTGACAAGTGAATATATGCAGCTGGCAAGCGGTTTTATGCAGCTGGCCTCGCTGGACGTATAGGTGCTAAAAAGTACATTTTCACTGTCTTTTTGAAGGGAAAAGGTCAATAGTGCATTAGAATGGGGATAACCATATTCAAAATTTTCACTTGGGGAGGTATATCGTCGGATATACGTTCGGAAATCACGTTTTACGGCTCCCCTTACGCGTCGCCGTAAAACTAAATTTCCAACCGTATATCCGACAATATACCTCCCCAAATGAAAATTTTGAATACAGTTATACCCTAAATGTGTGCTTGTACAGTCATTTCATCAGATATAATTCAAGTTAGGCCATAAAACTTGATAGTGAAAGCATCTGCACAAAAGTAGATTTGATTTCATCACAGATGTATAAAATTTACGCTGTTGTGGCTCGAAAACTAAACAAAAAGTAGAAAATATTGGTCCATTCAACCGGAGGTGGATGCGAGATTTATTAAACAACCCGACATTACCTGCATTGGACCACAACGTCGGAGTGGAACCGCCTTACCTTTACGGAAATGATGTTTTGAACTGGAAATGTGATTTTTATTTTCATATTAAAATCATGGTGGGATTATGTTCCATAAATTGTTTAATTAAACGGTGGAACCAGTCTGCTATAGACAAGTCTAGGGAGTGGCTCTATTCATAGAAAAGTCCTAAGCTTGTTTACCCGTTGTTCATTGCGGACACCTTATTAATAGGGCTGTGGATCGTTAGGTAAGTGGCGATCCGATCTGATCCACGATTCATGAGTTACGATTCACAGATCGAACTGCGAGTCACTGGTTAATAAAAAAAGTAAGATGAAACATCTATTGTTGTGTCTATTTACTTAGTAAATCAGCCCTTTCTGTTAAACCAGAAGTACCACATGTACACAGCTAGATATCAAAGAAGATAAGACTACATTTCCACTCACGACTGTCAAGGCATGCAACACACTTTGTAAATTTGATTTTATACCTTTCTGAACTCTGACAGAAGTGTTCTGATTTCAGTATAAGGCCCTTTTCCTTTGTCCTGAAGTTCACACATAGACAACATGACCTGGGTCACGTAGGCCTAATCAGCTGTCGCATTGTCGGCAAGAGAAAAAGTTCAAAGAACCCTTTGAAATTCATTTGATAATTGACATTTGATGATATTTTTGGCTCTGTTATTAGTACATGTACCGATGTTGTTGTTGTTGTGTGTGTGTTTAAACAAAATAGATTGGAATATACTAATTAATCAGGGGATTTTGGAATACTTTGAGGATTTAATTACCGATAAAGGATGTCACTAACCTGCAAGAAACAAAGTGAATAAGATTTATTTTCAACAAGAGCCGTAGTCATAGTGAAAAATTTCAATGGACCATTTTGTGAAAAACTTCTTGTTTCAGTAGCAAAATAGGTAAAAAAAAAAAAAGAAAAAAAGATCGCGATCCAACGATTTCGGCAGTGACGAATATTCATACTCGATTTTAAATTCAGATCCGCAAATATCCGAGTACTCGGATACTCGCAGCAGCCCTTCTTATTAAGGCGCTAACATTATATTCTTTGTTTCGATCCACGCCTTTTGTGCCTTGATAACCACATGGGATCAACAGCTTAAATTCTGTTTCTATTTCATATTTCAACAACTTAAATTATGTTTCATCTTCGAAGCTGTTCGTAATTTACAGACTTTCACTTCCACCCAGAGCAGGGATATTTGATGTTTATGCGCCTTAGCTGCAGTTACCAGCTTCTTCCTGTGTTTGGGACACAGCTTATCGTGCCGTTCCAGGATCATTTGAGGGACCTGACTTTCTACACTAGTAATAGCAGCTCAAATAAACCTTTTGAGACGTCCCTGGTTCCAGTTATTGTAGAAAGTATGGCTTCAGAGGAGGAGAAAGGAGAGTGACCCAGGGAAATGTTGCGCAGAGACAGCCCCTCCGTGGATTATAAAAGGCAAAACTAGGGGACCGGGCTCGAGGGTGTTACTCTTGTTTACATTACAGTAAGAGGGGACGAGGCAGTCCCGGGGAGGCAGTATCAGTCTCTTGGCAGTCTCCGCCCAAGGACGTCCTCGATGTTGATCACGAGGATACTGTCAAAGCCTTGCATGATCTGGACCGAGAAAAGAAGGCTAAATTGGAAACTTCAATCAGGGAAGTTAATTCTCAGTTAAAGATCGCTTCCCCAGGGGGGTACTCTGATATTTTCACACATACCTAGCCTCAGGCTATTTTTTTTTGGCTCAAAATTCTGAATTTAAATATTTTTTTGGGTTTTGAGAAAAATGAATATTTTTTGGGGGTATAAAGATTTTGTGGATATTTTTTGGGGGTCATCACAAAATTGGGCTAGTTTGAGGGCATTTCTATGCATTTTAGGGTCTTTTTTTAAGGTCAAGGTACAGAATTGGGATATTTTTTTGGGTTGCTAAAATTTCAAATATTTTTTGGGGGTGCTTGAAATTCCTGATATTTTATTGGGGTGAACGGTAGATGCTGGGTCCGAGCCTACGTATACGGAAAAAATTTGAGTACCCCCCTGGGGCCGCTTCCTTGCGAAAGGAGCACAAAATTAGGACTGAGAGACTCACAAAGTCTAATGTGTAATAAAAATATTAAGGAGAGAGTAAAAGCTAAAAGATTTTGTTTGTCGAAGTAAAAGCCCTACTGGGCTTATGTTTGATGTTTATCATTTTCGACGTTAAATAAATCTTCTATGTCTAGACTATGTCTAGAGAGCTATTCGTGGCAGAGCAGCCATAACAGAAGTCTGAAGAAGAAGGTGAGCTAAACAAAAAGACACTAACACAAGCGAGTCGCGAGCCTGTCCACACCTCTAGGTAAAAGTAAATACTGCAGCAGAAACGATTCCTGCACCTTGTTTAAAATCCTAGAACATTTCATCAATAAGCTGCCACAGTACAGTGCTACAGGTATTAGATAGTGAGAATGAAATAATTCAGTTTCTCACAATTATCAAAAGATTATTGCATCAGGGCTTTACAGCTTTGAATGTTGCAAAATATCTCTGAGAATATGGTTGAACATTCCCTTTTTTCAGTTCATGCTTACAGATTATCCTTGAACTGTTAAAGTATGGGTTTCCCAAAGGCATTGTGGGCAAGTTAAACAAAAAAAAGGTCGCGTCAAAATGCTAAAAAATCACCGAGGGGTCACTGAATACCCAAAAGAGGTTCAAAAATGTTTGGAGAAGGAAAAATTTCATGCTGTTATTTTGGGTCCTTTTGACCAGGTTCGATTCACAGAGGCCTTTTTTTATTTTAAACACAGTGAAAATTCATCTGTTAAATTGCATTTTTAACAGATAGATGAAAAGTCAAAACTTTTACAACTCAAGATCGCATCAACAATGTCTACAATTGGGCTGGAAAAAAGGTTTTGCAATTTAGACAACAAATGCCTGCAGTCTAGATGAGCAGCGTATTTATATACGCAATGTAATTCATCAAAAAAGCAATTAAATTAAAAAAAATGTTCAGTCAATGAGGCAATTAGTGATGCCAATCAGATGGAGTAGAAACTGGTTTAACAGTTAAACATCATTAGCTTCTCTTAGACAATGAAATGGACTTTTGAACAATTTATTTCTATTCATCCAGGCCAAGCTGTTTTATATTATGAATGGTAAATTGTTATTTGATATTTCAAGTTTTCTCGCACCTGCTTTTTGTCGCCATCTTGTTTACCCCAGTTGCTTGGAAGTTGCTGGACTGGTTAAAAAAAACTCTTAGTATAGCAGTATTCGGTCTAACTAAATTTCGAAACAATCATCGGATCCAGAGGGGGTTCAGGAGCCCCCCCCCCCCCCCCCGTTTTTAAATATCCCATGAAAATAGAATAATTTGGTCTCAAGGGATATTTA
The DNA here is from genome assembly GCA_964019695.1 of Loripinus fragilis. Lineage (NCBI taxonomy): Eukaryota > Metazoa > Mollusca > Bivalvia > Lucinida > Lucinidae > Loripinus > Loripinus fragilis. The sequence goes on along the minus strand of OZ026521.1, from coordinate 9,766,069 downwards.
AGAGAAATGAGAAAAATCAGCGAAGCAACCCTCACCCATTTATACACATGGACCCCTTTCCAGAGATCCTGGATCCGCCCCTGAGATTTATTTAGTCGAATACATTTACCACATAGCATAAGCCATGTGGGATTTTACTTTGACAAGCTATTGTATAATAAAATTTAGAATATCACATGGAAAGGAGCACACACAATTATTAATTGATAAGGATATATTACCAATCAAGGAACGTTAGGCTGTTCTCAGGGTCGGGTCTGAAAGCCGCTACCCAGCCGCGCTGCCAACCTGCATAGTTTATTTTTTCAATATCATCCTCTGTGGAGATTTTTCAAAAATAAATTGTATCTAAAATCATCACGTAGACTAAAAGTAAAAAGAGGAACATTAATAATAATAGTTAATAGTTATAATTTGGATTTAATTGTCATCTCATTAAGGTTAATCAAAATGTTTATAAATAGAACTGGATGTGGCCTTAAGGAAAATGACCATTTTCGTGAAATTAACGAACTAACGAATTTTAAAGTAAGATTCCTTTAAACTTGTTCTTCACTTATCTTTTATTTTCAGAATAATTGCCAAACTCGCTTGTAAACCTCTCAAATTTCCAATAAAAATCAACTGAAACATTGATTCACACTACAGAGGGATATAGGAGGTTTTATCACGACATACTTCCGGTGCTATAAATAGATTTGAGATATACTGGCCGTCAACCATGTATTGTCTGGATAGGGAAAGCCATAAAATTTCAATATTTTCCACCGATTTTAAGTTCCCTTGCTATACATTTTATATAAATGCGAATTGTAATGTATCTACAAATACTTCGTCAGATAATATTAACATTTATTGAGATTATTTGTCTGTCGTTATTGCTGGAAGTGAATAAAACAGGTACCATTAAAAACATATTTCTAGACATTTAAATTCAATTAAACACAACAATAATTATAAGGGCCGCTGATACAAGACTGCACATGCACGCATTATTGCAAGAACATTTTGTCGGGTCGGAACTGTTTTCAAAGGTTATCAGCAGACGACACTTGTACAGTTGATTGTGGACATAAACTGGATGCTGAAAAAAGAAAATGATAATGTTCACTTTCTTCTCGAGTAGCGGTCCAATGACCCATGAGTGCAGTCTCGCATTGATACCCACTGCTATACAATAACCAATAAAAGCGAGCACACGATTGGACAGATCTGGGCACTAAAATGTAATGACATTTTCCTCTCGAACAGCGAAGGGTCATTCGAGACTGCACAATGTCATGTTATTTTTCTGCCTGTTGTATTGCCTCATGTGAGCCTGCGCAGATTCATGGGAGCATAAGTAAGATGAAGATGGAGATTCAGAAGAAGATATGGACCTCTAGAGTTAACTGTGGCTTTTGTGTATACATGTGCATTAACAGCATGCACAGATGCAGGAATTTTTGTGAAGGGGGGATCCAACTTCTTCCGGGGGGAGGGGGGTCCAAATGCATATTTCTATAGAACCCCATATAACTTGTGATTTTCCAGGGGGGGGGGGGGCCGGACCCCTATCCCCCCTCTGGACCCGCACATGAACAGAGGAGCAGTAAAAACTGATAGAAACAGGAGTTTGAATATGTGGACAGACAAACATGCATATGTAGAGTTTTAAAAAGGCGAGTTTTTGATAATGAAAACTGCTTTGTCACGACGCGCTTCATTTATTTTCTTTAACAAGATTATTAAACAAATGACTAACAAGGGTGTTAATTATTCGTTTAAGTAGGGGCGTTTTTTGACACTTCAACCGAAAAGTCTCAACAACTGCATTTTATTGGTAAAGAACTTCCAAATGGAATAAATGTTTAAATGTGTTACATCATTTAACCCTAGTGACCGCAAAATGTGTCTTTAGCAAACAGTGAAGACCCAGACGAAATGGTGTATAATGCGGCATTTCATCAAGGTCTGTGCTGTTTGCTCAAACAAAAAAAACGATCTTAAGAAGAAATACAATATTTTCCCAACATTAAAACCCATGACTTCTCGAATTATACAATGAACCATCTAAGGTTTACTGTATCAAATCAGAAGGAAGAATCCATTTATGTGTTGTTTGTACGAAATTTCCCCATGTCGGCGCCGTGTAGGAATTCATCTTTTCCGTATTAAAAGCACATAAAAAGCCTGATGCTATTTCTTTTTCAGAAATATTAGCATGTTTGGTATCAAATTGTACTGAGCTAGAAGAGTTTTCAATTTATTGGCACTGATTTCATTGAATTACCGAAAAGACAAATAAATATTTAACTGATAAAGAAAATATACATTAACTTTCTAATTATGTCCTCGGACCCAGTAAACTGAAACCATCGACATCTTTAGATATCTTCTATTCACCAGCACTTTAGTGACATGACACATTCCTAAGACTCGCTTGTAAAAACATTGTCACTGATTGCTCGCATGTGTGACTGTCAGTGCCCGTGGGGGGTTAAACTCCATTTATTCAACAGACAGTGATAAAGACAGATCTCTTAGAAATCCGTGAAAATCAAACATTGAACATTGGATTAAAGTTATCTCTATCGGACAAAATATACGTAAGTCATCTATTTTAGCTACATTTTGGACTGTCAATGACTTGGACTGGTTCCAAGATGATATGGCTGAGAGAGAGAGAGACTCGGGAAAGAGAGAGACTCGGAGAGAGAGAGAGGAATAAAAACTGAAAGACAAGCAGATGGATTCACTCTACTTATCATAATATTGCATTAATTAACAAATTTTTTACACAATAAAAGTTTTTTATGGGTTTTATCGGAAGAAAACATCAGCGTTCTGCTTGAAATTTCTGGACTTCCCGTGGCCTCATAATTTGCCTCTTAAATTAATAAAAGTTTGTTTTTCGGAACCTTTATTTATCGGTAAGATGTATTTTGAATGTATATCAAAGAATACAAACAAGTATTGATATGACATTGGCTATAAAGCCCATTTTTCTCAAAATATAAACCGACATTTAACACAGATTCCATAGAGGTTGGCGCTGTTAAACCGGTTTAAGCACTCCAGTAAAATATTTTACTGACCGTTCCAAGGCGGTACTTCTTTTGTGGATCTTTTATGTTTTTGTTCTGTCTTGTGTTTGCTATGTTTTGTGCGCGTCTGTTTATATGTGCTTTGTGGTCACCTGCTGGGAAAGGGCTGACCTCTTGGCTCTCGTTTGTGGTGTCTTCGGTAAGTTTGTCACTTTCCCATTGGTATCCTGGGTCAGGTCTGGTACTTGATTGTATCGATTCCTGATCTTTGCAACCTTATTACTTTGCCGTACCGGTGACGGCCACGGATATGCGCATGCGCGAATATGACGTCACTTTGGGAATCCTTAAAACCTCCTATAATGAATCAACTGAGCCGATAGATACTGTAAATATTTTGCCTCAAGCGAGACTCAAACCCACGATCATGACAACTTCCCCTAGCACTACACCAAACATCGACGCTACCAACTGCGCCACTGAGACATCCCCAAAACAGGATGTTCAGGAAGCGCTGATATTGACGACGACTGATGCAGTACACGTCGTATATTGGTTCCTTTTCAATGACTGGCATCTATTTTGTTCGCAAATGAAAGCCTGATGGATTCAAGGATACAATTGAATTAAGATAAATATCAGAAGTGCAGAAATATAATTTCACAAACATCATTGCTTTCGAGCTACACAGGATCAGAAACTGATGCAGATTCATACAGTAGATAAATACAGAGGGATATAATGAATCAACTGAGCAGATAGATGCTGTAAATATTTTGCCTCTAGCGAGACTCGAACCCACGACCATGACATCTCCCCCTAGCACTACACTAGACATCGACGCTACCAACAGCGCCACTGGGACATCCCCAAAAAAGGATGTTCAGGAAGCGCTGATATTGACGACGACTGATGCAGTACACGTCATATATTGGTTCCTTTTAAATGGATGGCATCTATTTAGTTCGCAAATGAAAGCCTGATGGATCAAAGGATACAATTGAAATTAGATAAATATCAGAAGTGCGGAAATACAATTTCACAAACATAATTGCTTTCCAGCTATACAGGATCAGAAACTGATGCAGATTCACACAGTTGATAAATACAGAGGGATATAATGAATCAACTGAGCAGATAGATGCTGTAAATATTTTGAGACTCGAACCCACGACCATGACAACTCCGCCTAGCACTACACCAGACATCGACGCTACCAACTGCGCCTCTGAGACATCCCAAAACAGGATGTTCAGGAAGCGCTGATATTGACGACGACTGATGCAGTACATGTCATATATTGGTTCCTTTTAAAGGATGGCATCTATTTAGTTCGCAAATGAAAGCCTGATGGATCAAAGGATACAATTGAAATTAGATAAATATCAGAAGTGCGGAAATACAGTTTCACAAACATCATTGCTTTCGAGCTATACAGGATCAGAAACTGATGCAGATTCATACAGTAGATAAATACAGATAAATATAATGAATCAACTGAGCAGATAGATGCTGTAAATATTTTGAGACTCGAACCCACGACCATGACAAATCCGCCTAGCACTACACCAGACATCGACGCTACCAATTGCGCCACTGAGACATCCCAAAACAGGATGTCCAGGAAGCGCTTATATTGACGACGACTGATGCAGTACACCATAAAACACAAGCCCTGAATAGGGAGCACAGTGGCTCAGTGGTAGAGTGCTTGACTCGAGACCGAGGGGACGCGAGTTTGAGTCTCACCGGCATCTCTGTTTTATGTAAATGAGCATGACACATTTATCCTTGCATAGTACTGGTTGAACTCGGGAAGATCCTTCCCGACATAACGGAAAAAGTGTTGACTGGGACGTTAAGAATCAAATCAAACAAACAAGCCCTGGAGGGTTTTTTTACTTTGACAAACAATTTCATAACAACATAAAGAATACCACAGTGTATGTATATCAATTATGTACATGTCTATATGGATAAGAGGTACTACCAATTAAGAAATAGATCAGCTCTAGTAATGCATTGTTGTATAATAATTCACTGTTTGGAGGTCAGTTGTAAAGAAGATCAAATCATGAGCCGGCAGTTCAACTGACCGACAAACAGTGAATTATTACTCAAAGATTCACCCACTAGATCTGATCTATTTCAATTCTAACACACAATACACGACAAAAACACATTTGAAGTTTTCAGCTACTTCCAACTGTCCGCCATTGCATTAAAGAAATCCCCTGAATAGTTGGACCGTGTCGCATACGTTTACATGAATATGTAACACCTTTTTAGCGTAACAATTGACGTCAGCTAGTGCGAGCTTTTCACATGATTTCAAAACTGTGACTATATCGATTGATATAATTCGTTTTTAGCATTGTCTCTATAGGCGAGGTGTGTTAGAATTTTTCATATTGATAATGCCCAAATATATAGGGATAGTAAGTATAAAATTTATTTATGAGTGTAAAAGTTTTGGATGGATCTTGGACCCAGAATGACCAAAACTCAAATGAGATTTGACCAATCTGAGTGATATAAGGTTAGAGAATACGTGTAATTTCCTTGTTAAAAGGCGAGATACAGCGCAGCATTTCATATAATTATTTCATCCATGTATTATATATATTATATGTGCTTCAAACACCAGAAACACAACAACAGAACCACCACCTTAGAATGGACAGCAGCTGAACCACTGGGGCTTGAATTAATTACACTGTCCAAATTATCACCCTAGATTCTGCTGTTGCCAAACCGCAAAATGTTAGGTCATGTGGAAACTTATTAACTTTTGCATTGTATCATCACAGGGAAACAATCAAATCTAATTAGCATATTGTGACGAAACAAAGAAAATGGCTCTTAACTCACAGACAGTCAGAAATAAAGAAAACCCCTAGTTGAGTTGACTGCCTCCTGTCGTTATTGTTATTGTTTTTTTCTCTCTACATGTCTTTTAATTGCCTCTTTAATCCAATCCCAACTGTTAACACTGGCTGAACAATATCTTTTCAGACAGGGAACTTAAGCACGTAAAATATTTAGAGTTGTTCAAGATTTGTGTCCCTTCATTGGAAGAAATGAAATTTTGAAAAAGAAAGATATGGCCTGGGTCCAGATTTCTAGTTGAACAACGGTTGGCCCAACCAAAGACAAACATCAGGCACTGACTAAAGATGAAAGTTTTAGGTTCGGGTGGGTCAGGCCTCAGACTCTATGATGGCTCTGATGTAAAGCTTTAATCGGTGGGTTGGTGCCTGATGCTTATCTGTAGCTGGACCCACCGTGGCTCAACTTGAGGGTTTCTTTAGCTCTGACTATCTGTGTGTCATGAGCCCTTTTCTTTGTTTCATTATGGGGTGTTTATTCGATTAGAGTGTTTCTCCATGATGATACATTGCATTAGTTAGATGGCCTCCATGCGAGCTGAACATTTCTTGTACTTCAACAACAGCAGAATCTAATGCGAAGATTTGGTACCAGTAAAATGCATTTAAGCCCCCCGGTGGCTTAGGCTGCTGTCCGTTCTAAGGCAGTGGTTCTGTTGTTGTTGGCTTATTGTTGTTTGTTATGCTCATTGTGGGAGTCTGTAATTGTTCTTTGTTTTGTTGTACGTTACTTTATGTCCATTCTAGTATTGCAATCATCTTGATGGGGAAGAGAGAGCTGGTTGCTTTGCTTGGTTTGTCTTCATAGTGTCTCTTGATGGATAAGCAGCTCTTCCTCGCGGTGCCATGGGGCTGTCTGCAGTTTGTGATTGTGGTATTTCCTGATCATACTCACTTACTATTTTTGGGTCATCTATGATTCTGATGCCTGACCCACCGTTGTGCAATTAAAGAGGAAACCATAGCTATAAAAAAGTAAGTGAGTATGATCAGAAAATACCAGAATCACACACTACAGACTAACCCACGGCACCGTGAGGAAGAACCACAGAACACTTACAGTCACAAGACATCAGGAAAACAATTATCGTCAAGATTAATACAAAACTAGAAAGGACACAAAGTAATGCATAACAAAGTAAGAAAGAGGGCAAAGATCATGAATCGATACATTCAAGCACCACACATGACACAGGATACCAAACAAAGACCAACATAGAACTCAAACAAACAACGTGAGGCACATAAAACAATCAATCAACAACGACCTTAGAATGGAAAGCAGCTTAAGCCATCAGGGGCTTAAATGCATTTTACTGGCGCCAAATATTAGCCCTAGATCCCGTTGTTGTTAAAATACAAAAAATGGTTAGCACGCATGGAGGCTTCCTAACTAATGCAAAACACCATCACAGAGAAACGATCTAATCAACTTAATATAATATGATGAAACAAAGAAAAAGGCTCATGAATCACAGATAGTCAGAGCTAAAGAAAAAACCTCAAGTTGAGCCAGCACCAAACAACAGATGAAAGATTTATGTCTGGGTTGTCATTGAGTCTGAAAAATAGTAAGTGAGTATGATCAGAAAATACCACAATCATAAACCGCAGACAACCCCACAGCATCGCGAGGAAGAGCCACTTAACCATCACGAGACACACGGAAGACAAATTAAGAAAAACAACCAGCCCTCTCTTTCCCATTAAGATAATTGCAATAAACTAAAATGGACATAAAGTGACGTACAACAAAAGATAGAACAGTTACAGACTTTAACATGGGAGTAACGGCAAACAAAATGTATGTGTGTGTGTGTGTGTGTGTGTGTGTGTGTGTGTGTGTGTGTGTGTGTGTGTGTGTGTGTGTGTATGCATGCATGCTTGCATGCATGCATGCATGTATGTATGTATGTATGTATGTATGTATGTATGTATGTATGTATGTATGTATGTATGTATGTATGTATGTATGTGTGTATGTATGTGTGTGTGTGTACGTGTGTGTGTGTGCTTGCGTGCGTGCGTGTGTGCGTACGTGCGTGTGTGTGTGTCTTTGTGTGTCTGTGTGTGTGTCTGTGTGTCTGTGGGTGTGTCTGTGTGTCTGTGTGTGTGTCTGCGTCTGTGTGTTTGTGTCTGTGTGTATGTGTCTGTGTATGCGTATCTGTGTCTGTCTCTGTCTGTATGTCTCTGTCTGTGTATCTGTGTCTGTTTGTCTGCGTCTGTGTGTCTGTGCGTGCATCTCTGTGTGTGTGTCTGTGTGTGTGTCTGTGTGTCTGCGTCTGTGTGTGTTTGTGTATGTGTCTGTGTGTCTGTGTATGCATATCTGTGTCTGTCTCTATGTTTCTGTCTGTGTATCTGTGTGTGTCTGCGTCTGTGTCTGTGTGTCTGTGTCTGCGTGTCTGTGTCTGTATCTCTGTGTCTGTGCGTCTGCATGTGTTTGCCTGTCTGTATGTCTGTGTTTGTGTGTCTGTATACTGGTGTTACTAATTACCGCTGTACTTACTGTTTAAGACAGTCTATATAACAAACTATCTTACAGAAACCAAAAAATAACGTCTTGTTCAACTATTTATTCATTCCTTCAATAAGAGCAAATGATAAATGCTTCAAAATAAAGTTTAATTTGCTGAAAACGCAATTTATATTGGGCTACCATAGCCGATATTTTGAATGCCCATTGTTACTTATTACCGGTGTATATGAAAACAAATGCTCTAGAAAATTATCTCGGGTAGACAACTCTACATGTGATGGGTTTTTACATTGAAAGGATTAGTGACCTTCAAAATGATAGTAGTAAAGGGCCTGTTTGAAAGCTTGTTATGTTTTCTTTGTCTGTTTTCTGTAAGGTATACCATTTTTTAATGTAGGTGAAGATGAATAAAGTCAACGCTACAACTTTTCTACAACGAAATACTTATTGTCGTTCATTCATGGTTACTTATATCATCACAAATATGTTTCATAATCATAAACAGACTACACAGTCTATATTGGGCATATGCCCTACCAGAGGGTCACCAAAAGGGCATAGACAAACAAGATAAAAAAGAGGTGGCACTTTTTATGTCTACACCTTTCAGCCATATTTGGGCATAATGTGACCCATGCGCTGAGACCAAAAATGACGTAATTTTCAGTTTTTAAGCAGGGAACCAGGCTGTCAAAATATTCCACAACAAGCAGACACACTTTTTTTCGGCAATTTCTTATTTATTTTCAATGAAAATACTATTTTAATGATATATAACGACGAATCCGCATCATGATTTAGGACTATGCAAACAAAAAGTAAGTCACTTATTCTCAGAAACAACATTTCTGTTTAATTTTTTTTGATAAAGAGAGAAAAATGCATTGCAAACAATGTTGAGTGGAAAATTCCGAATGATAATATCGCACGCGACAGTCATTTGGAGGAAACGGAATACACCGGTAATTAGTATACACCGGTATTTAGTGAACAAGGGATATGTCTGTGTCTGTATGTCTGTGTCTGTGTCTTTACATATGTATGTATGTATGTATGTATGTTCCGCGAATGATTTGTCGGCGCAACACAGGAAGGGTAGTTTGACGACACGCCCCAAGGGCAAAGTGTATGTATTTTTTTTTATTTTGACAATTAGCCAAACCCCTGCTACAAGCGAACCCGTCAATAATTTATGAACTCAAATTCCGATGACGTTTTACGCATGTGCCGTCAGGAAGAAAATCAGAAATGGCACCACTTGCGATTAGATTATGTTGTGGGGCTGTTAGATGGACTCCAGTGTTATTTATATCAGCCATAATAATTTGGTCTTACTATGCTTATGTGGTTCAAATGTGTTTTTGTAAGTTTCAAGCCTTTACATCTAATTTATGTCCCGATTTTTGACCTGACAGATGGGTAAAGAATCAAAACAAAGATTTTCTGTCTTGTTGATCAATCATTGCTGAGTTAGAGATAGGTACTTCGATGAGTTTGGTGTTCTATTAGGTGTTCATCAACAAGTATGACAATGCTGCAGATTGGGCCCTGTACTTTACAAGGCCATCGGAGGTCCTGATAATGTGTTTTGCCAAATATGTTTTTGAGGCCCGAAGGGATCGATGCTCCCTGCTTCTCTTTCATAAAATATATTCTAGTGCTGTGTCTATAGAAAAAGACAAATATCTGACCCCTGCTCTGTTTTGAAAACTACCAGGTCATCACACAGTGCCCAATATTGTAGATATCAGACATATACATTCCCATGATATCTACATGTCCATGATATCGACACCAATAGTTATCCCACAATTTTTCGTCTGACTCACCACCTATCGGTTGTTTACATTTCTGCTTCAGTAACCAGGAAGTCACTCCACACACTCATCAGCAATTTGAAGAAAAATGTCAATACTTGTGAGCCCAAGTGACGTTTAAACAAAGGTCTTTTATTTCCAATATGCCTTATTTGTCCCTACCCCCAATATCAATGCAACTTATTTATTTGTCACAACAATCAGTTTTCAAAAATATTTTTTTCTGCTTGAAAAAGCGTCTGCATGACCAATCAGGTGACAAACCACAGTAACATGATTGCCGTAAATGGAATCCATATTTTTAGAAATAAAAGTATGGGAAGCCTTTACTGTCTAAAAAAGAGAAATCTTGAAGATGAGACAGAAGACTGTGTTCGTCAGGTTGAAACAATAAGAGTATTTGTCACTTTTCTTCACACTAGATGCATTTTAAAACTTGCACAGAAGTCAGAGTGTTGAGAAGGGGCAGCAAATCCAGGTGTTCTCACTGCATGTGTACACTAAAATTAAGCTGGTCTGGTCCGTATATGAGACTTGATAAAATTGTAAATTGTTATTTCATTAAGATGTGTTATGTCATTATATACTGCTACTTAAAGCTCATTTGATTTTTTTGCTTAATGTTTTGTCAATATGAAGTCCTCATTGGACCCTCAACAACAAGATCGCCAAGTATCAAACCTTTTGTCTGAATGGCTGCCCATAGAAATGACATTCATGCTAACATGTCGATATCATGGTAAACTCCCCTTATGGTCACATGTCCAGCATGGCATCTGGTCAGCAGGAAATGTAAACACAGAGAAACTATTGACCAACATTCAAAATTATGAATAGTTAGAGGACATATTATGGTAAAAGTATCAAAGAAAGAAAAGGTTTGAAAGTTTATCTTTTATTAGCAAATGACTGATAAGTATTAAGGGTGTCGATACCATGGAACTCCGGGCAACAGTGATGTCCCGAAGAACTCCTTCTTCGGTGCGTATAAAAACAGGGATGGACTGGAATGGACATCAAAATTAATTTGTTTTATGCAATCGAATTTATAATTTTACCATAATTTATTTTGAAATTTCAATTTCTAATGATATTGCCCCTTTTGAAGTACATATGAGCACCGTCGGTGGTTTGTTACATGGTTGATGTGTACCCATTTAAATTGTGTTAGTTCATATTGAAGATGCACATTCTACAGAAATAAGGGCCCAGAAACAAGTCTGATCAAATGGCATCTGTGTATATTGTAGTCCCAATGTAATGCTCACATGAGTGTCCCTGGTCTCTACAAATTGTCAAGCATACGTCAAGATATAAAAGCTGTTGCAGCTAGGTAACCCCCAGCTAACAATCCGTAAGGGACCATCTGGGACACCACATGTTAATGCAATATGATACATTCATTAAATAGATATGATACATGTATAATGAAATAAATAATGGAGGTTTAGATCAAGCATGCCATACTTTATGGACAAGAAAATAAGTTTGAATAAATATGTTGGTATCATTTTTAAGGCACTGTTCTGTGAGACCCATCTGGGTAAGGCTTAAATGAAATGTATGTGTGGTTCCTGTTGGCCTATCTACCCTAATTTTTTTAACCCTACCCTAAACATTAAAATGGTCTTGGGAGAAAAAATACCTAAAATGGGCACTTTTTCAGTTTTTGTCACTATTTTCTTTGTTAAATGTTATAATAAGATTTAATAATTTCCCTATCTACCTGCCCTAAATTTTGTTGGTATGCAACAGGAGCCACACATATATTTCATTTAGGCCTAACCCGACATAAATAACCCGTATGGGACGGATATATGCATGTTTGCTGTGCTGGTACAGCATTTCGTTATTTGAGTGTTTTAACAATCACTGCACCCAAAATAATTTTACTACGATAGAAATATGCACATAGTATGAAAAAGGAACACAGTGACCCTTATTGCATTAATTCATACATTATCTAGGTGACTGGTATAGGTAAGGTACTAGAATATGCGGGTAGAACAGAAAATATTTTAGAAAATATTTTTTGCATTGAAACTGTCTAGGCACCGAAGATATTTGATATTTTACATTACATAACCAAAATTTCTTGTCAAGTACACTTAAGACATATATTATAGGGTGAATTTTGAGGTCCATTCTGTTATGAAGGCCATTCCGGTTAGTGAACGCACCCCTCTTTTTTCCCTGGGAACTATTCCACAGTGGAATAGTCTTTCTCCTTCGGTGGTTAATTCCTAGAGCACTCCTCATTTAGTCAAAGTCACAGCTGAAAGATTTGTTTTTTTGTTGTTGTTTTTTTTCTTCAAAATTCATACTCCCTGACGTTATAATCGAATACGATCATGCCAGTATGACAAGATAGATAGATAGATAGGCTGGACCACTTTTTGACCGAGATTTTTTTTCATTGACGTTAATTCAGGACAGGAGTCGGCTCTACACACAATTTCCGAGAGCTGTTCCCCAGAAGCTGCCTAGCAACCAACCAGATACGGCTTGGGAAGCCATCTAAGCACATGCCTATGCGGCTCCCCAAGCCATTTATAGAAGTCGTGAGCTTGTCCTGCAGGATGAGTGACTTACAATATTCACTCGTCCTGCAAACACATGTGCTTGTCCTTTAAAAGTGTATGCAATAAAGAACATAAGGGAGTAATATGTAATATGATTTCCTCGAGTAATTTGTCCCAAAGCACTCGTCCTGTAGGATGAGTGCTTTGGGAAGAATTACTCGTCCTTTCTAGATTTCACTCGTAATTACGAGGGCACAAGTGGAATTTTTGTCCCCTGCACTTTCCAGCTTATTGTGAAAATCACCCTGTGGTACATCCAATTTAATGTGTCATGTTATAATACTCATAATACATGTAATAGTAAATGCAGACGTTTAACCCTACAGAAAAGAAACTTAAATTCTTCAAATAATTATTCATACCCCACTTAATACAAGTTAATCAGGCCCCCAGATAAGAGTGCGTAACTGAAAATTATTTTTCTTATTTCTCACCAAAACATGTGTTGTGGGTACTCAAAAGAACTGTCTCGATGAGACAGTTCTTTTGAGCACCCAAAACACATGTTTAAACTGATAGATAAAAAAAATAATCACAATTTTACACATTTTTTTTTTGGCTTTACTGGCCCTATGGTTAATAGACATATATTTCTTCTTTTTCAGTTACAGTAGACAATATAGGTGAAAAAGGTAATGAAATACATTTTATATTATCAAGAACATATGTTTGGGCATATACAGTGAAGCCATGTGGTAGCGTAATGCAGGTCGAAAGTATTGCAGAATGCTTCCCTTGGAGCATTCTGCAATACTTTTGACATGCATTAAGCGATAATAAGTCTTGAAAGCCCCTTTTGGTCTTTTTGAGAGTGGCCGCTTAAGACAGGTTTTACTGTTTGTACAATGAAATTTTTTAAATTATCTGTCAATCATAAAGGCCAAATTTCTATAAAACTTTGGTACATAATTTTATGTGCTTCTTTTAAAATATATAACTCTCTTTGCATACTGAGTAATTCTTTATGCTTTTTGTTGTCGTCTGGTTATTTTTGTTGTCGTCTGGTGTTTTTTTCAAAATTAACTTTTCAAAAAAATTCTTTCAGGAACACTATCAGAGTGGATTGGATCCTGATAGGACTGACATTCTGTCGGTCCTTATCTGGGCCCAAACTGTTTGCAAAGGTTATCAGCAGATGACAAAATTCGTCACTAGCAAGAAAAATGCATTGGGAATACTGTATTCACCCTGAATATTTTGATAAATAGATAAGTCTTAGCAATTAATGTAAACCCAGAACAGAACCTGAGTGGGCTGATCATGGTTCACACTATTTGTGCTTTTTAATGCACTCACATTAATGTTCGAATTTCTGTGTGTGAGGAACCTTCTTGTTGACACTCTGTAAGCTGAAGTGTGATCTATTTTCATTATTTAACTTCCCAAATGCAACATCATCACCTACTAGACCAGTTAGACAGAAACTAGTCCAAACCAGAAATGACTCATGTTGAACTGCCAATAAGGTTTGCTTCACATGAACTTTGAGAATAGGCAGCTGTGATTCTTCATGACACAATCATTTCTTTCTCATAATGTATTTTCAGTATTGTATCTATTATTTCCAAATTTCTTTTTCAATTTATTTCAGTACTATATCTACTATTATTCCACCCGTTACTGGTTATGTTTGTGTGGTCATATTATCAAACTATATTCACTGCCACCGGCACAGTTCCAAAAAGGGTGAGTAGATTATCAAATTGTATGTAACCCTTTATTCTTAATTCAGGATTTTGAGGCAGCCTCAAAATACTGAATTAGGGAGATTATAGTAGCTTCTCTGATTAATTTTTAGAGCACCTAAACACAATTAACCATTTAAGCATGAAATTATTCATTTTTGTAGGGATCTAGCAGGTTTAAAAATTTGAATTTCTAAAGTTCAGGATTTTGGAAATTTTGAACTTTCACCCATGTACAGTACAGGTATCGCAATGTTACTATCAAATGCGACCTAGCGAGTTGATTCGCGATGAAATCGCGATGGTCACGTGACATTTTGTCGCGGGTTTAGCGAGGGGATAGCGCGGACTCGTCGAGTGATCAGCGCGGGCACGTCGTGGGGTAGCACCCGCGACGCGTCGCGAAATAGCGTGTGTCGCGACGCAGGGCAAGTTTCTCTGAATGGCTCTGTCGCGGAAAAGGTTAAAAGTTCACGCCTCACTGATGAGCTACTTTGAAGTGTGTACGTACATGTACATTAACTGTGTGTACAAAAAAAACGAGCAACGAAATAAAATTGCACTGGATGTATTTGGTTGTTTTAGTTGCTTTCTTCTCCTTAACTTTCCCCTTAATATCTTTTTATGTTTTTCGATTGAATCGCTTTATAGGTACTAAATGAAGAATGGATTACAAAGAAATTGGTGTTGAATTGATTAAACTTCACAAGAAATATCAAATTTAAAAAAAAAACGGTTATGATAAAACCAGCCTGCTGAGTTACTTAAGCTCGCCCATAGCAAGTCTAGATATGACCCTTTCAAAATCGAAAACAATTGCGCTCAGACTGCGTGGATGTAAATAAAAGTATTTATCTTACCTTCAAGCAATTAACTAATAGTCCATTTATAAAAGCCTAATCACTTAAAATTAATCTTCTAACGCATAATTTGTATTTTTTTCATACAATCTGATAGCCCCCCCCCCTCCCCCAGTGAACTCCTTGTAGACACGAGCTCACAAATAATGGGCTCTTTTGCAAATGTGCTGCTGCGCCAGCGTGTATAAAATATGATTGTCTACGTGACGAAGCGCACATAGCGCACTGGTCATTCGCGGATCCAGAAAGTTTTGCAAGTCTGACAACGTTTTTTAGTCGATGACAGGAAAGGATCTAAATACCATCATTGGCGTAGCACTCATTACACAATCAACGCACGTGCGTAATAAAAAAATATTAACACTCAAGGGAGTTCACCTAATGTGGTAAAAATGATTTTCCATACCCAAGGAACTGCTCTTTAATTGTAGAGAATCATTGCTTGTTACAGTAGTCGCCATTTGACGTGCGTAACTTTTTCAGCGTTCTGGCTACGCCATTGACCATTGAAGCGGGCCATCATCGAATGCTGACTTGGTAAATTTGTGATGTTTCTGGGGATCCAGTATTGCTGATAGAAACCCTATATTTTGTGATTTTTCAAGGGGTCCGGATATCCCCCACTCTGAATCTGCGCATGCTGGTGATTACATAATTGGGTATACGTTTTAAAATACGTACGTCAATAAAAAATAAGGCGAACTGATCGAGTGCATATGCCTCGCCTAGCCTGTGCTACTCAGCATGAAACATAAGTACATGACATGCAATCGTAAGTGAGTTTCTAATTGCATGTGCGAGCAACAAAAGCTCAGGCGAGTCTGTGCAAATGCGCAGTCTCGTTAGAGCCTTAGCTCCTCACATTCAAAACATAACTATAAGAAGGTGGACGGTGTGTTTATTGTATGTGCGAGCAACGAATGCGCAGTCTCGTCAGAACATTTAGTAGACAATGGTGTTTTTTATTGATTGTGCGAAGCGAGCGCTGGATCAATCTAAATAGGCCGACCTTAAATAAAATGTTGGTTTGACGTGCTCCTACCTACCCACCCATAACAGACCCTATCCCCAAAAAATTATTGCCTTTCTGAGAATCTTTATTTTATTTTTTTATTTTTCTCTAATTCTGTTAACAAACTCTTCTTTAAAATCATTAAAGCCGTTTTTTTTAATTCATAGATTGTTATTATATATGCATTCTTATAGTGAGACTTATAAATTCAGTTATTATCGTTCATGAATGCGAAAAAAATGAATGCGAACCCTAAAAATTGGAGTATCTTACCTTATACAGCATCCATTAGTTCATGTGTTTTGGGCGCTCAAAAGAACGCTCTCATCGAGACGGTTCTTTTGAGTACCCAAAATACATGCTTTGGACTAGAAACAAAAAACGTGAGAAAACTTATCTTCGAAGTTCACAAAACGAGTCAGTTCAGCTACAGTGACTAGCGGAATCTTAACATTTTCAAAACATCCCCCTTTTTGGAGTTGTGCGACAAAATTTTTATATCCGCCAAAATTCTATATCCGTACAATTGCGCGAGTGCGCAGCTCATCTGAGCCTTATCTGTTGCAATTGTGTTATATTTATGTTGTCCGACGTGGGGAGAGGGTTTTGCGCGGATCCGTGATGGGGGGGGGGGTGGTCCAGACCACACTAGAAAATCACGAGTCCTATAGATTTCCGTTGGACTTAGCAATTGCCCCCCTCCTCCTTGTAGAATTGGACATCTCCTGGAAAATATTGGACCCCGCCCCCTGTAACCTTAGAAACAGTAGTTCTCTTGTTGGTTGGTTGGTTTTGTTGCTTTACGTCCCAAGTCAACAGCTATGGTCATTGCGGGACGGTCAGTTCACCTAACCACACTTTTTCCTGGGCAGGCTTGGACAAGCGGTTAACCAGTAATTTGTGCACATACTTTCGCTTGTAACTGACAACAACCCTTCTTGAATGAATCAGCGGAAGGGAGGAGAATGACCGTAGAAATTATTTCCATGATCAATCTCCACGAAAGTATGGGACCGGGCCGGGATCGAACTCGCGACCCCTGGATCTGCAGTCAGACACGCATCTGTAGCTACGCGGCCCGGTGTAGTTCTCTTGTAGTACACCATTTGAACCCATCTGAAAACTATGAGTTGGACTAAAATACATATAAAAATGTCAGAACCTTTTTGTCAGTTTGACCTTGACCCCCCCCCCTCCCCACCCCGACGATAATTCCAGGATCAACGGTTGTACGTCATTTCGTTGCCTAATGTGATAGATGTTGGTGTCTTACCTGGAAATGTTTTTTTTTAATTACTAATTAAATCCGTAATTTCGATTCACTAACGTTTTCACTAATTTTCCAATTTGACGATCATATACAACGACCAAATTGTGTGTACCCTCCAACACCGGATAGGCGGCAATCGAAAACGTTCTTAACAATTGACCAACGCCATAGGCGGATACAGATCGAGGGACGACATGGGGTCTGGACCCCGCCCCTCCCCCCCCCTTTATAGGGTTTCAAAGCAATACTGGTCCGGATCCCTGAAAAATCAAAAAGCTACAAATGTACGAAGCCAGCATTCAATGTTGGTTCTACATCGGCCCGATAGTGGCCCGCTTATTGTCTCTTCTCCCCTCATCAACTAAAAAAAATAGTTGTCAAAGTTGGACCCCCTCTGACTCCGCGCATGAGCACCTATCAAAAATCGTTAGAAACAGTGTTTTCGATTGCCATTTGTCGCCATTCTAGCGACAAATTGCAATCTAACTCTCTGTTGCTAACGATTTTATCTATGTTCGTGGATCGTATAAACGTTTTAGATTGCCGCCTATCCGATGAGCCTCCGAGTTCCTCTTGTTGAGTATGCTCGATAGAATCGCCTTGGAGAGGCTTTTCTTATGAGTGCCCACAACATGCAGAAATAAGTTTGGCATGACCTTAGATGTCAAAAGTTGAAATATTCTTTGTCGGCTTCAAACTTCAAAGGCTTCAAACTTCAAAGCCGAAATCGCCCTTGTGTATAAAATGAGATACGTGACAAAATACAGTGATTGAATAACGGACAGTGTCGTCTGCTGATTTTAGGAATTCCATAAAAGTTACAAACAGCTTAGATCCAGATCGGGCCCGACTTTTCGTCGGCCTAATGCCCGACTTTTCGTCGGGCCGAATATGGGTCCAACGTGTTTAGAGATGTCACTTGTTATGCCTATTGGGTCCACACTGTCTCTATACTTAGGCCTACATTAGTCAACATATGCAGCAGACGACTGAAGCAGATTACATTTTCAGAGGCATTTTTTTCAGTTAAAGACTTACGGAAAACAAAATTAGAATGATTTGACGTCGTTACACGACTTTTCAACAATAAGTATTCGTCTTTGCGGCACATCTACAAACGGGGGTTCACATCAGACAGCGCAGATGCACAGACTGAAATAAACTTCTGCTCTATTTTGACCTTGAAACAGGGTGTTTAAAATATTCGATGTACGTCGTCTCATTGAGGTTGACGTGTGTGAAGGGGAGGTAATAACAAAATGTCTCTAGTCCCACTAGATAGCTGCGCATAACGTTGGAACTGCGAAATATACATAAATTTCCCGAGCAAGTCTTCGACCAGTACACCAAACGACAACATAGCACGTCTACGAATTGCCTAAAAATATTTCAGAATTTTAAACAATGAGCTTCGAAGTACAACGACAAACGGTTCGCTGCTGTCTCCATTGCAATATCTCCATTGTAAATTATCAGACCTCCAGATAATGAGAATGCGTAATTGACATATAACTTGGTTTCTTAACAAACATTTGTCTTGGGTACTCAAAAGAACCGTCCCGCCGTTCCGATGAGACGGTTCTTTTGAGCACCCAAAACACATGTTTGAACTGGAATCACACTCAAAACATTCGTTCGTGTCGAAGCTCGAAATTTGGCAGCTTTCCGTTTTCACGTGCAGATGTCAACTGAGAGGTACATCACATGTCAGTGGATCTCCAGTGTTTTTTTTCTGAATGCATGTTGGTCATGCGCGGATCCAGAGGGGGTCCAACTTTGACAACGTTTTTTATTTGTTTTTTTTTTTTTTTTTTTTTTAATTTGAGGGGAGGAAGGATTCAAATACCATTATTAGCGGGCCATTAAAGGCCCGCCAGCGAAACGCCATTTAAATGGCGTTTCGCTAGCGGGCCGTTGATGGCCCAACATTGAATGCTGGCTTTGTAGCTTTGTGATTTTAAGGGGATCCGGGCCAGTATTGCTAAGGAACCCTATATTTTTGTAATTTTCCAGGGGGGTCCGGATCCCCTGCCCCCCCCCCCCCCCTCTGGATCCACGCATGTTGGTGGTATTCGTTACTAGAATCGCATTGGATGTGTCATTCTAACGAGTTCTCAAACTAGTGTAGGTATGTAAGAAAAGGAAAATTATGGTTTAAATATCGTCACATGTGCTGCTACATGTACCTATTGCTAGCTAGGATAATTTTGCACGTTTTTTTTGTGGCCTGTCGAATCTTTGTAAATTTACTTAAGGAACTCCCGACAGGCCTGATCTGGATTCAGTGTGTTTGCTACAATCTATAAGGTTATCAGCTGGCATCACTGGCAACTTGTGAACTTCGTCACTAGATACAATGAGAAGTTACTTTGTGAGCGCAACACCTACATTTTGATTCCGATCTTTCGGGACTTTGCAGATGTTTTTGTTCATGCTCTGAAGATGTGCATGTGGTTTGGGCATTATCATCAAAATATTTTTTATCATATTTTGTACAGTGACTGGCTAGTATCTTGAAAGTTTCAATGTTGCAGGTGTATTAAGCTATTATAATTTCCAGAGAGTGAATATCAATGACGCTGATCAGATGCGCAGGCTGGTCTGCGCCTTTGTTGTTCGCATGCAACAAAACCAGGTTTTCTCGCGTCGAGCCCCATATTTTGAATACATGTTTGGTCTCTGGTCTTCATGCCTTCCTAAATGTACTTTTATTTCATACACAAGTAGAAAAGGCCCGGGCTAGACTGCACATATGCACACACTCGTCTGCGCCGCCGCTGCTCGCATATGCAATAAAGACCAACGTCAATTGCGTGTCTAAGTCTATTAAATGTACTGAGTAGCTATATGGCTCTCTGTCCAGCCTGCGCAAATCCGCAGACGTCTGAGCTTTTGCAGAAAAAAACGACGTCGACTTTGTGTCTGCGTCTTCTAAATGTTTAGAATGTAGCGAGACCGCAGACTCGTTTGAGTTTTTGTTGCTCGCACATGCAATAAAGACCAACGTTGGTTGCGCGTCAACGTCTTCTAAATGTACTTATGTTTTGAATGCGAATAGCAAAGGCCCTGGCGAGACTGCGCATTTGCGCAAATGCGCAGAGTCGTCTGAGCTTCTGTTGCTCGCATATGCAATAAAAGCCAACGTCGATTGCGTGTCTACGTGTACGGAATGAATGTGAGTTGCAAGGGGCTTTTAATAGGGCTCTGGCGAGACTGCTTGTTCAGCTTTGGTTCTATTTTTTGTACTGGCCTCGCTCTTGCTTGAGCATTACGCCAGGGAGCATGGTTGCTGGCATATGCAATATTAAAAACAACAGCGAACGCGGTCAGTCTTTCTTTCTTTCTTTCTCTTAATACTGGCACGATCAAATTTTGATCATTACGCCAGGGAGTGCAATTTTGGAATTTTGAAGAAAAAACAAAAACAAAACAAAAAACAAAAACAAAACAAAAAAACAAAAAAAATCTTTCGGCTGTGTTTTTAACTAAATGAGGAGTGCCCTAAACTCCTCAGCAGTCTGGGAATTGACCGCCGAAGGAGAAAGACTATTCCACTGTGGTATAGTCCGGGGGAAAAAAGAGTTCTTCAGGGCATCACTGTATGTCTGGTATCTACAATATTGGGCACTGTGTGATGACCTGGTAGATTTCAAACTGCGAGCAGGGGTCAGGTACTTGTCTTTTTCTATAGACACAGCACCAGAATGTATCTTATGAAAGAGAAGCAGGGAGGACTGATCCCTACGGGCCTCAAGAGATGGCCACTCAAGCTCATCAAGCATCTCGCCGACACTACTTGTGTTACGCCATCTCCTGCAGGTCCAACGGGCTGCTGTCCTCTGAACTTTCTCTACCTGATTAATCTGAAGTTTTGAGTAAGGGCTCCAAATGGGTGCTGCATACTCTAGTTTAGGCCGAACCAAAGTTTTGTATGCAACTTCCTTAGTACTCCGAGGTGCAAAAGCCAAATTCCTGCGAAGGAAACCAAGTGTCTTAGTTGCTTTGGAAGAAATTTCTGAAATGTGTTGACCCCAATCCATATTATCAGAGATGGTTATGCCAAGGTATTTTGTTGACTGAAAGTTTTCCAAAGTTTGGTTGTGAAGGGAGTAATCAAAGAGAATCTGTTTGTGATGCTGATGCCGAGTCACTCTCATAGAGTGACATTTGGCTACATTGAACTTCATTTGCCAATCGGCTTCCCATTGTCCTAAGCTAGTGAGGTCTTCCTGCAGTATAAAACAGTCTTGAATCGAATGAATGTTTCTATACAGGACACAGTCGTCCGCGAACAGGCGAACAGAAGACCTGATGTTATCCGGCAGGTCGTTTATAAAAATAAGGAACAGGATCGGCCCTAAAACTGATCCTTGGGGTACACCGGATAACACTGGGACTGGATCTGAGGCTTGACCATCTAATACTACTTTTTGAGTGCGCCCAGAGAGCCATGAGTTGATCCACTTGTGGTTGGACCCTCTTATCCCATAATAGTCCAATTTGTGTAATAGCCTCCTGTGTGGTACCTTATCAAAGGCCTTTGCGAAATCCATTATGATCAAATCTGTCTGCTTGTGTCCACGATTCACAGCGCCATCCAGGTTGCTGAGGATATCGTGCACAAACTGGACCAACTGGGTCTCGCAGGACCTCTGACTTCGGAAACCATGCTGACAGTCAGCAAGTATGCTATCTAAGGCTAAGTGCTTGTTGATGTTACTGACTAATATATGCTCTAGGGTTTTGCAGCAGATGCATGTGAGCGACACCGGTCTGTAATTAGCAGCGTCATATTTTTCGCCTTTTTTAAAGACCGGGGAAACATTAGCTTGTCGCCACTCATCTGGTACATCGCCCCGGGCTAAGGACTCATTAAAGATAAGTGCCAGTATTGGAGAGATCTCATTGCTACACTCTTTAAGCACTCTGGCATTCAGTCCATCCGGGCCAGGTGCTTTATGTACATTTAGTCCGTCCAACAGTTTGGCGACCCCTTTCGGGTCAACTGTTATGTCCCCCATGGGGGAGAACGGACTAGCCCCTTTAGAGGGCGGGTCAGAGTCGCCTTCACGTGTGAAGGCTGATTGAAACTGCCGGTTACATATATTGGCTTTTTCCTTTGTATCTGTCTTAAGAATTCCGTTTTCTCTGAGTGATGCGATCCCACACGCGTCTTTTTTAAGAGATTTGACAAATGACCAAAACTTTTTTATCTTTTCAGGCTTAGGAGTATCGGGATCTGAGCTGTCGTTCTCAAACGTAAATATATTGGAAACGTATTTCCAATAGGCATCTCTCAATACCTTCTGTACATGTGCTCTGAACCGCTTATAATGAACCTTGACATCAGGGTCCTTGGATTTACGAGCACGAAGGTAAAGCTTATTTCTTTTCTTTACAAGCCGTTTGATCGTTAAATCGATCCATGGCACAGAGTATTTTGTTTTGGTCATTTTTGATGGGATAAACCTTTCAACAGCCTCTACAAAGCCTGTTTTGAATTTGACCCACATGACATTAACTGACATGTGACTGTGGTCTTCAGAAAGGTACGCGTCCTTAAATTGGGTCATGTGGTCTTTAAGTCCGACCATATCTGCACGTTTATAGAGATAGATCTTTCTTGATGCCTGTTTTAACCTTTTAGCCTTAATGTCATATTCTACGTACACAATGTCGTGATCAGCTTTGCCGATCGGGGGCATCCCCTTGACTCTATTCACAGGAGATGGGAAATTCGTAAATAGCAGGTCAAGAGTTTTATCATTGCGCGTTGGTATATCTACGACTTGAGTAAGACAGTGCTCCCCTATAATGTCCAAAAGTTGTTGCTGAGACTGTCTTTTTTGCACCCCTTGAGGTACTTTCATGTGACTCCACTCTATATCACCGCAATTGAAATCTCCTCCAATCAGAACATGTGCATTTCTGTTAGACATAATCCGAGATAAGGATGAATTAAACTCCTCAAGGTAATCATTATCAATCTTGTCGGGGGGCCGATAAAAAGAACCAAGGTACAAAGTCCTGCATCCAATAATGTTCATCTTACACCAAACTATTTCACAGTTGGTGTCCAGTTCCGGAGTTTCAGTACAGAGCAAGTCACGCTTGAAAGCAATAAAGACACCACCATGGGCATCACTTGCTCTGTCTTTCCGAACTGCATCAAAAGACTCTGGGAAAATTTCTGAGTTTTTGATATCAGGGGTTAACCAAGACTCATTCCCCAAGATGATGTCTGGTTTTGCCGAGTCGATAATTGTATGAAGTTCAGCCTTCTTGTTCTTTATTGACTGACAATTCATAACCAAAATTCTGAGTGGATGGTTTAAGGCAGCCTTGGTTGCCTTCCCTTTAGCTTCCATAGGCCCCTGTACTATAGGGGATGAAGCTGCAGTGGGGGGGGCCAATTATATCTGGTATCGGACTTTCAGGGTCGGACAGTGAAGATAAAGAATCAAATCTATTATGGGTTTCCAGAGAAGCTGTAGTATCAAATAAAGATGTGGAAAAGTTTGGCATTCCACATTTCATGCATTCCCATACGATATTTTTACCCGATGATTTATTCAAGATACTATACATAGTTGAGGACATGCCCTGACAGTCAATGTGATACCAGATATTGCAAGTATCGCAACAAATCCCACGGTCCTCCCATCCAACATCGGCATCACATACCCCACATGGGAAATGTGAAGAGCCATTACAGGAGTCTGGACCTGGATTTGATTCAATGTCCCAGGAATTGCCACACAGGATAACAAATAAGTATAAATAGGTCAGACGATTGGAGCCATGAAAATCCTTAAACCGAGTTGCTTTGTTTAGGATAGATACTGTACACAAGTGAGGGATGTTAGAACAAAGATTCATCTGATTTGCCGTGATCAAAGTTGATGTCGAATAAACAGGAAAGAAGTCAACATGAATGTCAATTGGGTGTACACCACTGCTTTGCCAAAAACTTACTAGACGTGCTGCAAATAGCAAACATCCTACCATCATCATTATGTCAAACTGAAAATGACTCATATTACAGCTATAATGGAGTTCCGATTCCAAATTTTGATGTGTAGAGGGGTCTTGGGTCAAGCGTAACAATAATTTGAGATCTCAAATGCAACTGACAACTTACCTATGAGTTAGAACCTAAATGCGAGTATTTTTTAGTGTTGTTTTTCTTACCGGATGTTCAGTCAGCCATTTTTGATGTTGATAAATAGACCGGAAGTGGGAGGTCAAAAATTGGCGCGAATTTAGTCCACGTGAAAAATAACTAAATTAAACAAATTATTTGAAAATTGACAACCTACAAAGCAAGAGTAATATATAAATTTATAGAAAATAGTAAAAACTCAGCCAAAAAGTGTTTTATAAGTCCAAAATATCCTAAAATTGTCCCAGGAAAAACAGGACCGCCATTCACTGGCGCATGCGCACTCCCAAAGTCTAAGCATGCAAGTAGAAAAGGCTCTTGCGAGATTGCGCAAATGCCTGTGCAGTAAAACCCAGATTTGCCTACTAGTGTTGTCTATTGATAACTTTTGCAAACAGATTGGAACCAGACCAGGCCGGACAAAAGGTTGGGCCTGAGCTGTACCCAAACTGTTTGACACTCTGATGTTAAACCTTATATAGAATTTTTCGAAAAAGTTAATTTTGAAAAATTAATCAGCATGCGATAAAAAGGCGCTCTCAGCTGAGCTAAAATGGGTTTGTGAAGTTTTTAAGTCTTGACTTAATTACTGAGTAAATTTTGCGCTTCAAATATTTAGTGGAAACAGAGGCTGCAAACTGGATCTCGGACACAATGTTTTGAGCCAATCCATCAATTTTTTATGGGTTCAAACCTAAAGCTTTCCTCTTCTTAACAAAGCATATAGTCTTATAATCTGATCATACGAGATGTCTCGCTGTTTCAATTTTGGCTGACTGTAATATCTGACTTTCTCTTTAACTAGAAGTCGAAGTCAGCATGCAGCCTGCGAAGGGACTGCGCATTCTCGCAGGTGTTGAGCGAGCGAAAGTGAGTTCTTATTTTGGGAGGGTATAAAGTGCGAACCGCCAAATGTTTTTATACATGTAGTAAAAAACACAACGTAAATGTATGCTGCGTAATATGTACATGTGAAGGTAAATAAGGTAATCGTACGTTTCTTTACCAAACAGAATGGACCGTTACAGACCATTAAAAATCTACCAACAAACTTACTAAAGACAACGTTCGTTTTCATTGTAACAACAAAATAACTGAAAACGTGATGTTTCATTATTTTTCATGGATAGACGTTTTGTCAAAATTTGTCGATAATAGCGTCAGTGCAGACCTTGGCGAGATAATGACAGAGCATGCATATTTTGTTTTGATAAACTTGTGCATTTTGTCACGTAGACAATGTATACATGATATGTGCTTTTGTTGGTCAGTCAAATAGGGCTACACTGTAATTATGGTAAGCGCAATTTCATAACACGTTGTGTGTACCCGTTAGAATCATCTTACCAAGGTGATTCTACTGAGAACTTGCAACATGATTTCGCAGAATATATTTCATTTGAAAAAAAGTAGAAATATGTTATCATCAAATGCGAAATCTAGCGTGATTATTTGGACTGGAAAAATAAAATTTTGGGAAAAAAATATTGTTGATTCATTTGTAAGTCATGTCATGGTAAGATTATTTGTAATTGTTGTTCACTATTTCACCGTCACAGCCCAGTTTTGTTTTTGATAACATGTGCATTTTGACACGTACACAATGTACACGAGAGCTGAAGCTTCATCACATGGTCATCAGGTCTTTAGCATTTATTTCAGAACACATTGAAAATTTATGCATGTTGATGTTATTCTTTAGAAAAAAATAATTGAATGTGCTGAAAAAAATCAAGACACATGAAAGTGTGAACGACTATTTAATGATAATTACGCTTGGACTACGGATTGGTGAGAAATGTTGATGTCAGAGGTGTGAATAACAAATAAGATAATTGTGGATCAACAATGGATTTATTTCATGGTAAGAAGAATACTTAATAATCTGCAATTGCTGTTTTAACAAGCCTGACAATATTTTTTTTAATAGCGCCTGTACACTCATCATTCTGACTGAATAGTGATTTATTTCTACACACAGGTAATCGTGCACCGCGATCAATGACTGAGGGAGGCCACGTCGTATCTGCACGTCGCGACGCGGGCGCGGACATGAGCGAGATTTCAGCGCGGGAATAGCGAGGGTTTAGCGCGGGAATTGCGAGGGTTTAGCGCGGGATTGGCGTGGGGGTTAATCTTTTTCGCGCTACGCGTCGCATCGCGACAGAACACGTTTGATAGTAACATTGCGATGCCTGTACTGTATGTACCATTTTTGACCTTATAAGCACACATGCTCCTATAATCTGAGTGCTTTTCTGAATGCCAATCAAGATGGTGCAATTTCATAATCAATATTGATTCAAGGTGTCAAACAAAAACACTGAAGATCCTGATCAGCTGACTTCATCCGGTTTTCCCGCGGGATAGCTGCTGGCGACATTCGACTGAAAATCTCACATAACCTCATCCTACATACTGTGAAAGCTAATCTGACAAAAGTGACCTACTATAGTTTACTCATTTATGCCGAATGTATTTTCCCATCCTTATCAATTGGACCAGTCTATTTCCAATTTTAAGGTTGTTGGGTGGTTTTTCATTTTTATTAAAATTTTAAAAGAAACCTGTAAGCAAACAGTGGGAAACCTGATCAGATGCCGCATTTTGCGGCGTCTGATCTGGTTTTGCACTGTTTGCCGATGTCCCACAAAAGGGACGCTAGGCTCATATGGGTTAATGTCATGCATCTATTTATATGCAAAATACACAACAGTATCACTAGGTATTAGTACAGCATCACATGGCTATTAGTTGTTGTACATGATAGTATTACACTGCAGATCTTGGAAACAGACAATTTTGTGCTCTGGTTTACCTCAAAGTACATGTAGCTGAAAATCGGATAGGAGTGACAGGCCCTTGAGATAAAATCATTCATGGACAAAAATAATTTTTGAAGACTCTTACCTGTGACCTCAGCCTGTGACATCTCCAAATGAGTCGGTATCCAGTTTAAGGTACAAGTTGGCATGTGAGTAGAGTGATTTGAATCTTCATGTCATGTCTAGATTTCACTCTAATTACGAGGGGATGAGTGGAATTTTTGTCCTCTGCCAACTTGTACCTTTGCTGGACACAGCTCTAATATAGTATGAACAATCCTAATTTTATTGTATGAAGAAGTGGATGAAAGATTCCATTAGATTTAAAGTTGATAGATTCTGTTTTGTTGTTTTCAGTTTTATTTACCAAAACAAGAGGCTGAGAGATTAAAAAGGGAGACAAGCGAGGAGGCACAGAAAAACATTCTCATAAATTTTGCCAGAAATAACAATCTACCAGTGCAAAACAGGACACTTAATGGAGGTAAGTGAGGCAGAAGATGCTTTACCCAGGGCTTACCCTGCCATTAGCCATTGTAGTCATTTGCTACTAAAATGTAGAGTGGCTACAAATTGGAAAATTTGATCCAGAGGATATCAAATTAAAGTTTTATTGGTAAATATATACCTACATTACACTATACTATGATAATTCCCTTCCAGGTACCTCAACTCGCACTACTTTCGAAGTTCACTGAGTAAATCGATTACTACGCGTGACGTCACTACCCGCGTGCTCACTGAAGCCCAATCACTTTACCGGCGACTACATGTCACCCAACAAAAATATGCCCGGGAGGCGGGTAGGGAAACTATAGTGTAATGTAGGTATATATTTACTAATAAAACTTTAATTTGATATCCTCTGGATCAAATTTTCCAATTTTATTACGTAAACAACCTACATTACACTATACTATGATAATAACCAGATTACCAAGCAGTATCAAAGAAAAACTTGAGGCATATTTAAATCTAACATGCAAAAATAAATATACTTATGTACACCAACGGTATTGTAGAAGTAAATCTTCCAAAAAACCACTTCATCTCCACCAGTCTGTACATAGACTTCCATCACCAACTGTACATCTTGTGATTTCATCACAGTTCACCAATAGATTCCCATATGTACATCATCATTCACCCCTATGTACAAACACCATACATGAAATATCCATAAAAACACTGCTTTCACAGTCCCAAAATCTATATGCAACTCGCCGATTGGAAAATTGCTCAGTGTTATCTTACACCTCCAGTACACTAGCCCGACGTACATCCGTCAAGTAGTATTTTACAAAAGTGGTCTCCCTTGACCAATCAGCTGCCTCCATTATGTCCTTGGAAGATGTTCCTTTGAAACGTGCCCATGAAGGTCCATATGAACGGGTCTGGTGACCATGCACTCTACCTGGAGTCTTGCCTTCTGTCCTGTAACAGAATTTGATGGTATCTGTTATCCATCTTGATATAGTTTTACAAGAAACTGGCTTATGTGGTTTATTTACAGCAATAAACATTTTTAATCTATCAGCATTTCTGAAATTTTCTGTACGTCTAAGATAATAAGTTAATGCTCTTTTAGGGTCTAGCAACTTATCTTTAGTAAAAGCTGGTACAAAAATGTTACTACTAACATGACTTGGCCTATCTTGTTTAGCCATACCTGTTCTGATGAAAGTGACTCCTTTCCTCTGTACATTTACAGTTTCTTCCCCTAGCTGGAGAGATTGTAGGTCACTACATCTACGGAACGTTGTTATTGCCACCAGAAAACATGTCTTCCATGTTACATGTTTCAAAGATGCATCCTTCAATGGCTCAAATGGAGGCTTCCTCAGGCAACCTAAAACGAGACAAAGATCCCATTCTGGAACTAACTTTTTAAGTGGTGGTCTTTCATTAAAAATACCCTTTAAAAGTCTTATGATATGTGGGTGTTGCCCTATTGGAAAACCTTCTACTCTAGGTAAAATAGAAGACAGCATGGATCTATATCCTGTAATTGTCTTGTATTTTAAACCTTTCTCAAACAAAAAGGTCACAAAATGAGCACAGTCTACGAGAGATGGCGACAACGGATCAACTTTTTGTGAATCACACCAACTACCAAATTGTCTGAACTTACAGTTGTAGTCTCTCTTTGTACCCTTCCGCCATGATGCGGACAACAACTGTCTTGTTTTTGAAGAAAAGCCCTTTGTTGACAAGTGTCTGTCGACAACATCCATGCCATCAAGTTCAACGTCTCTGGTTCTGGATGTAATACCACCCCCTGACTCTGAGACAGAAGATCCGGACTGCATGGAAGTCTGACAGGCTTTGCTATCAGCAGACTGAGAAGTATTGGAAACCACTGCTGACGAGGCCAACAAGGTGCTATCAGTATTACAGTACACTGGTACTGTTTCATGTGACAAAGTACTCTGTGAATAAGTTGAATCGGAGGGAATGCATATGCATACATGTTCTCCCATGCAACCGATAGGGCATCCAGCGCAAATGCATGTTGGGATGGAATCCATGAACAAAACAGCATTGCTTTCTTGTTCTCCTGAGTCGCAAAAAGATCTATCATAGGCTGTCCCCAAAGAGCAAACAGACTGTTCACGACTGAGCTCTTTAGGACCCATTCCCCACTCCTGATCTCCTTGCGAGACAAGAGGTCGGCCAAATAATTCCGTTTGCCCATTATATGTGCAGCTTTGATCTGCATATTGTTCTTCAAAACCAAGTTCCACAAATCCCAACTCATGTGACATAGAGGGCGAGACCTCGTACCCCCTTGTTTGTTGATATAATGCATAACCGTTGTATTGTCGGTCCTGATCAGAACATTTTGATTCTTCAGAAATGGAAGAAAATGTTTCACTGCTAAACACACCGCTTCCAATTCTAACAAGTTCACATGTCTCAGACTTTGAAGCTTCGACCAACGGCCTTGCACTAAATAACCATTGAGGTGAGCGCCCCACCCCCAAAGACTTGCATCTGTGGTCAGTGTAACTAGATAAGACCTTGGTTGAAAACAGTAACCCTTCAAAATGTTCTGATCCTGTAACCACCAATTCAGATGTAACCCTAACTGTGGAGTCAATGGAATTTTTACAGACATATCCATTCTGACTGGACTCCAATGTTCCAATAAATGTAATTGAATGGGTCTCATTAATAGTCTGGCATTTGGAATGAGTTGTAGACATGATGCAATCTGGCTAAGAAGAACAAGAAACTGTCTTGCCGTTCTGTGCCCTTTTAATATCATTTTTATTGCTTTCTTCAAATTTTTTACCCTTGTTTCTGTTGGATAGACAAGACCCGTGTTTAAATGAAATAGACCCCCTATATATGTCAACTTCTGAGTGGGTACTAAATTTGACTTGTCTTTGTTTACAATGAAACCCAGATGAAACAGGAGATTGAGGATCACATCTCTGTTTTGTAATAGCATCCGTCTTAACTGATTTACTGCCAACCAATCGTCTAGGTACGATGCTAATCTTATGTTTTGGCGATGTAAATGTGCTGTGACTACTGCTACTACTTTTGTGAAAACCCTCGGACTGACAGTTGGACCAAAACAAAGTGCTCTGAATTGATACACCTGGTTTTGGAAACAGAACCTCAGATACTTTCGGTGTTTTTTGAACACCTTTATATGGAAATATGCGTCTTTTAAGTCCAATGTCAATCCCCAATCTCCTGTCTGAACTAGATCCAGAACTTTGCACAGAGTATCCATTTTGAAGTGAAGTTTCCTTAAATACTTGTTGAGGGGACGTAAATTTATAACTGGTCTCATTTCCCCTGATTTTTTGGCAACTAGAAATAAAGTGCTGTAGAAACCGGCTTTTGCATTTTTGGTGCTTACTTTTTCGATAGCATTTTTCTTTAAAAGACTTTCTATTTCTAAACTTATAAGCTCTATTTGATCTGGTGGGACACGAGTGTGTTTGATCCCCCCAAATGCCGGTTTCTTCAGAAATTCTAACTTGTAACCCTTCTGAATAATTTCTAATACCCATTTGTCGTCTGTAATTTTCTTCCATTCGTTCATGAAAAGAGATAAACGACCCCCCACAGGTATTTCTGGAAACTTCGCAATAATTCTTACCTTGTCATTGCTGAGTTGGTCCCGCCACCCGTCCTCTACCTGAGGGACGTCTGGACTGACCATCTGTTCTCCCGCCTCTATGGGACGATCTGCCTCGATCTTTGACCTGAGGTGTGCCCCGAAAATCCCGTTTCGGAATCTGGAAATCACCTACAAAAGGTTCTGAAGGCTCTCTAGTAACCGATGACGATGCTCTAGCGCTTGACACTGTAGCTGTAGGCATATATTGTTTCTTGATTGAAGAGTGCCCGTCCTTGGATGAAGATT
Source organism: Loripinus fragilis (assembly GCA_964019695.1). Classification (NCBI taxonomy): domain Eukaryota; kingdom Metazoa; phylum Mollusca; class Bivalvia; order Lucinida; family Lucinidae; genus Loripinus; species Loripinus fragilis. The sequence goes on along the minus strand of OZ026521.1, from coordinate 9,734,082 downwards.
TGCGTTTATAGTTCTTTTTAAGATCTGGTATGTCAAGCAAATCATCCACAAGTTTCCTTTGTTCTTTCCTGTCTTTGAGAAGTGTAGCGAAACCAGGACCAAATACCCCTTCACTAGATAATGGCAAATCATAGAACTTATCCCGATCTGATAAACTGTACAAAGCTGTGTCAGTCATAGTACAACATCTACGCACTATGTGGTGAAACGCACCTGTCCTGCCTATCTGTTCTAAGCATTTAGTGGACATGGAAAAAATTTCCTGAATCTGTGACACACAAAAGTCTTTATCAACTGAATCGCTCTTAAAAGCTTGCATCAAATTTCCAAGACTTTGCTGCACATAAATTTGCATAGTCATCGCCATTCTGGCCGATTGTTGGCCACTGTAGGCTTGCTTTTCTATCATTTTACACGGTTGGGTATATAATGCTGGTTTCTTACCAAATTTGGCCCGTTCTCCATGTTTTTTCTTAAGACATCCTTCTACCAAAGGTTCAAGTGATGGTACACTAAGAAATTTCTCAGCTTCCTCATCAACCGGAAACAAATCAAAGTTTTCCTCAAAAGTGGTTGACAATGACGAAGGATTTTTATGATGCCAACTATTTTCAATCACATCAATTTGAGATTTGTCAAGAGAGATGCCCACTTTCTTATCGTCTTTCTTAACGGTTGCATCCTCCCCGAAAATAGCAAACAAGTCTTTACTGTCTTTTACTGATAACTTGTCATTGGATTCATTATCCATAATCACGGGACTGCGCGACCGAGAGCGACCTGACGGGGATCTGGGTGTGTTACCATTGTCATCCTCTGATGAAAAACCAGATTGTCTGTTGTCATGTAGCGACACACTATCGTCATTATTACTAGAACTACTGTCCGAAACAGTTTTGTCCGGGTACCGTTCACTTTTACTCTTGTGTCGGTGAGACGAGTGGCGTTTCTGACTATGTGCCGAAACTCTCCGTGAACGTTTCTGCCTAGATGGCGAAACAACAGAGTCACTCTCCCGTTTTAACAAATTCTCAATTGAACTAAGTGTTTGTTTCATACTTGCCAATTCCTGCTGTTGATTAGCAAACTTCACGTCCCATTCAGCCGAAACGGAAGCCATTGTGCGGCGAGACCGACCACATGCTTTTTTCTTACTCTCGTCCACCAGAGAAATTGAATCACTGTCCGCAGATAAAACCTCCTCCGATATAGACTCGGTGTTTTTCAACGCCCGTAGCTTTACCTCAGTCTCCGCCATATTAAATCCACATAAATAAATCCAAAAGAAAAAGAATTCAAAGAATCACAAAAACTTATCGCGAGATCTATCTAGGTACGTGCGACATGTAGTCGCCGAAAGGAAAAAGTGATTGGGCTTCAGTGAGCACGCGGGTAGTGACGTCACGCGTAGTAATCGATTTACTCAGTGAACTTCGAAAGTAGTGCGAGTTGAGGTACCTGGAAGGGAATTATCATAGTATAGTGTAATGTAGGTTGTTTACGTAATAAAATATAAGTCATTGGCTAAAAGTACACTCTAGGTGGTTCAAAAATTAAGTATCTGCAAAAAAGTGAATTTTGATCAGCTTTTGGATTTTCCAATGTTGCTTATATTATTCCTTCACACTTTATTATTGTGCCATATTTGAATGCTTTTTTCAATACCATCAGGAGGATAAACAGTTTGGATCCAGATCAGGCCCAACATTCTTGATCTGGGTCCAAACTGTTTGCAAAGGTTATCAGCAGATGATAAAAGTCATTGACAGCTGGCAGAGTTAAATACAGAACAACTTCTTGATACTACTTTTTGGCTAAAGCCCTGGCTAAAGTCAATTTCATTTGGCTCCGGCTAAAGTGTTGGCTACAACAAATTTTGAGTGAGGGTAAGCCCTGCAGTTTACCCAAAGTGAACCAACCCATTAGATTTTTGATACTCATCACATCTGCAAGCAGCCAAGGCTCTGACGAGACTGCACATTTGTGCAGTCTCTTCAGAGCCTTTGTCGCTCACATAAAAAAGAGTATGAATATAGATGAAGGCTCAGGCAATAATCAGCCCCACTTGATAGCTGTACGCATGTGTTAAGATAGTGACTTTATTCTTATGCATTAAGCACACAAATTTCATCCAATGGTGCAAATTATATCCATACATGTATTTGATTCAAGTCTGTCAGAGTTTAGTTGTACTATTCCAATCATGACCATAAATTCATAATATGCTAGTAAACAGTACAAGTGGTAGGCTGATTAATCGAGTGCATCAATACCGATTATCGCTTAATACAGGTCAAAAGCATTGCAGAATGCTCCAAGGGGAATACTTTCGACCTTCATTAAGCTACCATTTTCAATTAAGACCTTTGTTCTGTCTATTTTTAAGTGGTCGCTTAAGACAGGTTTTACTGTATAGAATTTTGAAAAAGCTATGGGCACAGTGCTGTTCTTATTAGGTTATCTATTGTATTAAACTCATGTAGTAGTTTAGTAATATGCTGCTTTGCTGTTTATTCTAGTTCCAAGATTTTGTGAGAAATGTGAATGTATAAAGCCAGACAGATGCCACCATTGTTCTGTTTGTGGGGCATGTGTTCTCAAGATGGATCATCACTGTCCTTGGTAGGTATATATAGAGAATACTAGGTGAGTGTCTTTTGATATCAAGTTTACCAGGCAAGGCTTAGAGAACGCTTGTTGACACCGCGAGGCTTGCCGAGTGATTCAACATGCATTCTCGAAGCCGAGCCTGGTAGACATGGTATCAAAATATGCAAACCTGGTATTCTATTTATCAATTTACAAGTTACTAGTGATTATTGACGTAATTATCGATTTTTGTGTTGATTCAGTGTCATTGGGGACGTCATTCAAAAAGTGCAACATCATCATGACCTGATAAAGGCACATGCAGTGAGATAGATAATGTTTATCAGGTCAACTTGCAACAATACAGTTAATATGAGATGAAACTGATAAATTAAATTGTCAGCATTCAAAGGTAAATTCAATACATAAAACATTTTGTAATAGTTTTCTGAAAAAAGCGCATCCGCAAACAGTCTGATTCTGGTGTACACTGCTTACCATGTTGATTTTGATTTTCTTTTACAAGCCAGTCAACAGCTAATTCATAGATATTAAAGCTACTCAAAGCCAAAAAAAAAGAAGCCTGAATTGATTCACAGATACTTGCAGAAATGACATTTTTGTCATGTATGATTAGCATATTGTCATTTATTTTCCGCCAAAAGTTATATTTCAGAAAATTACTAATGACCCTTTTATTCTGAAATTCCATACAGTCAAATTTCCTAAATTCAAAGTCCTTGGGACTAGAAGTTTTATTTCGAATTATCAGTAGTTCGAATAATAGGAAGGTAGACATAAAAAATATTTAACCTTGACTTGACTTGACCCTGAGTTTATTTTTCTACTGCTGCGGGTGTCCCAGGTACTGAGGTAGGCAGCAGGTGGCTAGAGTGTCTAACACCCAATCCCCACGCCTCTCTGTTCAGTGGATCGATGCTGCCAACCCCCAAAAATAGTTGTTGTCAGATTGTTTTTTCTATCAAACATAAGTTTTCAATGGGTTAAAGAAACATCTAGAAGACGTTTCTTTTATGCACCCAAAACATATTTTATTAAGGACAGTTATTAAAATAATGTTTGAATAGGTCGTATTCTCTGAATTCAGTATGTCCCAAATTTATTTCTAATAAGCAAGTGTTTTGAATGATAGAAGTTCGAATTTTTGAGGTTATACTGTATTTAAAAAATTTTGTTACAGTGAGGATAATACCTAGTTTTATATTACAGGGTGAACAACTGTGTTGGATTTACGACGTACAAGTTTTTTGTGATGTTCCTGGGATACGCATTAATATACTGTCTATATGTGGCTGCTACATCCTTAAAATATTTTATTCTCTTTTGGTCGGTAAGTTGTTGATTTTTCACTCAAAAAAAAAAAATCAGTTCCAGAGCATGACAGGAATTTCCACAATCACAGACCAACCCATGGCACCACGAGGAAGAGACATCACAATAGAGGCCAGACACACACATAAAAGCATGAATACAAATCTGCATTTAGCCATTTACACACCGGATATGCGGCAATCGAAAATGCTCTTAACAATCGACAAATGCAGATCAAAAAATTCTATAATCAGCGTTTTGTATAAAGTGAATGTAGTTTTCGATAGTATAATCGATTATTACTGGTAAAAAAATCCTGTTGATAAAAATTTCCTGTCTGATACCCAACACCATAAATTAGGAGAGTATGCCACTGAAACCTTTAACAAAATTGTATGAGTACTATTAATACAGTAAAACCTGTCTAAAATGGTCACTCAAAAATAGACAAAACAAAGATCTTAAAGACAAATGATAGCTTAATGAAGATCGAAAGTATTGCAGAATGCTCTCTTGGAGCGTTCTGCAATACTTTTGACCTGCATTAAGTGATAATCAGTCTTGAAAGCCAATTTTTGGTCATTTTTGAGTGGCCCCTTTATTGTATGTGTCTTTTTCAGGGTGGTATAAACAAGGATATGGGCAAGTTCCACGTACTGTTCCTTTTCTTTGTTGCCATCATGTTTGGAATCAGTTTGATATCCCTGTTTGGTTACCACTGTTATTTAACCAGCAGAAATAGATCAACATTAGGTGAGTTTCCAGACATGTACACCCACCCACAAACTTTTAATCTAAGATCAGGAAATAGTATGACATCTGAGCTGATTTTATAACCCATAATTTATAATTAGAAAACGTGAGAGGCATTGTTTTTTACACGGAATTTGAAAGAAGACAAAGTGGCATAAAACATCAAAATGTTAAGCTTATATGTAGGTGCAAATTCAGATATTATAATCCTGTCATTACATATCAATCTCATTACATTTTATAGTCATATCAAGTAAGGACAATCTGAAAAAGAGTTGGAAGAAAAGAGACATAATGTAAGCTTGTAGAAAAGTGTGGGCACATACAATGTCACTGAAACACTATTCCTGAAAAATGCACACAATACATTTTGGCAAGTATGAGTATATTGCTCAATAAGAGGGTAATTTATATTGCTACCCTTCTTATTTCTCCAAGAAAACATGGGCCAGTATATAAGATAGGAGCCACCGTCGTGTAGTGGATAAACCACTCGCCTTGTATGCAGGGTCGCAGGTTCGAGTCCAGTTGGATGAGACTCTAAGCTGTCTCAATATGAACTAAGTTGTTGATGGGATGTTGAACACAAATTCACTCACTCACTCAGTACACAAGATTTTGGTACTTATCACATCTGTAAGCAGCAGAGGCTCAGGCCATTCTCACCTGAAGCTTCACTGCTTGCAGAAATGAAGGCTCACCAACATTTAGTACCACAGCACATTGAGATCCTCAACGAATCAGCCATGACATGAGATTTCCAACAATATGGTATGTGCGACCTGCAAAGCCTCAGATCAGCCTGCGCATGTGTGCAGTCTGATCAGAGTCTCTGCTAGTCGCTTGAATATTCTATGACTGTTAAGCTACTGACTGAGCACCATTTGGAGTTTCTAAGCTTAACTGGAGGCTGCACAGGCTCTCCTGAGTCTATACTTGTCAAAAGGCCACATTGATGGAGATCACATGTTGCAGCTCAAATGTTTTCAACAGAAATAAAAAAAATATGGTAAATGATCTAAAATTTCAAACACTTTCCTCTTTCCGTTCTCAAATAAAATGTTGGTTAGCAGGGCTGGAATTCACATAATGCTTGTCAGAATAGCTGACAGGGAAGACCCTGATCAGACTGCTTCTTCAGAAGCAGTCTGATTTCGGTCATCACTGTTTGTCTATGCCCATTTTGACAGGCCACTACACTGACCCAAAATGAAAACTTTACACAGACGAAATTTTGATAGTCATGCGTAAATCTTACAATGACATGTATACTAAGAAAATAGCTATTCAAAGAAATAAAGTGTAAAGTTTTCATTTTGGGTCAGTGTAGTACTCAAATTTTTAGAACATTAACCATTATTATATTGTTATTTTAGTTAATAACTTTTTCATACAGATGACAGGGTTTTGTATTTTTAATTTGTTAGTAATTCTTTTTTGCAGAATCCTTCAGATCACCCATATTTCAGTCAGGACCAGACAAAAATGGATTCAGTTTGGGAAAATATAACAATTTCTTGGAGGTATTTGGAGAAAATAAGAAACTCTGGTTTATACCTATCTTTACAAGGTGAGAAATATATATGCTTTGGAACGCCCTTTGCACTTGTAGCAATGCATTATCCTTTGAGAAAATTAATTTTGTTTGAGATTTTTCAAACGAAACACTAGTTTTTTTTTGGATGTTAGCACACCTCATTGCCCCAGCATTGCCCCCTGGGAAATTTTTCATGTTTTTTTGTCGTCCTGATTTTTTTTTAAATCAACCTTTTTTCAAAAAAATCATTCCGGAATACCATCTGAGTGTCAAACAGTTTGGATCCAGATCAGGCCATCTGGTTCCAAAATGTTTGCAAAAGATATCAGCAGACGGCACTAGGAGTGAAAGAGTTAATTTAGATCTTATGAGAATGTTATGCCAAGAATAACCTTGCAGTTAGAGATTGTGTTGGATTCATCGCCCTAAAAAGAAGTTTTTTTGCGGTTTGCAACCAGATAAGGATCAATCAAGCCTGCTCAGCTACAGAGACCGGTTAATCTATTGATATTTTTTTCATGTAGTATGTTAAGCTGTTATACTTTCCAGAAAGCAAAAGGCAAAGGCACTTAACAGACAAGGGCATAGCCAGAACGCTGAAAAACTTATGCATATCAAATGGAGACTACTGGATCAAGCAGTGGTTCTTTTCAACTGCGTCCCTTTTCAAAATTGGAACTTCTCTTAAAGGAAAGAATTTGCTTCCAGTGGGAGCAAATACTTTCTTATAAGAGCAGTTCCTTATTGTATGGAAAATCTCTTTGACCACTTTAGGTGACCTCCCTTAAATGTTGCTATTTTTATTACGCACATGCTTAACTATATAATGGGAGCTACGCCAATGACATACAACATAGATGTGTAGGTGGGTCTGTCCCTTTGTTAGCTACTTGAACAAATAAAGGTTTTGTTGCATCAAGGCTTTGTCATAGTTGCTTTATTATAGCAACTAGCACAATGGAACCAAAGTATTTCAAAGCTAAAAATTCATTTGCTATGGGGGAGTGCAGTGGCTCAGTGGTAGAGTGCTTGACTAAAGACCAAAGGGCAACGGGCTGGAGGCTCACTGGTGTCACTGTGTTGAGTCTTTGAGCAAGACACATTAATCCTTGCTTAGTACTGGTTCAACCCAGGAAGACCCGCCCCAACATAACTGAAAGATTGTTGACAGGGATGATAAGAATCAACTCAAACAAAAAAACATTTGCAATGGTTTCAAAATATTGAGAGGAACCATATTCATTTATGATATGCTATATCATGCAGTAGCTCTGCCTCAGTTGGTAGAGCATTAGACTGGGTTTGCTAGTTTGAGACTCACAACTGGCAGAGTCCTTGAGCAAGCCAATTTGCTGATTCAACCAAGAAAAGCAGGAAAACTTCCCAACATTACCGAAAAATTGTTGACTGTTATGTAAAGCATCAAACCACCAAAAAACATATCTATTCTGAAAATGGAAACCTATTTGGTTTGCTAAGCAACAAAATTAGAAATAACTCGTATGGCTAATATTTAATGGCACTTTATTATCCTTTTATGGAGAATTGTTTGATGTAATTTCAATTGACCTCAGACATTGTATCATTGGGCATTATGCTTTTTTTCAATTCTGACTCAGCCAATATATTTCCTTAGTTTACTAAGTTATCTAAATGTTAACCCTTTGTATTTGGGAAACCCCGAATTGAGTACTTTTACAAACAGTGAAGACCCAGATGAAATGGAGCATACTGCTGCATTTCATCAGGGTCTACACGGTTTGTAAAGTTAAAAGATCTTCAGACAAAAGAATACAATATATTTTTTAAATTATAACCTCATACCACTAGATATGGACTATCCCAAGTTTATTGTATCAAACCAAAAGGAAGAATCCATTAGTATGAAAAGCCTAACCTTTTTACTTCAAATATCTGGAATAATAAAGCTTTAACTGCTAAAGTATCTAACTTTTAAGCACCCTATGCATGCTATTAATAGAGGGGATATTCTGCTTCCCTATTTATCTATCTTACATATTAGTTGATTACATTGGTCACATCTCAATGAAACCAAAATAAATCTACCGGGCCGCGTAGTGCAGTCGGTAACGTGTCTGGCAACAGATGCGAGTCTGAATGCAGATCCAGGGGTCACGAGTTGGTCATTCTCCTCCCTTCCACTGAATCATTCAAGAAGGGTTGTTGTCAGTTACAAGCAAAAGTATGTGCAGGAAGTACTGGTTAACTGCTTGTTCAAGCTTGCCCAGGAAGAAGTGTGGTTAGGTGAACTGACTGTCCCGCCATGACCATAGCTGTTTACTTGGGACGTAAAGCAACAAAACAAACAAAACCAAAATGATTTTTTATTATTTGCTCATCTCTAAGCTTCATTGTAAGCATATGTTAAGGTTACTACTTATAAGAATCAGCTTAATGAGTAACAGTTACATATGAGTTCTACATGACAAAACCTACAGCATAATCCGCACCCAGCAAAGACTCAAACCAGCAATTCCATTCAACCAGTTAGGCCTTGAGGCTATAAAACATTTTTTCATGCTCGATTCAACTGAGCATCAAACTTAAGCTCATAAATGGTAAAAAGCTAAAAATAAAGATTGTTCTTGCTTCCAAACTCTCAGATGTTTTAACTCTGATTAGGCAGCTCTCGCAAGAGCATAAGAGCTGCCTGATCTGGGTCTGCTCTGTTTGCAAGTGTTGAAAGGTGTCTCTATGAGGTAAAGGGTTAAAGTGTCTGTGAAAAAAAGATATAGTTCCAGATAAGGAAACTTTTTGAGCTTAAAATTGTAAATATTTGCTTACCCATCAGTTTAAACATAAGTTTTGGATGTTCAAAAGAATTGTCTCATTGAGACAGTTCTTTTGAGTACCCATAACATATGTTTTGGTTGAGAAATAAGAAAAATAGTTTTCGATTACACACTCTTCTCTTGAGGCCTTGCATTCTCTTATGTTAAAGACATGTCTGGTTAATTGCTAGCTTCTCTTATTTGCTTTATACAGTTTAGTAGGTCAATAATATTTTGCTGCCCATTTACCTTGCCTTATTATGCCTTCTTAGATGTATTTTGCTGTCCTTTTTTTAAGTAAAATCCATTGTGCAGCCTTGTAAAATCCCAGGTTGGTTTATCTTTGGCAAAAATTCTAAATCAGCTGCAATGTCATTATTTGAGACCCCATAGATTTCCATTTGTAGCACTTAAAATTTGCCAGTTTGGTCAGTGTGTGAAACTGACAACTATGCAGTTTAGCTCACTTTTATTAGGTTTCGCTATTTATCACATGATGTTGGGTTTGGGAGTGAAATAACGCCAGGCAACAAAATTGACAAACCACTTGTGGCTTACTGATTTTCGGGAAAAGTTATTACATCCATAAGAATGTTGTGTATATAATGACAAAATTACAACTGGTTAGGGTTCATAAAGTTTGCTTCCATGATAAAATCTAGTATGAAGTTCTCTTGAATATATGCAGTAGACGTAAAAAATAGACATTTTCAGGATAAAGCATTGTTGGTGGGATAAGTGTTAAAACACATTTGATAGCACGAGTTTCATATATTTGTTCATTTGCTGCAGTATTCTATCTAACCTTTAACCCTTTCCTTCATGAATATTCATACTAAGCTCCACCCACTATGAATGATTGTATAAACAAACTTTCACATTAGATTAGAACTAAGAAATTACCTGTCAGATCCACTAGTGTAAGATCATATCTAATCATATTTCCAGAAGCAAACAGAGTAGACTCTGATCAGACAGCTTTTCAAGAGCATAAGAGCTGCATGATCTGGGTCTGCTCTGTTTGGAAAAGTGTTGAAAGGTGCATCTATGAGTTGAAGGGTTAAAGGGTCTGTAAAAATCGATCTGAAAATGCAGTCTGTTTAAAGTCGTCTGCTGCATAATTTTGCTAACATTATTTAACTAATGTAAGTACAGGGGCAAACACTGTGGACCCAGATTAGATTGCATCTACAGATACAGTCTGATCTGGGTCAACACTGTTTGCCGAAAAGGCTTCTAAAACTTTTCAGCAGACGGGAAAAGCAGATGACTTTTATTGTGTTTGGCGCTTTAAGGGCTGAATGAAAGGTAAATGAGAATGTATATGCTGTAAATGGGCTGCGACTAAAGTGATTGTTTGTTGGGTTGCAGTGAGGGCGATGGGGTGACATTTCCTACCCCGAGCAGTGAGTCTGGGGCAAGCTATCAAACCATGGGCATCACGACACCAACCAATCCAACTCCAAGGTCAGATCATCATTTAGCCATTTTAGTGACGCATGTCTTTGTGCATGAGCTAAGCTAGTCTAGCTCCTAGACCTTGATGTTTTGTAAATTTTACTTTACTTTTCATTCAGTATCATTTGATCTCATATAGCTGGTCTTATCTCTTCACCTAGTCACAAATATTACTATCATAGAGGAAAGAAGGAGAGTAAAGATATTTTTAATTTAAAATAAAATTATCATTTATTGACAAGAATATGATATCAGGCTAGAGGCTAGTCTAGAGCTAAGCTTAATCCTATGCCGGCCATTCACAACATATGAGCCGCGACATTAGATTTCCAACAATGTGGAATGTGCGATCAGCAAAGCCTCAGATCAGCCTGCGCAAATGCGCAGTCTGATCAGAGCCTTTGCTAGTCACTTGAATATTCTATGAATATTGAGCTACTGACTGAACATCATTTGGAGCACGGTGGCTCAGTGGTAGAGTGCTTGACTCAAGACCGAGGGGCCGTGGGTTCGAGCCTCACCGGTGTCACTGCATTGTGTCCTTGAACAAGACACATTAATCCTAGCTTAGTACTGGTTCAACCCAGGAAGACCCATCCCTTTATATCTGAAAGATTGTTGATGGGATGAATCAAAGAATCAAAGAATCAAATCTAACAAACAAACAAAATCATTTTGAGTTTCTAAGCTTAAAAGGAGGCTGCACAGGCTCAATTTGAGTCTACATTTGTCAAAATGCCACATTGTTGGAAATCACATGTCACGGCTCAAATGTTGTCTGCTTTCTCATCAGTTGATAGACTTTTATAACAGTTATTGCAAACAAAATGGATTGAGATCAGGCTGCTTTCTTTGGAGCACTCTGATAAGGGTTCATACCTTTTGCTGTCTTGATAAAAGTAGTTTGGAGTGCATTTGACTACTTGCTATAGCTGCAATAAGCAGACAACATTTCAGGGCAAAACATATTTGGCAGGATAAGGGTTACCAAATGAATGTTGCATTTTAGACCAATTAACAATAATTCTTATGCACTTCACAAATGTATCGCAATGTCTGATGGGATAACTTCTTAAATTTGCAACAGTATATCCTGTGATACTGGACTCAAAATATTTCATTTGCACTGTCTTTTCGGAGGAAAATGTTTGTAGTGCATTAGAATTGGGATAACCATATTCAAAATTTTCATTTTGGGAGGTATATCATCGGATATAGGTTTGGAAATCAAGTTTTACGCTCGGCTGATGTGTCACCTTAAAACAAAATTTCTGACTGTATATCCAATGATATACTACCCCAAACTAAAATTTTGAATAGTTATCCCTAATTAATGCCCCAAAATTACACATTACTCTTTTAAGCATTCATTATCTCTTTTAAGGACAATAAATACAATGAAATTACTTTATTCAACAAAATTTAAAGTTGATGTAAGGTCAGGGAACCAACCTGTTTGTCCATCTCATATCATTTCATCTTAAAATATATCAATGCTGATAACTCGTCATTCAAGTGGACATCCAAGTCTTCTTGAGTTTGTGAAAATAACTGCCACATTATTTGGTAGTAGTCAATTAATTCACAGTCTTTGAGTTATCAAAAGTATACAGTCACATCTCAATGAAGTACAAAAATGTACATTCTATTTATATTCCTTTGAGAATTTAGGCATTGGTGCATCTTAACATGCTCTATAGCAGGGATTTTCCTACCTTTCTGAAGTCGGGCCAGGGGCCTGTTGAATTTGGGAAAAAGGCAAATTCGGACCATCAAAGTTGGGAAAACTTGATACAGTCTAAAAGAAATGGACTGCCATTTTAAATTGATTGAAAACCATGGATATAAGAAATTCACAATGTAAAGCTGCAACATATTTGTTGCTTTAATTGCCCTTCATAAAAACTCATGAAAAATTGCATAAAAATGTGAATGAAAACCTGTTTTCATTCACATTTTTATGCAATTTTTCATGCATCTTTAACTTTGCTATTTTTGTTTGGATTTTCATGAAATTTTCACCAAAATGTAGGACTAAGAAATTGGGAATGATATACACCATTTGGGAAGTATCTCATTTCTGAATTGGCAAGGGACCAATATTCGGCCCCAAATTAGACCTAGGAAATTCCTTGTATAGGAAAGAGCTAATTCACTTTTTATGACATTTCATTAAAATGTATTCTTTTAGTTTTATTGTTATAGTACTCTACTATAATCTTTTACATATTGTAGTAGTTGTTGCATGTTTTTTTAAATCGAAATTTATATAACGAAAGTCAGAGCATGTAAAAGTTGTATTTTTGTTTTAGTCTTTCTGACATTTAGGAAGATAACTGCCTTTTAGACTATTACTAATGCATAGTGCTTTCCTAATTAATTAAATCCATGACTTTCGGGTATAATGTTTTTTTTTTTAATTTTTACCTTCAATTTTTGTAATCCCTGGTATCTAAGATTGGGAACATATTGTTTTTTTGCCATAACTTTTGATTAAATCATGAAAGATAATGGAAAATGCAATTCTCTCAAAAGCTGGCTTTAGTGGTAATCTTTTAGAATTCTGAACTCAATAAAGCTGGAAAAAGAAAGAAAAAAATTGCATGTTTTAGCCTTCTATGATGATGTTTCCTTAATTTCAGTGCAGTCCCTTTGTAATACAGAGTTGGATATAACACCGTCATGTGGCTCCCAAATATTTTACCATAGAATTTTACGAAGGAATTATAGGAAATGACCATGAAATGGCCATTTTTCTATAATTCCTATGTAAAATTGCACCTTTATAACGCAATTCACTTTTAACATGGTCCATTTCTATGAACCCCAAACATAGCTTTATAAAGGGGCCACACTGTATGTATCAAAGCATGAACAGTTAGTAGATGGTGGCAAGAAAGATATTGTATGTCTTCATTTCTTATATATATGGCGTGGTTTTAATTATATTTATCATGTGACGTTGCGTCTGGGAGTGAAATAACGCCATGCGTTAAAATGGATAAACCACTAGTGGTTAACAGATTTACGGGAAACATTATGACGTTCATAACAACGTTGCATACATAATGATGCAATTATAATTTTTTTACACCAGAAATGAGATTTCAAAGTAATCTTAATGTCATATGATAAATAGAATCTAACATTCATGCTCTTGTATTATTGAATTTATTAATTTATTAAACTCGTTGCGAAAAAGAGATAAAAGGCTCGACAAGCCTCGCATTTTATCTATTTTCCTCCTCTTGTTTAATAAATTCAATAAAACACGAGCACTCATGTAAGATCCTCTATATTTTTATTTTAATTCAATCATGCAATGAATGTAGTATTGTATGTTAGTGCTAGCTTTTGTTTGTGTAGTAGTTGTTATGGCTGAATGATGCTCTGACCTTGATTATTGAAACATATATCATTTAATGTCTGAGACTGATCAGAATGAAATACATGTATTTTGTTGTAGCTGTAGATAAGATGCTTTGTAAACTGAAAAATGGCAAAATATTTTTTTACCCTTACATGTATAGTACATGTTATGAAACGTTTATTTTAAAAACAGTCAGCAAACTACAAGAAAAGTGTTCCTGCTGCACAGACACTTTTCTTGTAGTTTGCTGACTGTTTCTAAAATGAACTTTTTCAAAAAATTATTTCAGATACACTATCAGAGTGTCAAACGGTTTGTATTCAGATCAGGATCAACATTCTGTCGGTCTGTACTGGGTCCAAACTGTTTGCAAAGGTTATCAGCAGAAGACAAAAGTCGATGCTAACAAGGAAAAAGTTAAGTCACTTCCAATGAGTACCCACACTATGTTACTTAAAGGGGACAGCAACACTGAAAGCAAGTGAATATGTAATGCATACACAATCAAATATGCATAAATAGAATAACTTGTTTCCTGCCAAACACTTTAACTTTGTTTGCATTTTTATTGATTCTTCTGTTGAAATTAATTGATGTTGAAAAAATCTTGAGCAGTGTGCAATGAAATTTGGGATTTTATTGGCTTTTCAAAATCTACAGGAATTTAATTAAATATTCAAAATGGCGGCCTCCATTGGCTTAATAGAAGTCAGAATTTAGATATTTGGATTGCTATAACTTTTTTATTTTATGTCTGATTTTGATCAGGTTTGCGGGAGACTGCATGGTTTAATAAGGAATTGCATTTCAGATAAATTTGTTTTCAATGTTGCCGTCCCCTTTAATAATGTATAATACATACATTAAGGGATAAGTAAAAATAGATAGATCTCAAGACTAAGAGTGTAATTAAAAAAATCATTTTCTTATTTCTTAACCACAACGTGTTGTAGGTACTCTAAAGAACTGTCTCAATGAGGTGGTTCTTTTAATCACCAAAAATATGTTTTAATGGATTGATTAGGAAGTAATCACAATTTTTAATACCAATAAAGTTTGCTTTAATATTTGGATCTATGATAGCAGTTTGTATTTGTCTCATATCTGGTACCCGCTGGGATTTTTGTTTGTTGCTTATTGTCCTTATACGTTGCTTTGAAGGTTACATAGAAAATACTAGGTGAGTGTCTTTGATTTACCAGGCAAGGCTTCGAGAAAGCTTGTTGACACTGCGAGGCTTGTCGAGCGAAAGCCTCGCGATTCAACAGACGTTCTCGAAGCCAAGTCTGATAAACTTGATATCAAAAGACGCAAACCTGGTATTCTATTTATCAGCTTATAAAGTTGATTTACTTTTCAAACTAGCGACTATGACGTAATGATCAAATTTTTGTGTCGATTCAGCGTCATTGGAGACGTCATTCAAAAAGTGCAAGGTCCTCATGAACTGATAAAGGCACATGCCGTGAGATAGACAATGTTTATCAGGCAACGTGCAACGCTGCAGTTAATATGAATGGTAACTGATAAATAGCATTTGCTATGTAGAAACTATGTACATGTTATCAGCTTTACTCATTGCCTGCTGGGTAAATTAATATGCTTTTGTTGTCATCTGCTGACATTTTTCAAAATTAATTTTTTCAAAAAATTCTTGCAGTAGCACTATGTGTCAAACCAGATCCAGATTAGGACCGGCATTCCGCAGGTCCTGATCTGGGTTCAGTTGTTTGCAAAGGTTATCAGCAGACAATGGAAGTTGCAGCTAGCAAGGAAAGAGTTAATATTTTTTGCATAGTTTTTTTTCTAATTTTATACTCTTATCAACACAATATTAAACAGAATTGTATCTCCCCTTGTAGGGATGAGAGACATTGTTTTGCCAATATTGCCCGTTTATTGATGTCAGGAAAAAAAATCAGATCTTCTAAAACTTGAAAATTTTACAACAATGTAAAACATCATAAGACTTCATGTAGAATGCAAGAACTGTAACTGGATCTCAGATTTTTTAGTTATGGCCCTTTGAACTTTGAAAATAGTGCATACACTCTTGCTACCAACTCCTCTGATCGTATAAGATAACAGACTATCAGAACATGACTAAAAATTGTTGAAATTTACATTCAGCCTCAAAACAAGATTTTAACTCATGGCCAATTAGTATCATTGATGTTTGAATTATAATAGCTTTAGTTAATATTTCACCTCCTGCAAAAAAAATGCATCTATAAATGTCATCTTTTGCATGCAAATGCTTATTTCAAGGACTAATTTCAGCATACAGACAAACTGTGTGGACCCAGATCGGACTGCTCCTTGAGGAGCAGTCTGATCTGACCTGGGCCCACACTGTTTGCTACATAGACATTCAAAAGGTCCAGCAGATGACACACAGCAGAGGACATTTAGTCCCGACCATTTAGTCCCAATTAACAGCGGACGAGTTAATCCAGCTTCAAAGTGATTGTGGTAGAATTTAGATAATGCTTTACGAAGTTTATGATGTCAATAACTAAACTGACAATTGTTTTCCTACAGTGCGGGAGATGGTGTAGTTTACCCTACTCGTACAATAGACCTTGATAGTGACGGTCTATTGGCCGACAGACAGCGATGGATGGAAGAGGGAGATCTTGAAAATCATACAAGCAATGGTAAGATAAGAACTGTATTTGTTTCATCTCATGATATTTTGGTGCTTAACTCATATCCTAGCAGTGAAGGCTAAAATTAATCTGCGCTTTTGTGAATTCTTGTCAGAGCCTTCACTACACATACACACAAAGTAGGAACATAAGTAAAGGCTCAGGTCAAAATATAGGCCTAGCCCCACTAGGTAGCTGTATGTGCCTGCTTAGAGTGATTTTACACATATGCTATAAGTATCAAGATTTCATGAGACTGCTCATTAATCCTCATCAAAACTCCTTAACTTATCAATTTAAATGTGAACTTTCCATTTGGCTTGATGAGGTGTATAGTATGTGGACCTCTTTATGAGAAAAAATGTTTTTGGATACATGTGACAAGATCATGCTCGAATCAGGTAGCTCATCTGAAAATTTGAATGTAGCATGTACAGCTTTTATAGCTGCTGCATCTTGAGAAAACCTGATTTTGTTTTATATGAAAAACAAATTTGCAGACCAGCCTGGGCATCCGCAGGCATACAACAAAGGTTAATGTTGGCCATAAATTAAGAACTACTAGACCTTTAGCTTTTTACAATTCTAAATGTTGCTTTAGCAAATTTAATGCATAATTTCACTACTATGCCTATGTGACTTGACAAGCAGCCTTCATGTGCTTATTTCATGAGGTAATTTACCTGTTTCTTGTCTATATAGGACTTAGAAAGATTTAAGCAAAATTTAATGTGGCTTGAGATCAAGGGATCACTAGTTCGAGACTCACGGGAGGCACTGTGTTGTGTCCTTGAGCAAGTCCATCGGCAGCTTAGTACGGGTTCAACTGAGAAAGACAGGAAATAGTCCCAACATGACTGAAAAATTGTTGACTGGGATGTAAAGCATCAGCAGAAACAAATTGAATAAATGTTTATGTTTAGTTAAAACATGTAAGTTTAGTTAAAACATGTAAAATGATTGATACAATTATCTTAGAGTGTGTAATTATAGCATTCAATCACAGGAGTTTCATTATTAAAAATTATTTGCGGCTCATTCAAAGTTCACGCTTTTCACTCCACATGACCCAGAGCTGCAACAAATGTTACACACTTCAAAAGGGAGTGTTGTGGCTCAGTGATTTTGTGTTAGACTTGAGATTGAAGGGTCACTGGTTTGAGACTCACCGGAGGCACCTGTTGTGTCCTTGGGCAAGACACTTTATCCTCTGCTTAGTACTGATACAACCCAGGAAGGCAGAAAATTGGCCCAACATGACTGAAAAATTGTTGACTGGGAACAAAAGCATCAACACAAACAAAACAAACACACCTCAAGCATGGGGTTGAATCTTATATTCACTTTACAATCTGTGCTGTTTTTAATGATTTGTTATGCAACCAAGGCAAAAGTATATGTTGCTTTGCCGGTACTACATAGAGCGGATGTTGTAGGTATTTTCATATTTGTTGGTGTTAATACTTTATAGAAAAACATGCCGAATGCCAAAAAACATGCCGTATGCCAAAGGGACTATAGAATTCAATCATTTTTAAGTAATCGGCATGTACATGACGATTAATGTAAGCATTTAGGAATAGATTTGAGTACCAATCAAAAACAGATCATCATGATCGGTACTCGAATCTTTTCTAAATGCTTACATAAATCGTTATGTACATTCCTATTACTTAAAAAAATGAATACTTTAGTCCCTTTGACATATGGCATGTTTTCTTATAGTATTAACACAAATACATACCACTTCCACTCTATGAAGTACCGAAATACGCGTAAATTACAGCAAAGCGAAATATACCTTTACCAGTGTGTTCTTAGTGAAAAAATATAAAAAAAGCAGAGCTGTGCTTTTATTAGATAGAGCATGTGCAATAATAATCCCAGCAAAAATGTATAAATTTTGATTATTTTTTATCCATCAGTTCAAACAGGTATTTTTGGTGCTCAAAAGAACCATCACATTCAGAAGGTCCTTTTGAGTACCCACAATATATCTTTTGGTTGAGAAATAAGGAAACTTTTTATTATGGTAAAAGTTCAAAAATTTCATACACTAGTAGCCTGCCAAAAAGGCCTAGACAAACAGTGCAGACTCAGATCAGACTGCTTCTTTCGAAGCAGTCTGATCAGAGTCTTCCCTGTTTGTTAGTCTGACAAGCATTTTATGAATTCGAGCCCTGATAACCAAAATTTTAATTGAGAACAGAATGTGAAAAGTGTTCAAAATTTTATAACATTTACGGTACACACTCTTATCTGGAGGCAAAGTATAACAGTCACAGGTTTAGATGAACAAAATTTTTGCGAGTAAAATTGTAAATAATTTCTTACCCATTAGATTATTCAAATATTTTGGATGCTCAAAAGAACGTCTCATTGACCGTCTCATTGAGACTTTTTTTTAGTACCCACAACATATGTTTTGGTCGAGAAGTAAGAAAAATACTTTTTCGGTATGCACTCTTAACTAAAGGCCTGACATTGCATACTTGTGGTAGCGGATTGTGTATACAGATTGCTTTACTAATTTTAGGCGCACCGAATATGTCGTCATCCAGTCAGCACTTGATATCTTACCTCGAAGAATGATCAGAATCAGGTGGACTCTTGTTTGCATGTTCCTTGTTATGTAGATGCTTTCATTTTCCTTTTTCAGTTCGATATCTCCATGTATATAGTTGTTGTCCTGTGAAAAACCTCTCTATTTTTTCATAAGCTGATTTTTATATTGATTTGTTGACTAGAGCTGTCAAATGCGTTGCTCCAGGAAGTTTTGTCAGAGGGGGTCTAACTTTTTTATTTTTTAGTTGATGAGAGGAGGGGGATCCAAATACCACTATAAGCGGGCCATTATCGACCCGCCAGCAAAATGCCATTTAAATGGCGTCTAGCTGGCGGGCAGATGATGGCCCAAAGGTGAATGCTGGCTTGGTAGCTTTGTGGGGGGGGGGGGGGGGGGGTAACTGTATTTCTCTGTCAGGCAACATGCAATGTGTCAACTAACTATAAGGTGACCGTCGAACAATCATATGACATTCTCGTCTGTGTGCATAGGCATCTAGCATAAGAAAATGGAATTGATTATACATTCAGCAGTCAAAAAGAAAACAAAAGAAAACATATTCAGAGAATGGGATCGGGTGCGGCTTAGTAGTACCATCAGTCAGAAGTCATTGGATAATCAACGGCTGACAGTCAGTGCAGTTCGACTTCTATCTGTAGAATATCGGCCAATGAAATATCAAGTGCCCTCAATTTGATGGCTCTCGATAATGATTGTATGAACTTTGGCCAATTGTGGTTGGTTAATTTTTTTAAATTGTATGCACATTTGGACGATTGTATAGCAATGTTTTGCACACCGTGGCCTGATTCTTAATCATTCAGGAAACCCCCAAAAATCTTCATTCAATGGAACAGAAAAAAGCTGGCAAGTAATTTTTAATTTGAGTCAGCTGACAAAAAAACAAGCAATTTTTAATTTGAGTCCTGACAAAAAAAAAAAAAACAGTAGCGAAAATTGTGCTGAAGATTGGACACCCTTTGCCTGATTTTGCCCACCAGATGGTTGGCTGCATGTTTGATTAGTTAATGTGACTGCAGTTTTACAGTACAGTAAAACCTGTGTTAAACAGCCACTCTCAAAAAGACCAATAATTTGTTTTCAAGACTAATTATCGCTTAATGTAGGTCAAAAGAATTGCAGAATGCTCCAAGGGGAGCATTCTGCAATACTTTCGAACTTCATTAAGATACCTTTTGTCATTTAGATCTTTGTTTTGTCTATTTTTAAGTGGCCGTTTTACAAAGGCTTTACTGGATCTCTTTCCTTCTCATTTAAAATCCTCTTTTGTCAAGTGTATTTGTTGTAGATGATTTTTCGAGAGACTTTGATGACACCTTTAAATGTGGGAACCAATTTACTCTGCAAAATAAACGTCTGCAAAATAAATAAAGTAAAACCTGTCTTAAGCCGCCACTCAAAAAAGACCAAGAATTGATTTTTGCGATTATCACTTAATGCAGGTCAAAAGTAATGCAGAATGCTCCAAGAGAGCATTCTGCAATACTTTAGACCTTCATTAAGCTACCATTTGTCGTTAAGACCTTTGTTTTGTCTATTTTCGAATGGCCGTTTTAGACAGGTTTTACTGTAGTTCCGGATCATACTGCTCCTATTGGGGTAGTGTGATTGAGAACTCATTTCCATTTGTTTGTTTTCTTCATCAAACTTTTGCTGTTGACTCTTTGTATGCTGGAAAAGTGTTCATGCTTTTGGTGTCTTCTGCTATCTTTTTTGTTAGGAACACTATCAGACTGTCAAACAGTTTGGATCCAGGTCAGGATCAACATTCTGTTGGTCCTGATCTGAGTCCAAACTGCTTGCAAAGGTTATCAGGAGACAACAAACGTAGCCGCTTGCAAGGAAGAAAGAGTTAAATATTGATAGATTAGTCCAAGCAATAAAATGGAAAAGTTCACTCATTTGAAGGAATAGGGATGAATAGTATGTAATAAAGGGGCGGATCCAGGATTTCTGGTTCATATGTATAAAGGTGTGGGGAGTTCGCTTTGCTGATTTTATCTCCTTTTTCTTGAATATCTCATGAAAATGAAATAATTTTGTCTCAGTGAGACCAAACTATTTCATTTTCATAGGATATTTAAAAACTGGTGGCGGGGACCGGGATTTTGAGCGAACCCCATGAACCCTCTCTGATAATTTTAGCATAATTTTCCTTTTCTATTCATGAATTTATATTTGTATAGATAGTTTGCCTCTTAACAATTCCCCACCATTCAGGATATATGTCGTCTGCTCTCTCATCTGCTTATGTACTTTGGTAGCCATGGGTGAAAGTTTTCAGGATTATTCCTGAATTCAGGATTTTGAGGCTGACTTTCCATAGAAAGTCAGCCTCAAAATCCTGAATTTAGCAGATTCTAATAGCTTCTTTGATTTATTTTCATTATACCCCCCGCAAACTTTGTTTGTGGTGGGTATACTGTTTTCACGTTGTCCGTCCGTCCGTGCGTCCGTCTGTCCGTAACGTTTTGTTTTTTAATATCTTGAAGAGTTTTTGCTGGATTTTCATCAAACCTTGCAAACATGTTCATATATGCAAGACAAATACTTTAGACAAAAAAGTAAGGGCTAGGGGCCAATCCTATTAGAGTTATTTCCCTTTGTAGTTCTAAATGGCTTTTAATATAGGGTTTTATGCTTATGCTATTATAGGCCATACACGGCCGATCAACTCCTACCACAGCTTTTGATGGAACAATTTGATACTTTGCCTATACAATGTAGACACATTGAACATATGCATGAAGGAGTTTGGTTCAGAAAAAATAATTTTTGACAAAATGACAGCTGTGAGAACTTAGACAATTTTTCCCTAATAGGCATTTTGTATATGCATAGATCGTGCCTTCATGGGCCGATCAACTCCTACCACAACTTTTGATGGAGCAATTTGATACTTTGCTTATACAATGTAGACACATTAAACATATGCATGAAGGAGATTGTCTTAGAAAAAATAATTTTTGACAAAATGACAGCTGTGAGAACTTAGACAATTTTTCCCTAATAAGGTGTTTGTATATGCATAGATGGTGCCTTCTTCATGGGCCGATCAACTCCTACCAATGCTTTTGATGGAGCAATTTGATACTTTGCCCATACAATGTAGATGCATTGAACATATGCATGAAGGAGTTTGGTTGAGAAAAAATAATTTTTGACAAAATGACAGCTGTGAGAAGTTAGACAATTATTCCCTTATATGGCTTTTGTATATGCATGGATAGTGCCTTTATGGGCCGATCAACTCCTACCATAGCTTTTGATGGAGCAATTTGATACTTTGCCGATACAATGTAGACACATTGAACATATGCATGGAGGAGTTTATAATTTTTTTTGCACAGATTCGACTGAAATCTTCTTTTCAAAACTAAGGTCTGCTGGTTTGAACTTTACCTTGACAAGTTTTTTCACTGACTCTTACTGTGCGGGGGTATCTAGTAAGCATTGCTTATTGACTTTTTTCATTTTATCTAAAGACAATTTACCATTCAAACTTGAAATTTTTGATATTTGTAGGCATTCTGCATGTTTTAAGATTTGATTTTAAAAAGTTCTGGATTTTGGAAATTTCGGAACTTTCACCCTTGGGTAGCCTATATTGCAAACAAATTGGACCCAGATTAGACTGCAGTCTGAACAGGTTTCATTGGGTTTGCTCCCAGTAAATGTATTAATGGAGTGCATTTGAATGTATGCAGCAGACATTATAAGCAGGCAGCAATTTCAAGACAAATATATTGATAGTTCCCGCTCAACTGATAGTTACTTCCCTTTGGAATATTGGTCAGCCATCTTGTAGGTCAAAAATCAATAACACAATTAGGCAAATAATAGATAAACCTATTTTTCTAAATTTCTCCACATCCTTGTGTTGTGCCAGTTGCAATGAGTTTTGCATTTATTTCAAAATGGATTTCAAAATAAATATGTTTGGTTTAACAAGAAAAAATAGTCTTGCTAAGTAAAAAAAAAAGATTTTTTTATTTTTCCCCTATGTGGTCTATTGATTCTTGACCTACAACTTGTCAGACCTATTTTTCAAAGGGAAGTAACTATTGGTTTAGTGGGAACTATCATTTGGCAGGATAAAGGTTTCACAAGAAAGGTATGATAATTTTGCATCAAAAGTCGGTCCATTGTCCGTCCATCTGTCACATTTCTTGTAATTGTATTTTCTACATGATGTAGAAGGTACAGGGCAATGTTTGTGTGACCTTGACCCCAGGTCAAATAATGTATTATTTTGTAAATGCATCGTTTGGTTACAGAAAAAAGGTATTTGCGATGGTGTACCATTGACTGCAGTCTAGTTTGAAATTTTTAAGGTCTATAATTTTCTAAATACTTTTATTATTTTTAAATTGAATGAATCTGTGTGTCTATGGTAAAAAAGAGATTTGTATAACAATATTGTCTTATGCAAATGTTTAACAGGGATTCAGTTTGGCGTCCGCCATGGGACATAGTCCGAAAATAGTTCCAGATGTCCGAGAGTTTGCTGTCCAGTTTGGACAGTTTGTCCGAGACAATTTTCGGAAACGCACACTGTACGGTTATGCACAGTGATGCATTAGTATTTTTGCCTTAAAAAACAAGCGCTGATTGGCCAAATTTATGTAAGCTTCTGACTGGTTCGCCTTATTTTACCCTGCAAATACTTATTCATTAAAGCAAACCAGTCATAGTGATTTGTTACGCCGCACCTGATTGGTCTATTGCATCTTTAGTTTTCTTCCCTTGATTTTATCTCGAAGCGGACAGCATATTTGCAATGGCAATTTACCGATAAAATGGCTAAAAATACTTAATTGCTACCAAGAAACAACAGGAACTGAAGTTTTTTATGCACCAAAACAGTTTGCCCGCTCCATCATTACTTGAACAGTCATTTTCCGTGGCTAACGAGTCGTGCAGCGGCCGCAAAAAGCAGCAAAAAACAGTACCCCACCCACTTCCACAGACAACGATCGACAAGCTCCACTCACCTCATGGAATAAAAAGCCTGACAATCAGTTAGACCGCACTTACCATCCAAAATGGTAGCAAAACTACCCCTGGTTTTAATTTGAGAAGGGCAGATGGCAATTTCCGTTTATGGTGGTCAAAATTAGTGTTGAAAAAATGTCCTAAAAAATTTCCAAATGTCCGAACAAAATTGGGGCTGCTTGGACAAAATGTCCGAAGTAAATTTTAGTCCAGCTGAAACCCTGCTGTTACTGACATTATCAATGAAATGGTTCTTTACTGATCAAAGGAACCAATAATGCATTAAAGTTCAGACAGTTCATTATTCATTAATTGTAAGGGGACATAGGTTGCATATTACAGTTACAATGTATTTCTGTCCCTGAATGTTTTTTATATGTTTGTTTGTTTGTTTGTTTGTTTGTTGCTTTACGTCCCAAGTCAACAGCTATGGTCATTGCGGGACGGTCAGTTCACCTAACCACACTTTTTCCTGGGCAGGCTTGAACAAGCGGTTAACCAGTACTTTGTGCACATACTTTCGCTTGTAACTGACAACAACCCTTCTTGAATGATACAGCAGAAGGGAGGAGAATGACCGTAGAAATCATTTCATGATCAATCTCCACGAAAGTATGGGACAGGACCGGGATCGAACTCGCGACCCCTGGATCTGCAGTCAGACACGCATCTGTAGCCAGACACGTTACCGACTACGCTATGCGGCCCAGCTGTTTTTTATATGCTAGAAAAGATATCTGTTCTGGGTTTACCCTGTGTTGATGTATTGGTATAAACCATGTGTCAATGTATTGGTATATCTGTGTACACAGATATCAAAACAAACTAATACAGTAAAACCTCTGTAAAACGGCCACTCAAAAATAGACAAAACAAATATCTTAATGATTAACGATAGCTTAATGAAGGTAAAAAGTATCGCAGAATGCTCCCCTTGGAGCATTCTGCAATACTTTTGACCTGCATAATGCGATAATTGTCCTTGAAAACCATTTTTTGGTCTTTTTGAGAGTGGCCGTTTTACACAGGTTTAACTGTACTTTTATTTAGAATGTTTATTCTCTCTTGTAGGTAGCATGTATGGGTCCAACAACCATGGTTTCAGTCGTCATGGAGATGGTCGCTATGATTTATGACACAGTTTACCTCAGTAGCTACATGACACATAGTGTACAAAGTTTGATAGGAATCTGAAGAATGAAGAATAAAGTCACTTTATCAGTCCCAAATGAACATTTTCCTCTGCCAGAAATAATCAAACAAACATTTGCTATCATAAACATTATCATTCACTCTTTGCTTTTTAGTGTCGTCTGATGATGACCTTTGCAAACAATTTGGACCCAGATCAGGCCCGACAAAATGTCGGGCCTGATCTGGATTCACACTGTTTGGCACTCCGATGGTATTTCTGAAAGAAATTTTGGAAAAGATTCGTTTTTGAAAAAATCAGCAGATGACAAAAGAGCATGCAAAGAGTTAATTAGACTGGCCCCAGTCTCTAATGTCAATTTTTTTAGTAAAACTGATTATCTCTCTAAGATAGCAATTTATAAACTTTACTTGGAAGTAGAAGTTCTAAATTTGACTATCAGAGAGGATAGAATTTTTTGATTTTTTCATAGTTAAATATAATTATAAATGTAGTTATATTTATTTAGTGGACTGATGCCAGTCTAAGCTAATTGGTATATTGATAGTAAAAAAAAAAAATCAGAAATTTGTTTCAAGCTGAAAAGAAGTTATTTATTCCTTTATTGACATAAATGTTTCCAACATTTTAACAACAAAAAAAAGAATTAAAGTCTTTCATGTTTGGTGCATTAGTAATTCTAATATTTTTGGTACGATTTTGACAATATTTAAAAGTATATCAGATGTTTGATAATTTGCCGCAGACGGATGGACAAGGGGTTTTAGAAGAATGAGTCATATGAACAAAGGCACAACAAAACCATCTATTAAATTGAAACAAGCTTACAGTGAAACTGCAGATCAGATGGCTAAATCCTGCAGTCTAATAAATGATTTCTCTTCAAGCAGGAAAACTTTTTCATTCGGACAGTAAAAGGGTCACAAAAGCTATTTTAAAGTCATGTATGTAAATTACCCACAAATGTGCCAATTTGTGATACAGTAAAACCTGTCTTTAGCGGCCACTCAAAAATAGACAAAACAACAGTCTTAAAGACCGATTAAGGTTTAACGTAGGTCAAACATATTGCATAATGCATCAAGGGGAAGCAATCTGCAATCCTTTTGACCTGCATTAAGCGATAATCCGACTTGAAAACCAATTTTTGATCTTCTATAAAGTGGCTGCATAAGACAGGGTTTACTGTAAGTTGGTTCTATTTCCAGTCTCGCCAGAGCCTACACTTGTTGCACACATAAAACTATGGGAGTAGATGAAGTGCCATACAAACTTGACATCCAGGCTTTTTATTTAGCTAAACCTTCACATTGAAAGAGCAACTTTACATGCAAATTAGCTGGTGAAAATGTTCTTATACCGTCCTTACCCACTTTGGCACGAAATATCTCATAATGTGCTAAGTGTGCATTGATGTAGATGCTATTTATCACATGACATCGCGTCTTGGAGTGATACAACGCCATGCCATAAAATTGATAAACCACTAGTGGTTTACAGATTTTGTAATGTTACATAATTACGTCCATTTTAACGTTTCATAAAAGATGAAAAAATCTTGCGTTTTTAAAGTAATTTAAATATCCTGTGATAAATAGAAATTAACATTGGTGCTCCTGTATTATTGAATTTATCAAACTTGTTGCAAAAAAGAGATAAAATGCTTGGCAAGCATTTTATCTCTTTTCCTCAACTTGTTTAATAATTCAATGAAACATGAGCACTCATGTAAGATCCTCTACAACCTGTACAGGAGTTAACCTGTTCGCTAAAACTTGTGGATTATATAGAGGATCCTACATGAGTGCTCATGTTTTATTCAATCTATTTAAGGGGTTGAGGAAAAGAGATCAAATGAGAGACTTGTTGAGTATTTTATCTCTTTTTCGCAACAAGTTTAATAAATTCAATAATAGAGGAGCACGAATGTCATTAAAATTACTTAAAAATCACATTTTTGGCATGAAAACGCAATTTTGCCATCTCTTACACAACGTTAAAATAGACATCATTACATAACGTTACTAAATCTGTAAACCACTAGTGGTTTATTGATTTTATTGCATGGCGTTATATCACTCCCAGACACGACGTCATGTGATAATGCCATTTACAGGTGGACAAACCATGGTAAAACTTTTTACATAAACTAGCTTAACAGTTGTGATATATTTTATGAAGCAGATACATTTAGGGGATAACTGTATTCAAAATTTTCATTTGGGGAGGTATATTGTAGGATATATGGTCGAAAATTTAGTTTAATGGCAAAGCGAGAGCGGAGCCGTAAAACGTGATTATCGAACGTATATCCGAAGATATACCTCCTCAAATGAAAATTTTGAATGTGGCTATCCCCATTCTAATTCACTTATGTAGTCTCATCTCGAATTGGAGCATTGCTAGCCGTATAAAGCTGAACGTCATCCAAGGAAATGGATTCCAAAAGTTCTGTTAGCAAATTTTATTAAGATATGAAAAATATCCCAAAAGAATCATTTTGAATTGTCACACATCTGTACAATATCATTTAGAATCTGTTTACCCTTATGACTCTGACTAGACACAGCTCTGTGGCTGTTTAGAGTTACAGTTCAGTTGAGTTGATGGGCAATGTCATCAAATATTGTTAGTAGTTTATATATACATCTGACTGCGAAAAATCTACAAGAACTGTCTTGAATTGCCCAACATCTGTAAAATAGATCATGTAGACATATTTGTCTCAATAATGACATTACCTATCATCTTAGTTAGAATTAGATATATAAATATTTTGAATTCATGTGATATATTTCATACTATCATGGTTTATTTGTTTCTTATTTCAAGATAAGCAAAGATTGGAGCTGAATTTTTGAATATTATTTTTTTACTTATCTGAATCAGTTAAGTTGGAGTTCATCTGTTTCATTTACGTACACATCAAAACTCTTTGCCTGAAAGTGAACATTTTTGTTGTCTACTTATAAGCTTTGCGAACAGTTTGGACCCAGATCAGGCCTCACAAAATGTTAAGCCTGATCTGGATCCAAACTTTGACACTGATGGTATACCTGAAAGTGTTTTGTGAAAAAGTTAAATAAAAAAAATGTTAGCAGATGGCAACCTAGCATGCAAAATTACCTGGCCCCGAGGTTATAAAACTTTTTTCATGCTCAACTCAACTGAGCACGAAATTGCAACTGCTCATAAAAACTAAAATACCGACAAATAAAAAAGTTTTTTGCTTTAAAGGGGACATATTAAAGTTCTAAATCCAGTAAAGTTTGGAAGAAAATGGTACTTAGAGCTAAACATATCATTTTTTGTGGTAAAAAAATAAGAATATCTTCGCTAATTAGACCGTTGATTAATTAGTGCCGATAATTTATTATCCTGCTTATCTCCCTTGATTTCTGTAGCGGCGAGTCACTTCCCTTGGATTTGTGACGTCACAAGGGCAGTTCGTCCGATGACTGTGTATTGACTGTATTGTCGCAGTGAATAATGCAGCACATATATCGCCTTTGATAGCGATTTAAATGATGTTTCGCGGTAGACATTGACGAGTCTGGACCAATAGGCTACTGTAACACACTTATCAATACTCAAACGAGTTCCTCGAAAGTTGAAGACCCGTTGAAAACATAATCGTAGGCTCACATCGGCAGCCGCCTATAGGGTATAATAAAATTGTATGTCTTTGGTTAATCAAACCCCATTTTATATAGATTCTAGGTCCACTATTTGTCTAGATCTACATGACAAAAGGCTCAAGTTTATCAAAAACAAAAAACGGGTGACGTTGTCGTATCACACCGGCATGCGACAATAGCGAACGCATTGATTAAAACTTGATCGGCGACAACAACGTTTTCTATTTTCAAACGATGATCGTGTTCCGCAAAATATATTGTTATCGATTGCAAAAAAATGTAATTTTGCGATCAAAAAGGATATTTTTGACTGTCGGAAACGCAGTTTTGCGTTTTTTAAGAATTTGGAATCAAGATCGCCGGGCTACATGTATGTACGAGCCAACTCAGTAAGTTCACTGACTTGAACACCGATTAGTTGTTTTGTTTGTTGAATTTATTATTGTCTGTTGTGTCGCATTAGTTTTTCTTTCTTCCTTTTTTTTGACCACTTGCCCATCGGAATCATTTTACGCATTTCTTGAGACAAGACGCTTCCAATGAGCACATTGACAAATTGTAGCAAGCTCATGCGATTTTCATTCTTGCACCGAGGGATCAGACGAGCCTGCGCACATGCAGTACCGCAAGGGCCTCCTCCAATAATATAGACATAAAGTAGAGACCCATCCAGTATCCAAGATCGGGCCACTATCGGCCTACTGGAGGCGTCGATGACGACTCAGGCCCTTAGCCCCGCTAGATGGCTGCGCAACCATGTATGCAGGATTCCCTTACGAATACCAAAACTGTGGCTTTGGGCGCATGTCGACCCGAGGATTGTACATGTAGATTGACAACCTATTGATTTTAGTTGCACGTGGCCCAGGAATTCTACATGACAAAATGCATGTCATATCGGGAAGGGGAGATAGACATTTATTCACCGAAATCAAAGAGCATATTGCGTGAGCATCTGCTAAGTTCAAATTCTGATGCAAAACAGATCCCGGTTTTTATATTTTCTACAAGAATATAAACTATTAATGCGTTCATTGGAAGCGTCTCGCGAGACGCTTTCAAAGAACACAGAAAAAGCGAGCTCTTGAGATTTTAGTACTACCAATAAAGTCCAAAACACTTATCTGCGCACAGTCTTGACAGTTTCTGTCACTCTCACACAGATAACTTAGGAGCATAGTCGGTGATGAAGAAGCAGAGCAAAATTTAGCCGCTCTGCTAGGCTCTAGCCCCACTTAAGATGGCTGCGCATGCATGTATAAATAATGTCTAAAAATATGCGGTAAGTGCAAAAATTCACGAGCCGGCTTTGAACTCTCCCCCCCCCCCCCCCCCCCCCCCCCCCCCCCCCCAATTAACTGATGCCGTAATGAACACTCACCTACCCACATAGCCTACATTATCTTGGTGTTCCATGTATGAATGTTTTAATTTTCGGTGATTAAACATGGGCGGACCCAGAGGAGGGACAGGGGGTCCGGACCCCCCCTGAATAAAATCACAAAAATATAGGACTTCTTAGCAATACTGGTCTGGATCCCCTGAAAAATCACAAGGCTACAAAGCCAGCATTCACGGTTGAGCCATCATCGGCACGCCAACGAAACGCCGTTTCGCTAGCGGGCCGATAATGGCCCGCTCATCGTGGTATTTGGATCCTCTGTCCCCTCATCAACTAAAAATGTTTATAAAACAAGAAGTCAAATTTGGACCCCCTATGACAAAACGTTCAGTATCCGCGCGTGTTAAAGACTGTGCAATTTTAGAGCCCTATGTACAGACTGATGAATTCCCACTGGAGTTTAACCCACAATGCAAAAATCGAATTAGGGGGCGCAGTGACTTAATGGTAGAGTGCTTGACTCGAGATCGAAGGGTTACGGGCTCGAGCCTCACCTGCGACACTGCTGTGGTTTGTGTCCTTGAGCAAGACACGTTAATCTCTTCTAAGTACTGTTTCAACCCAGAAAGACCAACCTGACATGACTCAAAGACGGCAAAGAATCAATTCAAATAAACAAAATTCGTTTAACACATGCGCAACGGAGGACTGAAATAATAATAATTTATTTATGACTCATTTCATTGCAAAATTAAACTGCCGTTTTTATTGCTAGAATTGACGATAGCTCGATGTTCAGGTTTACAAATGCTTTCACGACTGTTTCATGCGCATAGACGCGTAATCGTTTGAATTGTCTCGGAGATTTCCATTTTCTCTGAGCCGCTAAAATAGATTATCGTAGGGCATTCAATTCACTAAAACACAAAACAATCTATCCACAATTTCATTGAGAGCGGACCTACTGATCAGAATGCGCATTGCAGTGATTTTTGCAACACATAAACCCTTTTCTATCCGAGAATATTAAAAAAATATCGGAATCCAACACGATTCTATACTAACAGTCCTTCATAAACTGCCTCTGTGACGTCATCAGGACACTCCGATAGCAAAGGGAAGTAACCAATTCAAGGGAAGTAAGCGAGTCGATATTTTATTGACAAAGCGCACAAGCTGAAAGAAATGGTAATTATACTCATTTTATCACTGAACATTGTGGAAAATGATCTTGGTTCTTAATAAATACATTAAATCCGACATATAAAAGGAATTTACAATGAAAAATGAAAAACCTTGATATGTCCCCTTTAAGTCTCTCAGATGTTGTATTTATCATGCTAATAAATGTTAAATTGCCAACAATTATTGGCATTTTGACATTTATTAGCAGGACAAATTTCATGCTCAGTTGAGTTGAGCATAAAAAAGTTTTATAACCTCGGGGCCTGGCATGCAGAGTTTACACCTTGTCAAACTTACACTTAATTCAACCATTTGACAACCTGGCCCTGAGGTTATAAAACTTTTTTCATGCTCATCTCAACTGAGCATGAAATTGCAACTGCTCATAAAAACTAAAATGCTGACAAATAAACACTTTTCTTGCTTTCAAACTATTAAATGTTGTATTTATCATGCTCATAAATGTTAAAATGCCAAAAATTGTTGGCATTTTAACATTTATGAGCATGATAAACTTCATGCTCGGCTGAGTTGAGTATGAATAAAGTTTTATAAACTCGGGCCTGATGTATGTTTGTGGGTTTGCCACATTTCATTTTAGCAATCTTTTTTCCCATTTCAATGATCAACTATGCTGTTTTGTTACACTTGTCCTAGACAGACCTTGTAGTTGCAGTGATTTTGTTGTGTGAATCTCGCATCTTATACTAACAAAAATCTGCTGGGACCCACTATAATCATGAAATATTTCATTTTAGCTCACCTGAGCCGAAGGCTCATGGGTGAGCTTATAGTAAACCAGTCACTCCGGCGTCCGTCCGTCCGTCCACAATTTCAAACATCTTCTCCTCTGAAACCACTGGGCCAATTGAACTCAAATTTCATATGGAGACTCCTTAGGACGCGGGAACGAAAGTTTGTTCAAATGGTCCTGGTCACATGACCAAGATGGCCGCCACGCCCATATATGGTAAAAACCCTTTAAAAATCTTCTTCTCCAGAACCAGAAGGCCGGTGACCTTGGGACTTGGTATATAGCATTAGGGTAGTGGGGCCTACCAAGTTTGTTCAAATGATGATCCTAGGTTGACCTTGACCGACTTAACATCAAGGTCAAATTTGCTTCTTAATGCGTTTAAATGGGAAAATTTCTGAAAAGTTGATTTTTTGGAAAACTGTGAAAGCCTTAGTCATTATTCTCACCTGATATGTTTAATTTAATGAGACAATGGCTATAAATAAGTTCCAAAGGTCAAGGTTGACCTTTGACCGTTCAGCTTAGGTCACTCATAATGGAGTCCTATCAATATATTAAAACATAGTTTTCTCACAAACCATTGGCCCAATTGAACTCAAATTTCATGTGAAGACCCCTTATGATAAGTTAGCTAAAATTTATGCAAAATATTTTGGTCACATGACCAAGATGGCTGCCACGCCCATATATGGTAAAAACCCTTTAAAAATCTTCTTCTCCAGAACCAGAAGGTCGATGACCTTGGGACTTGGTATGTAGCATAGGGGATGTGGGGCCTACCAAGTTTGTTCAAATGCTGATCCTAAATTAATCTTGACCTACTTAACATCAAGGTCAAATTTTCTTCCTAATGCATTTAAATGGGAAATTTTTTGAAAAGCTGATTTTTTTAATTCCGTTGAAGCCAAAGTCATTATTCTCACTTGATATGTTGAAACTAATGAGACATTGGCTATAAATAGGTGTCAAAGGTCAAGGCTGACCTTTAACTTTTCAACCAAAGTCGCTCATATTGGAGTCCCATCAACACATTAAAACATAGTTTCCTCAGAAATCACTAGACCAATTGAACTCAAATTTCATATGAAGACTCCTTATGATTGGTTAGCCTAAATTTATACCAATTGTACTGGTCACATGACCAAGATGGCCACCATGCCCATATATGGTAAAAACCCTTTAAATATTATCTTCTCTGTAACCAAAAGGCCAATGGCCTTGGAACTTGGTATGCAGCATTGGGGATGTGGGCCCTACCAGATTTGCACAAATGATGAATCTAGATTGATGACCTTGACCTACTTTATGGCAAGGTCAAATTTGATTCCTAATGCATTTATATGGGGAAAATCTTGAAATGTTTATTTTTTTTCTGTAACTGCTTAGGCCGAAATCATAATACTTGCAAGAAATGTTTAACCTAATGAGACCAAGGTTTTATATAAGTACCAAATGTCAAGCTGACCTGTGACCTTTTATCCAAGGCCACTCATTTGGATTGCCACATACCTATCTAAACATCTTTACTCACAAATCACTAGGCTGTTTGATGGAGTATTCATTAGATTGTTTTAGGTCAC
The DNA here is from genome assembly GCA_964019695.1 of Loripinus fragilis. NCBI lineage: Eukaryota > Metazoa > Mollusca > Bivalvia > Lucinida > Lucinidae > Loripinus > Loripinus fragilis. The sequence continues at coordinate 9,700,366 of OZ026521.1, read as the reverse complement.
TCAACCAAAATGGCCGTAACCCCCATAAAACAAAATATGTTTCATCATAAGCCATAGTTGATCTTGACCTATTTTAACATTATTAAGGAGATCAGGTGAGCGCTTCAGGACCATCAGGTCCTCTAGTTGCAAAGTAGGACCCTTGTTTTTATTTTAAGAAAAGTGTTAAATAACTTATTACACTCCTACAGACAAGGTAAATAAATGGATCAGATCTGATCAGTTTTCCATAGCAGCATAATGGAGTGCTATAAATAGCACACACCTTGTACCTAGGACTGTATTAGGTTAAGATTTATTTGGCGGGAAAAAACAACAACAGAATGTCTAGTTTGATTCCAGCTTCTTATGTGATTATTTTTCTTTATCATATCATTTTCCAGTTTGTTATAGATTTACACCAGATAAATGAGCTGTGACATGAGATTTCCAACAATATGGTATGTGCGACCAGCAAAGGCGCAGACTGATCAGAGCCTTTTCTAGTTGCTTAAATATTCTATGAGTGTTAAGCTACTGACCGAACATCATTTGGAGTTTCTATGCTTAAAAGGAGGCTGCACAGGCTCATCAGAGTCTATACTTGTCAAAATGCCACATTGTTGGAAATCACATGTGGCGGCTTAAATGTGTTCTGGTTTTATACCAAACTTACTTCATTATGTAGTTAAACCTATTTATGCCAATTAGAATGTTCCATCCTCATTGGTTTTTTACTGTGTTGGAATGATCTATTATTTGTTATTTTTGGCCATCTGTTGAAATTTTCAAATTTGTTTTTGCCGAATGAAAACGGCTTTAATGATAGCAAGTATTGCAGACTCTGATGTTGTTTCATATCATGTCTCTTCTGGGTTTTCATTGTTCGCTTATGCTTCATTTATACAATGCAAAGCATAAGTAGGTCAATTGCTACAGATGTTTTGGTTTATACAATTATGCTGTTCAATTGCTAGATATTTTGTACAATGATAAAATACATTATCATTTTTTATAACAGCCTTATGCTATATAACTTAATTTATACTATGTTTTAGCCTCAAATCCTTAAAAATGCATATTTTTTTTCATAAAGAAGATGGCCGGTTGGTCAAACATCATAGAAGTACAGTAAAACCTGTCTTAAGCGGCCACTCATAAATGGACAAAACGAATGTCTTAATGACAAATGGTAGCTTAATGAAGATCGAAAGTATTGCAGAATGCTCCCTTTTGGAGCATTCTGCAATACTTTTGACTTACATTAATCAATAATTGGTCTTGAAAACCATTCTTGCTCTTTTTGAGAGTGACCGTTCTAGACAGGTTTTACTGTATAAGTGTTTGAGTTTAAAGGTACCACCTATATTGTGATGCAGATGACCTATTATGCTTCTCACTTTGAGAATATTGGAGTTATTTTGCTTTAGGCTTGTCCATTCTGTCCTTCCATTTATCACACATACAGTAAATGTTCTAAAATTTCGAACGCTAGTTGCCTGTCAAAAAGACCTTGGCAAACAGTGCAGACTCAGATCAGACTGCTTCTGAAGAAGCAGTCTGATCAGGGTCTCCCCTGTTTGCTATTCTGGAGAATGTTTTTGTGGATTCCAGACGGTGAGACCTGATAATCAAAAATTTATTTGAGAACAGAAAGAGGAAGTGTTATAAATTTTAGATCATTTCCAGTACCTTGCTATTTTTCATACAGTATGACAGTTACAGCCTTGAAACTTGGTAAGTTGTATAGAGATGAACAAAAAATATTACTGGAATTATGGCCCTTGTTTACAAAAGAGCATGATACTTACAATCATATGGTTTGGGGCACAGTGTTTCACATGCGCAGGCTGATCTGAGGCTTTGCTGGTTGCACATACCACATTGTTGGAAATCACAAGTCGCTGCTCATTTTTTATGTTTAGGGTGTTCAAAAGTACCGTCTCATTGAGATCTTTTGGAGCATACGAATTAAGTTTTGGTTGACAAATAATTTATCTACACAGTTTTATCTGGAGGTCTGGATGTTTCCTTCACACTAGGGATGTTTCCTTCACACTAGCTTTAACATGAGAGAAGGGCCTGTCAACATATGACAGTTAGACCAAGATCATTGTGCATATTGACTTGAGCCTTCCTTTCATGATATAGCACCCCTAGATATCTTACTTAGGGGACTACTGTATTCAAATTTTCATTTGGGGACATTATACCCCCCGCAAACTTTGTTTGTGGTGGGTATACTGTTTTCACGTTGTCCATCCATCCGTCCGTCCATAACGTTTTGTTTCCTTAATATCTTGAAGAGTCATTGCTGGATTTTCATTAAACCTTGCAAACATGTTCATATATGCAAGACAAATACTTTAGACAAAAGTTAGGGCTAGGGGCCAATTCTATTAGAGTTATTTCCCTTTGTAGTTCTAAATGGCATAAGTATAGTGTTTTATGCTTATGCTATTATAGGCCATACATGGGCCGATCAACTCCTACCACAGCTTTTGATGGAACAATTTGATACTTTTCCTATACAATATAGACACATTGAACATATGAATGAAGGAGTTTGGTTCTGAAAAAAATATCTTTTGCCAAAATGACAGCTGTGAGAATTTAGACAATTTTTCCCTACTAATGTGTTTGTATATGCTTAGATGGTGCCTTCATGGGCCGATCAACTCCTACCACAGCTTTTGATGGAACAGTTTGATACTTTGCCTATACAATATAGACACATTGAACATATGCATGAAGGAGTTTGGTTCAGAAAAAATAATTTTTGACAAAATGAAAGCTATGAAAACTTATACAATATTTCTTTAATAGGGCTTTTGTATATGCATAGATGGTGCCTTCATTGGCCGATCAACTCCTACCACAGCTTTTGATGGAACAATGTGATACTTTGCCAATACAATGTAGACACATTGAACATATGCATGAAGGAGTTTGGTTCAGAAAAAAAATAATTTTTGCCAAAATGACAGCTGTGAGAACTTAGACAATTTTTCCCTGCTAACGTGTTTGTATATGCATAGATGGTGCCTTCATGGGCCGATAAACTCCTACCACAGCTTTTAATGGAGCAATGTGATACTTTGCTTATACAATATGGACACATTGAACATGTGCATGAAGGAGTTTGGTTGAAAAAAAATTTTTTTGACAAAATGACAGCTGTGAGAACTTCGACAATTATTCCCTTATATGGCTTTTGTATATGCATGGATAGTGCCTATATGGGCCGATCAACTCCTACCACAGCTTTTGATGGAGCAATTTGATACTTTGCGGATACAATGTAGACACATTGAACATATGCATGAAGGAGTGTTACAATTTTTGTTTGCACAGATCTACTGAAATCTTCTTTTCAAAACTAAGGTCAGCTGGTTTGAACTATAACTTGACAAGTTTTTTCACTGACTCTTACTGTGCAGGGGGTATCTAATAAGCATTGCTTATTGACTTTTTTCATTTGGATATATGTTTGGAAATTTTTGTTTTACGGGGACGCACAAGAAAAGCCATAAAACGTGACTTCCGATTGTGTATCCCATGAAAATTTTGAATATGGTTATCCCCATTCTAATGCACTTCTGCAGTCTCATCCATTTGGAGCATTTAGGCTGCATTTAGCCGCACATCATCAAAAGAAATGTGGCGTAGTTACTGATGTCAATCCATTTCTGACGCAAATTTTTGAGGTTATCCAATCAGATGTTGCATTACAAAATGAAGTGCATTAGAATTCCATATTTACATGATCTTCTGTTACATGTGTTTGTTAATGTATGACATTGCAAAGTGTATAGATTACAGGTTGTACATATACATGATAGTCCCTTTATAACACTATGCGATGGGCCCATAGGATGTTCATAGGAAAATTTCACGAAGAGTTTAGCCATTTTATGACAAAACCAACAAAGTCACATACATGCCTAGTGAAGACTAGGATCAGCTTAGTCATTCACCTAGTCTAATCAGTCTATAGGTAGCTACTGACCCACATTATCTTCAGGCAGACAGTTAACATTGGCGTAGCTCCCATTACACAGTTACACAGCATGTGCGTAATAAAAAAAGTAACATTCAAGGGAGGTCACCTAATGTGGTAAAAGTGAATTTCCATACCATAAGGAACTCCTCTTAAAGGAAAGAATTCGCTCCCTCTGGGAGCAAATTCTTTCCTTTAAGAGAAGTTCCTATTTCGAAAAGGGAGGCAATTGAAGAGAATCACTGCTTGATCCAATAGTCTCACTTTTGAAGTGCATAACTTTTTCAGCGTTCTGGCTATGCCATTGGTGAAGTTCGGGCTTAGTTTCTGCTGTCTGCACATGCCCCTTAATTGATTTGTCACACAAAGTGGTTGAATTTATTGGAATATAACCATTATCTTTGTTAACCCTCTGGAGACTCCTATCTGCGTCTTTGGAAAACGGTGAAGACCCAAACAAAATGCCCTAAAACACAGCAATTTATCAGGGTCTCTGCACCGTTTGCTAAGACAAAAACGTTCCTCAGAAAAAGAATTATCACATGACGTCGCATCTGGGAGTGAAATAACGCCATGCATTATAAATGATAAACCATTAGCGGCTCTACAGATTTTCGGGAAATGTCATGACGTCCATCATAATGACAAAATTGTAACCGTTTTACGGCAGAAATGAGATTTCAAAGTAATCTTAATGTCATATGATAAATAGAATCTAACACTAGTGCTCTTGTATTATTGACTTTATTAAACTTGTTGCGAAAAAGAGATAAAATGCTCGGCAAGCCTCACAATTTATCTCTTTTCCTCAACTTGTTTGATAAATTCAATAACACATGAGCACTCATGTAAGATGCTCTATAAAACATTGTTTGGAAGTTATAACCTGTGACCCCTTGATACATACAATGGACCATATCAAGTTTATTTTATCAAACCAGAAGGAAGAATCCACCAGTGCATAAAGGGTTAAATTCTAAACCTTTGTAACCAAGGCATGGCCATGCTATTATTCAGTTAGGGGATAGTTGTAAACTAATGATATTTATAGTCGGCAGATCGAAAAGTTAGTTTTACGGTGACGCGCGAGCAGATTGGTAAACGTGATTTCCGAACGTATATTCTACGATATACCTCATCAAATGAAAATTTTTAATATGGTTATCCCCATCTTCTGCAGTTTGAGCTCAAATTGGAGCGTTGCAAGCCGCACATCATCCAAAAAAATGTGCCACAATTAATGACGTCAAATTATTTCCCAAATTTTTGACGTTATCCAATCAGACATCATGTTACAAACTTGTGAGCATTAGAATATATGTTAATAGTGAAGCACATTACAAGACTGATCTGTATAATACGATTCACTTTTACACCCTCCATTCATATTGAATTGTTATAAAGGGACTGTACTGTATTTTCATGAGTGAATGTTTTATTTATGGTGCAATACCTGTATATAGTTAAAGTATATTATATTTTAAAGTATATAAATAGTTTGTCCTTGACCTTTAAAGAATCACCTGATGGCTACCAAAGTTTTTGGGTTAGCAACTTTGTAAAATTGTTTAACCCTATCACCACCAGTTAAAAAATGACCCACCAAAAATTTCTGCTGCATTTTGTTTTCTGCACAATAGATTTTTACTTGCAGGGAAAGGTTTGGTCCTGATCAGACTGCAGCAGTCTGATATAAGCCCAAACTTTTTGCTTTGAATTTATAACTGTCACAGGGCCCCAGATAAGAGTGCGTAACAGAAAAATTAGTTTTCTAGTTTCTCAATCAAAACAAAAGTTGTGGGTACTCAAAAGAATCGTCTCGATGAGACGGTTCTTTTGGGCACCCAAAACACATGTTTAAATGGTTGGGTAAGAAATAAATACAATTTTACGCTAGATAAATTTGCTTAACAGGCCCTATGTGTCGGACACAGTAGACGGTGCTAGTTACACCCCCGGTACGAAGTATATAGGGGGTATATAGTTTTTGCCTTTTCTGTAATTATGTTTGTCTGTTTGTCTGTCTGTCTGTCTGTCTGTCTGTAAACTTTTTTTTCGTCAAAGATTTTTCAGCAACTACTTGGGTTAGGATTCTGAAATTTGGTACAAAGCTTGATAGTGATGAGTTGTATTGTGTAACAAAAGAACAGCCACATATTGCTTATCAGTCCCTTTATTTGTTCATTTTTCTTTCTCTCCAATGGAAATTTCTGTCACAGATTTCTCAACTCCTATTGGAGCCAGTGTTTTCAAATTTTGTGTACATCTTAAGGAAGGCGAAGTACACTGTGTAAATGGAAATTAAGATGCTGATCCTCATTTTACCTTCTTTTTTCAAATTTTCATTTTTTCCTTCTTTCACTCTTATATAATACGTATAGACATATTTTTCTGTCAAAGATTTCTCAGCAACCACTTGAGTTAGGATTCTGAAATTTGGTACAAAGCTTGATAGTGGTGAGTTGTTTTGTGTAACAAATGAACAGCTACATATTGCTTATCAGTCCCTTTATTTGTTCATTTTTCCTTCTCTCCAATGAAAATTTCTGTCACAGATTTCTCGGCTCCTATTGGAGCCAGTGTTTTCAAATTTTGTGTACACCTTCAGGAAGGCAAAGTGTACTGTTTAAATGGAAATTAAGATGCTAATCCTCATTTTACCTTCTTTTTCAAATTTTCATTTTTTCCTTCTTTCACTCTTATATAATACATATAGACATTTATTTCTGTCAAAGAATTCTCAGCAACTACTTGAGTTAGGATTCTGAAATTTGGTACAAAGCTTGATAGTGATGAGCTGTATTGTGTAACAAAAGAACAGCCACATATTGCTTATCAGTCCCTTTATTTGTTCATTTTTCCTTCTCTCCAATGAAAATTTTTGTCACAGATTTCTATGCTCCTATTGGAGCCAGTGTTTTCAAATTTTGTGTACACCTTCAGGAAGGCAAAATGTGTACTGTGTAAATGGAAATTAAGATGCTAATCCTCATTTTACCTTCTTTTTCAAATTTTCATTTTTCCTTCTTTCACTCTTATATAATACATACAGACATTTATTTCTGTCAAAGATTTCTCAGCAACTACTTGAGTTAGGATTCTGAAATTTGGTACAAAGCTTGATAGTGGTGAGTTGTTTTGTGTAACAAATGAACAGCTACATATTGCTTATCAGTCCCTTTATTTGTTCATTTTTCCTTCTCTCCAATGAAAATTTCTGTCGCAGATCTCTCGGCTCCTATTGGAGCCAGTGTTTTCAAATTTAGTGTACACCTTCAAGTAGACTAAGTGTATTGTGTCAATGAAAATAAAGATGCTTAAGCTCATTTTGCCTTCTTTTTCAATTTTTCCTTCTTTCATTCCTATATAACACATATGGACGTTTTTGTCAGAGTTTTCTCAGCAACTACTTGATTTAGGATTATGAAATTTTGTGTACACTTTCAGGTAGGCAAAGTGTATTAATTGTGTAAATGAAAATTAAGGTGCTAATCCTCATTTTGCCTTCTTTTTTCAAATTTTTAGCTCACCTGAGCTGAAGGCTCATTGGTGAGCTAATAGTATACCAGTGACTCCGGCGTCCGTCCGTCCGTCCGTCGTCCGTCAACATTTTCAAACATCTTCTCCTCTGAAACTACTGGGCCAATTGAACTCATATTTCATATGGAGACTCCTTAGGATGGGGGAACGAAAGTTTGTTCAAATGGTCTTGGTCACATGACCAAGATGGCCGCCATGCCCATATATGGTAAAAACCCTTAAAAAATCTTCTTCTCCAGAACCAGAAGGTCGATGACCTTGGGACTTGGTATGTAGCATTGGGGTTGTGGGTCCTACCAAGTTTGTTCAAATGATAATCCTAGGTTGACCTTGACCTACTTAACGTCAAGGTCAAATTTGCTTCCTAATGCATTTAAATGGGAAAATTTCTGAAAAGTTGATTTTTTTGAAAACTGTGGAAGCTTAAGTCATTATTCTCTCTTGATATGTTAAATCAATGAGACAATGGCTATAAATAAGTTCAAATGGTCAAGGTTGACCTTTGACCTTTCAGCTTAGGTTACTCATATTGGAGTCCCATCAATATATTAAAACATAGTTTTCTCACAAACCATTGGCTCAATTGAACTCAAATTTCATGTGAAGACTCCTTATGATAAGCTAGCCAAAATTTATGCAAAATATTTTGGTTTCATGACCAAGATGGCCGCCATGCCCATATATGGTAAAAACCATTTAAAAATCTTCTTCTCCAGAACCAGAAGGCCTATGACCTTGGGACTTGGTATGTAGCAATTGGGATGTGGGGCCTACCAAGTTTGTTCAAATGGTGTACTTAAGTTGACCTTGACCTACTTAACGTCAAGGTCAAATTTGCTTCCTAATGCATTTTTTTTTGAAAATTTCATTTTTTGAAAACTGTTGAGGCCAAAGTCATTATTCTCTCTTGATATGTTGAACCAAATGAGACAATGGCTATAAATAAGTTTCAAAGGTCAAGGTTCACCTTTAACTTATCAGCCAAGGTTGCTCATATTGGAGTCCCATCAACACATCAAAACATAGTTTCCTCAGAAACCACTCTGCCATTTGAACTCAAATTTCATATGAAGACTCCTTATGATAGGTTAGCCAAAATTTTTACCATGTGTATTGGTCACATTACCAAGATGGCCACCACGCCCATATATGGTAAAAACCCTTTAAATGTCTTCTTCTCTGGAACCAAAAGGCCAATGGCCTTGGGACTTGGTATGTAGCATTGGGGATGTGGGCCCTACCAGATTTGCTCAAATGATTAATCTAGGTTGACCTTGACATACTTTATGGCAAAGTCAAATTTGATTCCTAACGCATTTATTTGGGAAAAATCTTGCATTAAGTACCAAAAGCCAAGCTGACCTGTGACCTTTTATCCAAGGCCACTCATTTGGACTGCCACACACCTATTTAAACATCTGTGTCTCAGAAATCACTGGGCTGTTTGATGGATTATTCATTAGATTGTTTAAGTCACTTGACCAAAATGACTGCAATCCCCATATATGGTAAAACAAAATTTGATCCATTATAAGCTGTAGTTGACCTTGACCAATTTTAACATTATTAAGGAGATCAGGTGAGCGCCTCAGGACCTTCAGGTCCTCTAGTTAATTTTTCCTTCTGTCACTCTTATATAACACATATGGACATGTTTCATCAAAGTTTTCTCAGAAACTACTTGATTAAGGAAAATGAAATCTTTGACAATTTTGTCTTTTTCTCTGAAAGTGTTACAACCTCTAATGGCTACCGCCGAGGGTATGTGAGCTTTGCTCACTTCTTGCTATATTGTTGTCTGCTGATAACCTTGGAAAAACAGTTTGAACTTAAATCAGGCTCAACAAAACCATTGGTCTGATATGGACCCAAACTGAGACTGGTGGTTTTCATGATAGAATCGGCAGACGACAAAAAATCATGCAAAATTACCCAGGATGCAGAGTTAAGGGTCAAGTTACCATTGCTGTACATATAGCTATAATATGCTCAAGTTAAGTATGTATAGCAATAGAAAGTATGTAAGTGATTTTTCAGAGTCCTGGCACCAACGCTTTAAATTTTTTTAGTGCTCAACTGAACTGAGCATGAAAATCATAAATTTTAATGGCTCATAAACTGATAAATAAAGACGTCTTGCTTTCAAACTCAGATCTGTGTACACTATTTATCATGCTATTAATGTTAAAATGACAAGTTGTTTGGCATTTTTCCATTTTTGAGCATGATAAATTTCAGGCTCAGTTGAGCATGAAAAATGGGTAGCTGGACATCTCAGCCCCTAACAAACTCTGCCCCTAACCACTCGGTCCCGAAGGTCATACGGGTGAGTTAATATATTTCAGATCTTGTAATACAGTCGAATAGAAGTCCAGAGTGACTGTGCCGACATTTTATTGTGTAGTCATATATGAGATCACAGGACTTGTCACAGAAGAATAGATCCTCCGTGAACACAGGAGCAAAAGAGTGTCTTCAAGCACTTTGGGAGAACTTTGCCAACCACAATATTTATCTGTCTCACAAGTGTTCAAAATTTTATGGACCTCTAAACGATTAGCTGCAATTGTGAAGTTTAAGGACGTAATTGTGGTCTGTTAACCAATATTAGCCTATCATGGTACTTTATATCCAATGTAAGCGACCAGCGAAGGCTTAGGCGCGACTGCACATCTAGAGCCTTCGATATTGGCACACATTTATTATTTAAAACATTAACCCACCAGTATGACGACTTTTGTTGCATTCTCTTTCCATTTAAGTCATCATAAATTGGTATTTGAAACATTGTAGACTCTAATGCGTATCATTAGGCTTCTGGCTGTTAATAGTCCTACCTTTTAGGGGCCGAGTTTGTTAGGGGACTAGTTTGTCATGGGCCGAGATGTCCTGGAATCGAAAAATGTTATATAACCTTGGCACCAGGTTATGAGGTATAAATGATTATAAACATCCCCACATTGTGATTTTTTACATTATTTGAATGTTTGTGTTGACCTGGATTACGTACATTGTCATATTTGAAGATATTGTTATGCTTGTAATGTTATGAAATAAATTGTAAATCAAAGCTGGATTTTCTCTGCCCTTATATTTCTTTAAGAAACGAGTAGCCCAATGGCAAAAGATTGCTCACCTTTGAGCCAGCATAGTGTTTGGAGACACCATATAATTTTACGATGCTCAAAGGCAGGTAACTTGAACTTGAAACAGCCACAGCGATCAGGCCTATTATTATGCCAGTTCTGCTTATCTGCACTTAGTATTAAAAAGATCTGAATAAAAATTGCCACGAAAACCTGGGGAAACTATATTTTCCAGATCTGTAGTCAGTGGTGGGATCCAGCTGAAATTCAAACTCATCCAAGCTTTAATGGTTGTCCTTGTTACCTACAAGAATGAAGATCAAATAAAAAATGAAGGCGCTAGAGTGGTCACAACATTTCTCCGATTGTAAGTCTATGGGGATTTTTCCAAACATTCAAAGGCATCTAACTCCACAGTCCATGGTTGGATCTGGTCTAAATTCAAGCTTGTCCAAGCTTTCATAGTTAGGGCCCTGAAAACGAATTTTGGCGGAGCTCTATTGTTTTTGGCTTGTCCGTCCGTCTGTCCGTGGTCACTCTAACTTGGTCATTTTTCATTGGATTTCTTCCAAATTTCATAGATGGATTGCTTCCATCAAACTCTCGCCCAAGCTCGAATGTGGGTTTTGAAGGGTGAACGATAAACATGATGGCCGACAAAATGGCTGCCGTATGTCGGTTTGCTCTTGTGGATACTCTTATTCATTTATCACCGGATTTCCTCCAAATTTCACATATGAATTACTTTTATCAAACTCTGGCCCAAGTTCCAATATACATTTTGTCCGATGAACAATAATCTAGATGGCTGCCAAAATGACCGCCGATTATGGTCAGTTTGCACTTGTGGACACTCTTAGTCATTTATCACCTGGTTGCTTCCAAATTTCATATATGGATTACTTTGATCAAAAGCTTATCCAAGTTTGAACATGGGTTTTGTCCCATAACCAAGATGGCAGCCAAAATGGCTGCCACCTATTGGTTTGCACTTGTGGACATTTTAACTTATTTATCACCCGATTTCTTCCAAATTTCATATATGAATTACTTTTATCAAACTCATTTATCACCTGATTCATATGAATTTACTTTTATCAAACTCTCGCCCAAGTTTTTGAATATGGATTTTGTCCGATGAACAATAATCAAGATGGTCAAGCAGGTCCTATTATGGTCAATTGTCAGTTTGCAGGGTTCCAGCAGCATAAATCATTAACCCTTTAAAGACCAATTGGATTTTCCATGAAGTTTAATACAGTTAAGTCAGGAATGTCCATTGTAGACATAGAGGGGTTACACTAACAGGTTATAATTTCCAAAAATATTGCATTTCTTTCCCTGAAGATCAATTTTGTCTTAGCAAACAGTGCAGACCCTGATGAATTGCCGCCTTATGCGTTATTTCATCTTGGTCTTCACTGTTTTCCAAAGTGCCCGGATAGGGGTTTCGGGCCCTCAAAGAGTTAAGCAGACCTCTAGTTTCAGTGCTCTCAGGGCGGACTTTAATTACTGATTTGAAAGTGTGACCACTGCTTCATCCATGTCCCACTGACATTTGATTCAATTCTTTACGTCCCAGTCAACGATTTTTCAGTAATGTCGGGCCAGTCTTCCTCGGTTGAACCAGTACTAAGCAAGGATTAATATGTCTTGCTCAAGGACACAACGCAGTGACGCCGGTGAGGCTCGAACCCGCGGTCCCTCGGTCTCGAGTCAAGCACTCTACCACTGAGCCACTGTGCTCCCTCAAAATTACATTGCATTCGGACATAAGCTTACTCTGTAGACTGCTCACAAAGAAAGTCAAGCTCAAATGAGACTTCATTCAACTGAGCATGAAATTATCATGCTCATAAATGTTAAAATGCAAACAATTGTTGGCATTTTGACATTTATGAGCATGATAAATACAACCTGAGAGTTTGCAAGCAAGAAAAGTCTTTAATATTCCGAATTGAAGCTTTTTTGAGCAGTTGGATTTTCAGGTTCTGTCGAGCATATTTGTTTGTCTTGTTGATTTGGGTCCCAATTCAACGGCTATGGTCATGAGGGGATGCTCAGTTCACCGAACCACACTTTTTCCTGGGCAAGCTTGAACAAGCAGTTAACCAGTACTTCGGGCACATACTTTCGCTTGTAACTGACAACCCTTCTTGAATGATTCAGGGGAAGGGAGGAGAATGACCGTAGAATTTATTTCATGATAAATCTCCATGAAAGTATGGGACCGGGCCGCGATCAAACTCCCAACCCCTGGATTTGCCCCAACCCCTGGATTTGCCCCAACCCCTGGATTTGCAGTCAGACTCGCATCTGTTGCCAGACATGTTACCGACTGCACTATGCGGTCCGGTGCCGAGCATAAAAAGTTTTATGACTTTGCGGCCAGGCATCAGGTCAAGAACAGGAGCCAGTTTTGATTGTTAGTTTGATGGTAAATGTATCGTAGATTTGTCTAAATATAAGACGAGCCTCATTTCCAAACAGTATGATATAGGTTTGTATTCAGTCACAGTTCAATCCAGTCTGCTCAAGAATCTTTTTTGCACATAGCAAGTTCAGCTATTATGCTTTTCAGAGAGGAAAGGTCCAGATCAGAACAGCATGGAGGTGCCTTTGTTGTTTGTTTGCAACAATATCATTTCATGGCCTTCATAATGGAGATGGGGGACAGGGAAGGTAAAGCAAGGATTTTAAAATGAATAAAAAGATCTTCAGATTGAATAAGAATGTATTAAAAATTTATCCATTCATAACAATTCTAGGTAGCAATAGAAACTACAGTAAAACCGGTGTAAAACGGCCATTCCCAAAAAGACAGAAAATAGGTTTTCAAGACCAATTGACGCTTAATGCAGGTCAAAAGTACTCCCCTTGGAGCATTCTGCCATTATTAAGCCACTGTTTGTCATTAAGATCTTTGTTTTGTCTAGTTTTGAGTGGCCATTTTACTGTACAGTAAAAAAACAAACAATTTCTATTGACTCAAGGGCGGATCCAGAAAATTCCGTCGACAGGGAGATTAATTATCAAAGTGTTTCTTAGATGGCCGCATGAGCCTCCCTCAAGAAGCAATTGGACCCCTTGGGTCCAATTGCTTCTTGAGGGGGGTCAGTACCGGTATTTCTAAGGAAACCTATAACCACTTGTGATTTTCCAGGGGGTCCGGACCTCCTGTCTCCACCCCCTCTGGATCCGCCCATGTGACTTGCTCTTCTGGTGATCCAGACAATTGAATCATAGATGACAAGTCTGGAACAAAATTTGTTTGTTTGATTTGATTCTTTACGTCCCAGTAAACAATTTTTCAGTTACGTCGGGACGGGTCTTCCTGGGTTGAACCAGTACTAAGCTAGGATTAATGTGTCTTGCTCAAGGACACAATGCAGTGACGCTGGTGAGGCTCAAACCAGCGGCCCATCGGTCTTGAGTCAATCACTGAGCCACTGCGCTCCAATGACACAAAATTTGATGCACAATATCTGGCACTGTTGACAAACAAAGGTACGGTTGATGTTCTAAAATTTTTGAACAATTTTCTTTTTCTGTTCTCAATACAATGTTGGTTACCAGGGATGAAGTCACAAAATGGTTGTCTGAATAACAAACAGGGAAGGTGCTGATCAGACTGCTTCTTCAGAAGCAGTCTGGTCTGAGTCTGCACTGTTTGGCGATGCCTTTATGGCAGGCAACTAGTGTTTTTAAATTTTATGTTTTTTACTATACATTTTAAAAAATGAAATATTTTAAAAATAATGTGGACCCTGTTTAGTAAACTAAATGAGTATGCTAAAACAAAATAATTTACAGTTTAATATACATGGCAAACACTTTCCAAACATAATTAGGAAACTAAAATATGCCATGCTTATTTCTTCTTTCGAAGTTGGTCAAAATAGCAAAAGTCAATAGTTGTGTTTATGTATCATGCTAGGAAATTGCTTCTATAGCATATGGTATGCAGAAAGGTAAATCTCAAGGCTGAGGTTATAAACCAATTATATGTTAATCTCCTAAAGATTTTTCCCTGCTTAACCCTTTGTATACTAATTGATTCTTCCTTCTGATTTACAATAAACTTGGGATAGTCCATTGCATTTATCCTGGGGTGTCAGGTTATAATTTAAAAAAAATATTGCATTGTTTTTGTCTGAAGATCTTTTTTACTTTACTTTAACTTTTTTTTTTCTTTAACAGTGAAGACCCTGATGAAATGCCGCATTATGCGGCATTTCATCTGGGTCTTCACTGTTTGTAAAAGTACCCATTTATGGGTTTCCCGTATACAAAGGGTTAAATACACTCAGTTGGTGCATTTATCTTATTAATAATATTCAAATGCCAAAATTAACATTTATGAGCAGGATTAATTTCATGCACAGTTCAATTGTGCATGAAAAGTTTTATAATCTCCGGGTCAAAGCCTTCGTTGTCTACATACGCTTCTATGGTTTTTGCTAAGTCCATACAGAACAACTCACTTATACCCATAAACCACAACACAACACTGCAAATGATGACTATTTCAAAATTATTACATGTACTTTCTTAGCAGATAAAGACTCCACCCTTAATGTGAATCAAATAGACAACTCCTACAGAGATAATGGCAGTTCATTTTCAAACGAACCCATACCCTAGCTCTGTAGCCTTGGTGAGGCGAATGACTACCAATAATTTCTAATGAAATATCAAGCATCACTTTCTCTGTATGAGGGCAAAAATGATCATAAAATTATCTGTCATCATGCCCCGAGGTTATAAAACTGTTTTCATGCTTACCTCCGGTGAGCACGAAATTTATCCTGTTCATAAATATTAAAATGCCAACCATTGTTGGCATTTAAACATTTATTAGCATGATAAATACAACATCTGAGATACTTAAAGCAAGACACTTTTTCATTTGTCGATATTTTAGTTTTTATGAGAAGTTGAAATTTCATGCCCAGTTGAGTTGAGCATGAAAAAAGTTTTATAACCTCAGGGCCTGCTGTAGTTGTGAGTGGAGGCTTTGGGTTTCATATTTACACAAAATAAATGAACACAAAACACGAATGTTAGCACCATTTTCAAAGACAGTTTGATTTATCTCTATACTTGGACACTAAAATTACACAAATAATATCAACATATTCCAACTCAAAGCTTATGATTTTGTGATTTCGCTATTAACAGGAAGACTACATAAAGTCATCACATCATGAAATTAATAGTGTTAACCCATTTAACCATTTACTCCATAATAACACCTTTGAAATATCATGTATTTGGAAATATTATGGAAAATGGAGCATTTGCTCTTTAGGAGCAAATGCTCCATTTTCCATAATATTTTCAAAACTATTCAAAACTATACTGAATTTTTTCTTGAATTTTTTTCAATGTTGTCTAAAAATAGAAAATGATGTCATTATCTAAAAAAAGCATACGTCGTAAAGGGTTAAGCCAAATGGAATTTCCCATTCTAATCAATTGGATCAGTCAATTTCTGTTTTAAGGGATCTTGGGTGGTACTTTTCACTTTTTTTTCAAATTTAATAAAACATTCTGTTAGCAAAGGAGACCCTGATCAGAGTGTGGCATCTGATCTGGGCCTGAACTGTTTGCCTATGTCCCACAAATTGGATGCTAGGCTTCTATGGGTTAATAAGTAGATAACAAATATTTTTGCCATAGAAATTAAGATAACTTTAATGACCAACCAACTTTGCATACTGGGTTTATTTTTATGCTTTTGTTGTCGTCTGCCGATTTTTTTTTTCAAAATTAGCTTTTTTCAGGAACACTATCAATGATAACAGTTTGGATCCAGATCAGGGCCCGCATTCTGTCTGTCCTAATCTGGGTCCAAACTGTTTTCAAAGGTTATTAGCAGACGACATTAGAAGGCAATCATACAGGACAGTGAATAGACTGCAGATTTGTCTACTGTTTGATTAAAAACATAATTTCTCATAAAATCTCATTTCATAACTAAAATCTAAATTAATCTGACTGCAATACACTCTGATCAGAGAAATATACAACTAGTAAACATAAAACTTCAGCCCAACATGCTTGATGCCGTACTATTCCATAACCAATCTTATCATAATACATAGCCAGATGGTGTTAAAACTCTCTCAAACTCAAAAATTAATTTGCAGCAGAAAACATCTTAAATTCTGCTTCTGCTTTAAGAAACCAAAACAAGTCTTGAAATTTCATGTGAATCGTCTGCTGGCAGACGATTTGTATTAAATTTCAAGACTTTTTTTCGCAAATGTAAAGATATAGCGTAAAATTTTGTCATCTGCAAAATTAGTGACTGAAGCTGGTGGGATAAAGTTAATATGCCTCAGCTCAAATGAAAATGGTAAGCTTTGCCTTCTGGGTAATTTTTCAAACATTTTATGGTCTGCTGATTTTTTTCAAAATCAACTTTTTGCAAAAAATTCTTTCAGAAATACCATCGGAGTGAACAAACAGTTTGGATCCAGATCATGCCGACATTTTGTCAGGCCTGGTCTGGATCCAAACTGTTTGCAGAGGTTATCCAGAAATGGCACTAGTAGGCAGTGACTTAAGACATACGGTAATTGATTATGTGGCGTACATGTAATCAATAATATATACAACTGAGCAAATGATATCATACAAGGTAGATGAGACATGACTGAGAAAGCACCTGAAGATCGAGTTAATTTGCAGCAGACGATATTTTCAACATTTGTGGTTCTTTAGAAAATCCAATAAGACTTGACATTTCATAAAATGTCAAACCTTCTATGTCTCAAAAATAAGCAATATTTTACACCCCGTTTATAACAGAAAGTCGTGTCTGGGATCCGGAGTGATATAACCCCATGTATCAAAATTAATAAACCACAAGTGGTTTACATCTTTAGTAACGTTATGTAATGATGCCCATATCAACATTGCATACATAATGACAAAAATATATTTTTATTCATTTGAAATATGCAATTTCAAAGTATTTTCAATGTCCTATGATAGAATAGAATGTAACATTTGTACTCTTGTATTATTGATTTTACTATACTTACCAATAATGTCAAAAAGCTGTAAGTTGCTCAGCAAGCCTTGCAGTTTATCTCTTTTCCTCAAATGTATAATGAATTAAATAATATATGAGCACTCTATGAGAACCTCTATGTTATTTCTTATTTTGTTTATTTATGTCCCAAGTCAACAACTATGGTCATGGCAGGACGGTCAGTTCACCTAACCACACCTCGCCTGGGCAAGCTTGAACAAGCAGTTAACCAGTACTTCCTGCACATACTTTTGCTTATAGCTGACTACAACCCTTCTTGAATGATTCAGCTGAAGGGAGGAGAATGACTGAAAAAATTATTTCATGATCAATCACCAAGAAAGTATGGGACCGGGCCAGGCTCAAACTCGCGACGCCGGGATCTGCAGTCAGATTCGCATCTGTTGCCAGACACTTTACCGACTGCACTATGTGGCCCGGTTAGAACCTCTATGTAATTTGTCGTCTGCTGCATTTGTGATTGGTGGTGTAAGAAGGACTATTCTTTGTATTTGTTTATGCTTCATGACCAACACATTTCGAAGTTATTTAAAAGAATGAAATATTTCCCTAGGACAATTACATTAAGTATTTAACATATATTGATGTGCATTGGGTACCTAAGTTAACCCTTTACTGCATATGCTATTTTTATATCATGACATAGTTTTCTATTTTTAGACAACATTGAAAAAATTCAAGAAAAATTTAAGGTAAGTTTTGAATACTTTTGAAAATATTATGGAAAATGGAGCATTTGCTCTTTTGGAGATATTTTCAAATACGTGATATTTCAAAGGCGTCAAAAGGCGTTAATGTGGATTAAAGGGTTAAGACTAATATGAAATTCAATATTACACCAGTTATGTGTGTTTTCCCTCAGCATGCCTCGTATACATAAATAAACCAAAACGACCATAACTCACTGGAGTCTTCGCCATTCTGAGTGTAATTAACTTAAATATACAAAATATGTTACAAATCAAATTCAAAAAGAGTATTGCACTTAAACAACTTTGATTTGATATCACGATGCATTTCAAACATATAAAATGACTTATATTGGAAATATCAACCATATAATCTCCCAAACAATCAATTCTTTGCCTACTTGGTAAATTTGCATGCTTTTTTGTCGTCTGCTGACTTTTTCAAAATCAACTGTTTCGAAAAATTCTTTCAGGAATACCTTCAGAGTGTCAAACAGTGTGGATCCAGATCAGGCCAGATGTTTTGTCGAGCCTGATCTGGGTCCATACCATTTGCAAAGGTTATCAGCAGGCCACATAGGAAAAAGTTAACATAACATTAACCCTTTACTTCATAGGCTATTTTTAGATCATGACATCATTTTCTACTTTTAGACAACATTGAAAAAAATCAAGAAAATATTTAAGTAAAGTTTTGAATATATTTAAAAATAATATGTAAAATGGAACTCCATTTTCCATAATATTTTAAAGGCGTTAAAAGGCGTTATTATGGTGTAAAGGTTTAAAATACAAATACAGGTTACACAGAGCAATACAGTTTACACAGAGCTCAAGCTACGCCTAGATTTTCTTGTCTCGGTGAGATGGTTCATTTGAGAACCTACAATATATGGTTTGGTTGAAGAAAATAATAAAACTTTTACACAAAAAACTTTCGCATATCTTGACTATTAATAATATATGGTGACTAGATTGCATAAACCCTGTTGTAATTACAGATTATCACACATACAGTAAAACCTTTCTTAAGCGGCCACTCAAAAAGAAGACCAAAAATTGTTTTTCAAGACCGAATATTGCTTAATGCAGGTTAAAAGTATTGCAGAATGCTCCAGCAGGAGCATTCTGCAAACTTTTTGACCTTCATTAAGCTACAATTTGTCATTAAGATCTTTGTCTATTTTTCGAGCGGCCACTTAAGACAGGTTTTACTGTAGTTTTGGTTATCGCTAAAGACCCTATTATCAGCCTGAGAGCTTTAGCTTGAGGGCTGATAATGGGCGATGTTTGATACTGACGGTGATAAAAAAAAATCCATGTTATAATCTATTTATCACATATTCCAATTCACTGTTTCATTGCGTGATACATACAAACATGTAAGTAATACAGAAGACTGAGTTGCATCATGCCACTTGTTTACATCTGACGTCATCTTGTGACCGTCTCAAGTGGGGCATGAGAAACTCTCTCCATTCAAAATACATGGCTTCCTGTTTACAGCCCAGCAGGCAGATGACTAATTGGCGGGAAAGAGCTTATCAAAAATTCAAACTTCTGGTTATTGTGGCAAATAGGGGAGATTTACGTTTGAGCGGATCCATACTACGAAAGAGCAGATTATTTTTTACGAAAGAGCGGAGAAACATAAGTCAAAAGAGCGGACAATTTTATAATTCAAAAGAGCGTTTTTCCCAGGTAATGACCAGGCAGGTAATAATGAAAGAGGCAAATGGCTGAAACGCTCGTTTGGGCTCCATTTCTTGTGTCCTTCTGATATCGTAGACAGTTTCTGTGAAGATGGACATAATGTCTGCCCTGCCGGAAGATCACCGCTGTTCAAAATATGCAGACTATTTATTTGAAAACTATGCAACATTTCACTCGAAATTCCCTCCAAAAATGTTCACAATTCTACACCGCTCATCCAACATTTTTCGTATTTCTTGAAGTTTTGGTAAAGCTGCAGGTTATGACCTATGTGAGAATGAGAGGAACCATTATTGTTGCACCATATAAAACGATTTTTATGTTGTAATATTACTA
Source organism: Loripinus fragilis (assembly GCA_964019695.1). Lineage (NCBI taxonomy): Eukaryota > Metazoa > Mollusca > Bivalvia > Lucinida > Lucinidae > Loripinus > Loripinus fragilis. The sequence continues at coordinate 9,679,960 of OZ026521.1, read as the reverse complement.
TATGTCGAACGGAAGGGGTCGTTACTTGGTCATAAACTGGTCAAACCTGGTCATTACCTGGAAAATTCGCTCATTTGTATGATTTTTCAATCCGCTCTTTTGACTGTATGGTTTGCCGCTCATTTCATACTCTGTCACGGTATGATTTCCGCTCAAACGTAATTCGCCCGGCAAATAGTGCCTCAAATATGTGATAATTAGTAAGATACAGGTCAAATGATCCTGTTGGTTATCAGCCTAGAAAATGCCACAAAACACATAGCATAGAAAGTGCCACAAAACACAACTTCATCAATTCTACTTTTTTAAAGCTAAAACTTGTACAGTAAAACATGTGTAAAACGCCCCCTGAAAATAGACAAAACAAAGATCTTAATGACAAATGGCAGTTTAATTAAGGTCGAAAGTATTGCAGAATGCTCCCCTTTTGACCTGCATTAAGGGATAATTGGTCTTGACAATCAATTTTGGGTCTTTTTGAGAGTGGCCATATTACACAGGTTTTACTGTAAATATTTATTTATGGCACTTAACATCAGACACATTAGCACCATGTCTGAGTTGCTATAAAACTGGGGTGGGGGAGGATGTACATATGAGAGGGCAACTCAGAAGGTTTTTTACCTTGCCTAGAAAACTTTATCCACCAAATCGAACTTACTTGCAGTGTTTGCAAATGCAGATGATACAATTTTGGTATGTTTAGGCAAAGTATGCAGATAAACTGTACAAGATGTATTGTGCCAGATATATACAAATATTCAAGTTGAGTGGGGAAAAACGAATATCACATAATCAGTCACATGTAGTTCTACTGTGTTTTCCAAGACTGTGTAACATGGTGCATTTGTGACTAGTTTGGACTCAACAACAAAACGACTGACAGCTATGGTAATTTTATTAGCTCTATGCCTGTGATATCCATTTTCAATTTCTATATTTTCTATTTTACCTTTATCAAAAATTTATTTAATAAAAAGAACTGATATTTTTTTACAAGTTAAAATATCAAGTATAATGTGGGTTGCATATTCAGGGTAGTGTTTGATTGGTAACTAGTGTAAACCCTGATCAGACCACTCCTCAGGGATTAACACTTGTCTGAATATTTTGGAAGAATACAATAGACTAGAATAGCAAGCCCTAACTCAACAAAGAATTAATTGAACTTATATTAGTTCTTCAATTTTGACGATTTAAACACCACTTTTCACTTGAAAATCAAAACTCTTAACTCTTTCCCCCCTGGGAATTTTTCCCCGCCTTTTTGTCATCTGCTGATTTTTTTTCAAAATCAATTTTATTGAAAAGTTCTTTCATGTATACAATCAGAGTGTTAAACAGTTTAGATCCAGATCAGGCCCGACATTCTGTTGGGCCTGATCTGGGTCCAAACTGTTTGCAAAAGTTATCAGCAGATGGCACTAGGAGATAAAGAGTTAAAAAAGATTTACAGACATATGTATTCTTTTTACCTTCAATTCTTGGAAATGTACAGAACTTTACTAAGGAATAGCTAAACTATACAAGATTACAATTACACATCTTGATTCCTAGGAAACAACATGACTAGGGTACAGAGCTTGTATGGCATGACTAGTTTTAAAAATCTGCTGCAATACCCAACTTATCTCATGCAATGTTTATTTAAAATAAAAATTACCCTGATAATAAAAGTTAAATGTAAAATAAAAGCATTAACCTCCTAGTGTCGTCTGCTGATAACTTTTGCAAACAGATTGGACCCAGATCAGGCCCGACAAAATGTCGGGCCTGATCTGGGTCCAATCTGTTTGAAACTCGGATGGTATTCCTTAAATTATTTTTCAAAAAAGTTGATTTTGAAAAAATCAACAGACGACAAAAAAAAAAACATGAAAAAAACAACAAAAAAACATGAAAATTACTCAGGAGGCAAAGCGTTAATAGCTTGGTAAAACATAAATAAGAAATATATGTGATAAAATCAAAGTGTGATATGAACAAAAAATTAAAACTATTTGGCTGAGGGTAGGTGACCAATAAAGCTAAACAGTTCAGAAACAAAGAAATCAGCATTGATGCTATACCATGATACTGACGGTCCATCAATGTTGATTCCACTCTTTGCATGCTGGGTAATTTTATATGTTTTTGTCATTTGCTGTTTTAATTTATAAATTAACTTTTTCCAAAAACTCTTTGTGGATTACCATCAGAGTGTCAAACCGCTTTTACCCTGATTATGCCCCAACTTTCGTCGGGCCTAATCTGGGTCCAAACAGTTTGCAAAAGTTTATCAGCAATCGTCACTAGCATGTTAATTTTCCATGTTTTCAGTTTTGCCTGATTTTTATCAAATTTACTTTTTCCAAAAATTCATCAAAGTACAATGTATCAAACAATTTGGATCTAGACAAGGGTGACATTTTGTTCAGCCCAATCTGGGTCCTAGTCATTTGCAAAGTTTATCAGCAGTGGTCACTAGCAGGTATAGAGTTATGGTTGTTTCAACATACGAGGCAAGAAGAACACAAGTGACACACCCAGCAACATCATAGAAATGAAATAACAGGGTTCATACAGGCAAGTATGAGTAAAATTCAAGGACTTTTCAAGAAAGCCTTCTAAATTCAAGTACTTTTCAAGCCTGTGGGAACCCTGAATAAATAAAACATGACTATAATAAACAAGTTGCAGTAAAAACATACAAGTGACACTTATGCCCAGAAAAAAGCCAGATCAGGGTTGAAATTTGCAGTCAAATCGGAGTCTCTGTTGTGCCAAGTTTCATGCAGACTGAAGACTGATTAGACAAGAGCTATTCCAAGGCTGATTGGAGTCTTTGTTGGGTGCTCAAAGGGTTGTCAAGGCCACAAACTGCCTTCATGCAGACTGAAGACTGATCAGACAAGGCAGACTCCCAGGCTGATCAGGGTCAGTGATGGGTGCTTGAAGGGTAGTCAAGGCCCTAAACTGCCTTCATGCAGACTGTAAAGATGCCCAGGCTGGTCTGAGTCTTTGCTCAGTGCCAAGGTCATTTAGTTGGTTTTGTCATGCAGCAAATCGGTAACATTTTCATAGCCATTGCCAGCTAAAATCCTCTACTTTGGTGTCTGCTGTTGCATTTTGGAGTCCTCTGTAGCAAACAGTATGGTCCCAGATCCGACTACTCCCTATGGAGCAGTCTGATCTGGATCCACACTGTTTGCATGCAAGTTAAGATTTATCTGTTGTTTAAGTGAAAAATTGTAGAAGACGACATCAGCAGACAACAATCTCCATTTATTTCTACCCTTTGCATGCTGGGTAATTTAATTTTCATGCTTTTGTTGTTGTCTGCTATTTTCAAGATTAAGTTTTACCCAAAATTCTTTAAGTTACACAGTCAGAGTGCCAAATGGTTTGGACCCAGATCATGACCGACATTTTGTTGTCGGTCTTGATCTGGGTACAAACTGTTTGCAAAGGTTATCAGCAGATGACGGAAGTTGCCAATAGCAAGGCAAGATTAAACTGTGAATATAATATCATAATAGTAATTGCTAAAAGATAAAAGTTGATCAATAGCAAGGAAATATAATATCATCAGTATTTGCTAAAAGATAAATAATTACCATGATGCATCAAATTACAGTCACATCTGCAGCAGACAACAAAGAATTTCTTTCTTCAATTTGAGGTTGATTAAGTTTTGATATTTAATAGCAGAGAACGTACAGTACTGCCTAAAAATTGCAGCAGACATTTTCAAATTTTGTTGTTTATTAGAAACCAGACAAGGCTTGAAATTTCTTGTGAAATGACAGCTTGAAAAAAGATGGCACTAAATGTGTTGATGTTAGTAGCCTGTCTGATCAAATTCTGTTCTTCCAGGCCCCGAAGTTATAAAACTTTTTTCATACTCAACTCTGCTGAGCACGAAATTTATCCAGCTCATAAATGTTAAAATGCCAACAATTGTTGGCATTTTAACATTTATTAGCATGATAAATACAACATCTGAGAGACATAAAGCAAGACACTTCTTTATTTGTCGATATTTTAGTGTTTATGAGCTGTTGAAATTTCGGGCTCAGTTGAGTTGAGCATGAAAAAAGTTTTATAACCTCGGGGCCAGAACTGGGTCCAAACAAAAGGTTATCAGCAGGTGGCATGTGGCCACCAGCAGGGAAAGATGAACTCATTGCCTACTGGGAAAATTTACATGCTTTTTTGTTGCCTGTTATTTTTCAAAATCAACTTTTTTGAAAAATTCTTTCAGGAATACCATTTGAGTGTCAAACAGATTGGATCAAGATCAGGCCTGACATTTTGTTGGGCCTGATCTGGGTCCAAACTGTTTGCAAAGGTTATCAGCAGACGACACCAGTAGAGAAAGATTAAAGTTATCTTGATACCCCTCTTACCATTGGCTATGATAAACATGTAAAAATACAATTTTTGGCAGGTTAACATTTACATTAAATAAAGAAATATTCTAAAGCTATGATAAAGTTAAAACTATTCCTCGGTGGAAATACATGAGCCGCGACATGAGATTTCCAACATTGTGATATGTGTGACCAGCAAAGGCTCAGACCAGCCTGCGCATAGGCGCAGTCTGATCAGAGCCTTTGCTAGTCGCTTGAATATTCTATGAGTATTTTAAAAGCTACTGACTGAACACCATTTGGAGTTTCTAAGCTTAAAAGGAGGCTGCATAGGCTCGTCTGAGTCTATACTTGTCAAAATGCCACATTGTTGGGAATCACATGTCACGGCTCACATGTAATGTATGGCACGAATGGAAAGGAGGATCATCATCGCATATAATAAGAACAAATATAATAACAAGGCAAGATACAGTGCTATTCAGCGTCTACCCACATGGCCTGTGTTATCTTTTCTTCTTTCTCTCTATAATATGAATCTGAAATGAAAAGATGGTTATAAAAATTAACACTTATTTTTGAGCGTAAAATTATAAATATTTTCTTACCCATCAGTATTAACTTATGTTTTGAGTAGCCACAACATGTGTTTTGGATGAGAAATAAGAAAGTTAATTTTTTGGTATGCGCTCTTAACTAAAGGCCTGCCCTTATCTCGCCACTATTTTCTGTCCTGAAACAGTCGTCTGTTTGTTTGATTTGAGGTTTTACGTCCCAATCGACAGCTATGGTCATGTCAAGAAGGTCAGTTCACCTAACCACACTTTTTCCTGGGCAACCTTGACTAAGCGGTTAACCAGTACTTCGTGCACATACTTTTGCTTGTAACTGAAATAACCCTTTTTGAATCTGTGGAAAAAGGAGAATGACTGAAGAAATTATTTCAAGATCTATCTCCACGAAAGTATGGGACCTGGCCCAGAGCAAAATCATGACCCCTGGATCTGCAGTCAGACTCTAAGTCTCCTTTTTATGTCTTTCTTTCTATGTCTACTGCATTTATTCAAAAGCATTTCGGACTAGATTTTTTCATGGAATCAACCACTATGGACCTGATAAGATTGCTCCTAATGGAGCAGTCTGATCTGGATCCATATTTTTTTCATTATTGGCTACCTAAGAACATACATTGTAAGCAGACAAGATGAAAAGACAACAAAAGTCATGACTGGCAGGCTAAGGATTAATGAGAGGATAAAACTGTCTTTTATTTAAGAAATAGATCAGCTCCAGCAGTGAATTGTTGAGTAATAATTCACTGTTTGGAGGTAAGTTGTAAAGAAGATCAAATCACGAGCGCGCAGCGCGAGTGATTTATCTTCGTACAACTTACCGACAAACAGTGAATTATTACTCAACAATTCACGCACTGGAGCTGATCTATTTCGATTCTAACACTCAATAAACGACGAAAACACATTCGAAGTCTTCAGCTTCTTCCAACTTTCCGCCATTTCAATGAAGAACTCCCACCAATACTTAGACTACGTCGCATATGTTTACATGTAATTGTAACGTCTTTCAAGCGTGAAAACGACGTTACACCGTCTAACGCCATGAATGACGTCATTTTCCAGTGACGTCAGCTATCACACACTTTTGCGGTGAATTATTGTCCGATATATCACAGTTTGTTACCGTTGGCTCTATAGGCGAGGTGTGTTAGAATGTGTATTAAATCTATTTCAATGAAAGTTTGACCAGATAATTCATCAAAGTTTTACCCTTTGCATGCTGGGTAATTATCATGCTTTTGTCGTCTGCTGACTTTTTTCAAGATTAACTTTTTCAAAAGCTGTTTGGATCTAGATCAGGATCGACATTCTGTCAATCAGTTTGGACCAAGTTCAGGACCGACATTCTGTCGGTCCTGAACTGGGTCCAAACTGATTACAAAGATCATCAGCATAGATGACAAAAATGGCTATAAGGAAGGAAAGAATGAAATTACTAACCTCGCTCAACATCACCCAATTGGCACATGCTTGTAATACTTTAAGTCTGATTGCAGCTATTTTACCATACTTCGGATCTAGCTCGCTCATAGCTATTCCGGCAGAGTTAAAGTCTCCAACCTGTATGAAATTGTTCATGTCTCCCGACTCAGGCCGTATCTCGACTATAGTGTTGGTGAACTTATCGTCCGGATGGTTGTGGTGACCACTTCGGAACAGATAGCTAAAATAAGATTAAAGTCCCACATAAGAAATTCATCATGAAATAAATCCTTTTTTGGGGGTTTTGTTTGATTCTTTACGTCCCAGTCAACAGCTATGGTCATGTCGGGACGGTCAGTTCACCTAACCACACTTTTTTTCCTGGGCAAGCTTGACTGAGCGGTATCGAGTACATGTACTTGGTGAACATACTTTCGCTTGTAACTGAAAACAACCCTTCTTGAATCAGGGGAAGGGAGGAGAATGGCTGTAGAAATTATTTCAAGATCAATCTCCATGAAAGTATAGGACCGGGCCGGGATCAAACTTGAGACCCTGAATCTGCAGTCAGATACATTACCAACTGCCCTATGTGGCCCAGTGAAATAAATCCATCTTCCTGGGGTTGTGATTAATAAATTCTATCTAAATATTCAGATAGGTCTGATCTGTCAGATCAAACAGTATAAGCCCTGATAGGTCTGAACAAACAGGACTAACCGAGATCAGCCTGCTGCCAAAGGAGCAGTCTGATCTGGGTTTACACTGTTTGTCATTCTGTTCCTACTTTATACATACATCATTAGGTCTTCATGGACTTAAGGTCACTACCGACACCAATAACTATAACTCTTGCATGACTAAACACATTTTGCCTTCTAACTTAAATATTTGTTACCGTATTTACCCGAAACTTACTGAGATAAATGGAATTGGTATGGCAAACGCAAATATGATGCATTGAACTATCTACATATTTCAGCTAGAGTTACTGCCCCTGTTTAGTATTTTGCCCTTGGGGAAACTGCTGTAAAGTGAGTAAAAGCTCAATAACTTGAAAACTTCGTTTCTAAATTGGATGAAAGCTGTTCTGAACCATTACTATGTCAAACTGTAGATTAAAAGTTGCTTCTGACACATTTTTTTTCAAACATGAGTTGTAACCCTTAATATTAATATTTACATCAAAAATGAGTCGATAATCCTATTTTCTCCAATAACTTGCTCACTATGAATCAGATTGCTGTAAAACAAATACAAGATATTTGAGTTGATACACCTTTATGTCTGTTAACTTAACTGATCTAAAATTTTGCATCAAACATGAATTACTGCCCTTGATTTCGCATTTTGAGGTGAAAAATCAATAAAACATGCCGTATTAATGCTTTTAGTAACCCCAAAATATTGAAGGAATAGTAAATTACCCTTCAATTATTGTGATAAATTTCAATGACTTCTTCAATTGTCTTTATATATCAACATCAAAAATGTGTGTTTGAAACTGTTTGAACCATTTTTTTTAACTCTTTCATTGTGCCAGAGTTGATAATCATTGAAAAAAGTGGGTGGGGTAACAATATATTATTAAATGTCACGGAAAACTTTATTTCATTAGATAATCTTCTCAAAAATAGTTTCTACACATACAGATAGCATCAAAACATTATAACAAACACTTTTTGTCTGTTGAAAGTAAATTTATTACTTGTTATGGAGCTGAAAGTTACAAAATTAAAATTGTGCATTACAGGGGGTAGGGGTAATAATCAAAGACTATCTCTCTTTCTATACAGTGAAAATTGTTCAGATTTCACATAGATTCAGCGTACGTACTCATATTGATTATATACAAGTTTCACAAAAATCTGTTTGTTTTTTTATTTCCTAAAGTAGTGATTGAACGAAAAGAAATACTTTATTTCTATTGTTTTTAATGCAAATATTAAATGGCTAGATTCATATCAATTAATCATTCCTGTATTTCAAGTAAACTTAAGCCGTTCTTATGCAATAATTCACAATATTCCATAATCATCAGCTGCAATATCATAATCCTGTTTATCTCTTACTTCAACCCTGAAAATTTTTGGAGAAAAAGGGCATATTATGCATGTCTTTGAAGAGCCAAAGCTCAAATTTTAAACGTTGAAACTTATATTTTATTGTTTTGTATATCCTTATTAATAACATGATACAGCAAATTTCAGAAAATGAAGAAAAATCTTTTTTTTGGAATAAAAATCGCACAGGTGTTGGTAGTGACCTTAAATGTTAACCAGTTAACTCTTTCCTTGCTAGCGGCCACAAATTCTGATAAACTTTGCAAACTGTTTGGACCCTTGGACTCAGATCAGGAATGACAGAATGTAGGTCCTGATCAGGGTCTTCCCTGTTTGCTATTTTGACAAGAATTTCATGAAATCCAGTCCTGATAAGCAACCATTTACTTGAGAACAGAAAATGAAAAGTGTTAGAAATTTAAGAACTTTTACTGTACTAACCTTGCTATATCTATTGGCGGATCAAATCTGAACTCTACTGTATCTCCTTCCCCCGGGGTCAACCCCCAGAACACGTCTTCTCCAATATAGGCCTTCTTTAGGAAATATTTCTGATAGGTTTTAATGCTTGTGTGGACGGAGGCTACAGGATTCACATGGGCTCGGAATATCGCCTGCTTTCCAAAGTCTTTATCCTATATATAACAAAATAATTATATAAAACATATTTGTCTGGTCAAATACTGAGCATAGGTGTGTAGGGGAGCGTCAACCCTATTGACGGTAGACTGCAGAGTGAAGTTCAGGTCAGACCTGATAAGCTGGATGGAGGTGGTGACTTCATTTTGATATCTGGGTGACATGCTTTCGGCAAGTCGAGTATTTGATCTCTTTTTCCAAACAAGTTTAATAAATTCAATAAAGCATAAGCACTCGTTTAAAATGTTAGATCCTCTATGAATGTTAGGTTTAGTTAAACAAAATTTGCGAGCTTAAAATTGTAAATATTTTCATACCCATCAGTTTTAACATATGTTTTGGGTGCTCAAAAGAACCGTCTCATTGAGAGGGTGCTTTTGAGTACCCACAACATATGTTTTGGTTGAGAAATAAGAAAATTATTTTTTTGGTACGCACTCTTTACTTAAGTCCTGATGAATATAATATCAGTACCTTTAACTTCTGGGTTTTGCCTTTTAAAGATGACTGGGTACCAACATGCTGGAACAATGATGGTTTAAACCTCTTCCTTACTTCTCCCTTCATTCTGTCACAATGTTTCTGGAAAATAAAAAGAGTCAGCACTTCAGATTATCTTTACATGGGTGAAAGTTCAAAATTTTCAAAATCCGTAACTTTATAAATTCAAATTCTAAAAATTGCAGGATGCCTACAAAAATGGAAAATTTAAAGTTAAAATGATTAATTGTGTTTAGATAATCTGAAAACAAATCAAAGAAGCTATTATAATCTCCTTAATTCAGCATTTTCTATGTAAAGTCAGCCTCAAAATCCTGAAAACTTTCACCAACGTCTACATAGCAAAGTTGTATAGATATTTTCTACAAATAAGTGAGAAGAGGCCAGTTTTGGTTTGTTTCTTTACATCCCAGTCAACAGCTATGGTCATGTCGGGACGGTCAGTTCACCTAACCACACTTTTTTCCTGGGCAAGCTTGACGAAGCGGTTAACCAGTACTTCCACATACTTTCACTTGTAACTGACAATAACCCCTCTTGAATCAGCAAAAGGGAGGAGAACGGCCATAAATATCATTTTCTATAGAAAATGGTGCTAGCTAGTAAACTTTTTAATTTCATAACTTTGCCACTAAGACATTGCCGTGCACAACATTTTTTGAAGAAAAAAATCATGCAAAATGATCATTTTAATAGGGCCTAAAAGCTTTCCTATGCCACATCATGCAAACAAATCAGGGCTCATTTTAAGAATTAGAGGACCTGACGGTCCTGAAGCACTCACCTGATCTCCTTAATAATGTTAAAATAGGCCACGATAAACTACAGCTTATAAACATATTTTGTATTATGGGGGTTGCGGCCATTTTGGTCAAGTGATCTAAAACAATCTAATGAATACTCAATCAAACAGCCCAGTGATTTCTGAGGAAAAGATGTTTAGATAGGTATGTGGCAGTCCAAATGAGTGGCCTTGGATAAAAGGTCGCAGGTCAGCTTGACATTTGGTACTTATATAAAACCGGTTGTCTTATTAGGTTAAACATTTCTTGCAAGTATTACAATTTCGGCCAAAACAGTTATAGAAAAATGAACAAATTCAAGATTTTTCCCATATAAATGCATTAGGAATCAAATTTGACCTTGCCATAAAGTAGATGAAGGCCCACATCCCCAATGCTACATGCCAAGTCCCAAGGCCATTGGCCTTTTGGTTTCAGAGAAGAAGATATTTAAGAGTTTTTACCATATATGGGGGTGGTGGCCATCTTGGTCATGTGACAAGTACAATTGGTATAAATTTTGGCTAACCTATCATTAAGTAGTTTTCATATGAAATTTGAGTTCAATTGGCCTAGTGGTTTATGAGGAAACTTTGTTTTAATGTGTTGATGGGACTCCAATATGGGCGACCTTGGCTGAAAAGTTAAAGGTCAACCTTGACCTTTGAAATTTAGTTATAGTCATTGTCTCATTAGGACTAACATATCAAGTGAGAATAATGACTTTGGCTTCAACAGTATTCAAAAAATCAACTTTTCAAAAAAAATCCCATTTAAATGCATTAGGAAGCAAATTTGCCTTGATGTTAAGTAGGTCAAGGTCAACTTAGGATCATCATTTGAACAAATTTTATAGGCCTCACGTCCCCAATGCTAAATACCAAGTCCCAAGGTAATCGGCCTTCTGGTTCTGTAGAAGTAGATTTTTAAAGGGTTTTTACAATATATGGGCGTGGCGGCCATCTTGGTCATGTGACCAAAATATTTTGTACAAATTTTGGCTAACTAATCATAAGGAGTCTTCACATGAAATTTAAGTTCAATTGGTCCAATGGTTTGTGAGAAAACTATGTTTTAATATATTAATGGGACTCCAATATGAGCGCTTTAGCTGAAAGGTCAAAGGTCAACCTTGACCTTTAGAACTTATTTATAGCCATTGTCTCATTAGGTTAAACATATCAAGTGAGAATAATAACTAAGGCTTCCACAGTTTTAAAAAAAAAATCAACTATTCAAAAAATTTCCCATTTAAATGCATTAGAAAGCAAACTGACCTTGACGTTAAGTAGGTCAAGGTCAACCTAGGATCACCATTTGAACAAACTTGGTAGGCTCCACATCCCCAATGCTACATACCAAGTTCCGAGGTCATCGGCCTTCTGGTTTTGGAGAAGAATTTTAAAGGGTTTTTACCATATATGGGCCTGGCGGCCATCTTGGTCATGTGACCAGTCTCATTTGAACAAACTTTCGTTCCCGCATCCTAAGGAGTCTCCATATGAAGTTTGAGTTTGATTGGCCAAGTGGTTTCAGAGGAGAGATGTTTGAAATTGTGGACAGACGGACGGACGCCGGAGTGACTGGTATACTATTAGCTCACCCATGAGCCTTCGTCTCAGGTGAGCTAACTATCAAGTTAAAACCTATGAACGAAAAACCATGTTCAAATCATGAGGTTCACATGCTGTTCACATTCATATTTATGCAAAAATGCATACATTTAAGTCTCTTTATAAGGTTAGGTTTAGGGTACATATGAATGGACCATGTTATAAGTGAATTGTAATTTAAAGGGACAATTTCACAAAAGAATTATAGGAAAAATTCGTATTCATTTTCCTATAATTCCTTCAGACAATTTTACAAAGGTATATTTACATTTCCACCGTGAGTCTTTAACTGAACCTTAACATTTGAGATGTCCTTCATACCTTCATGAACAGATCAATTTAAGCCATGCCCATTTACGCGCAATTTTGGCTGACCAATGTCATTGCCTTCCAATAACATTGTTTGTTTTCTGACATTTGCGTGACGTTGAACACGAATCGCCATCACATAAGGTGTGGAAATTTGGTGCTATGGCTATTCCTAAACCTCCATTATGTCTAATTTAATTCAAAATATCCAGAAAACCAGCCAAGTTAGGTGAAACTTGACTGATAATATAAAATGTAAATAAAAGTAATAAATTCAATTTTTGGTCTGTTCATGGAATCATAAATACTTTAGGTCTCTTGTAAAGTTATCATGAAACCCTTCAGGCTTCACTTACTTTGCAAGAGACCAGAAGTGTTCATGATTCCATGAACAGACCAAAATTCCAATTTATTTCTTAAATAATTCATTTAAAAAAATTCCATAGTCAAAGAAATTTGGGGAGCCACATGACAGTGTTACGTTCAAAGCTTGTTATAATGAGGTTTATTATAAAGGGGCTGCACTATACTTACTCTATCTTTCTCTGGACTACACACTTTGACCCACAATAAATGATCTAGTAACCAGTCTATGGGTTTATCTCTATGAAACATGAGGAAAAACTCAACAACAAAAGGTAGGTGAGACGACTTGAATAACTTTCCTGGAAAGATAAAATACAATGAGTCATGAGTCACCCATAAATTACCAAACTACAATATAGTCCCTTTATAATGCTGTTTGGGGTCCTTAGGAATGGACCGTGCAATAAGTGAACAGTGATATAAAGGGACAATTTTACAAAGATATTATAGGAAAATGACGATTTTATGGTCATTTTCCTATAATTCCTTTGTAAAATCCAAGGTAAAATAGTATGGGAGCCACAACATGATGGTGTTGTATCCAAATCTGTGTTATAACAAGGTGTGATATATAGGGCTGCCACGTTTATGGAATTTGGTAAACGTTTACAGGAGTTCCAGTAACCGAAACGATCCAGTTTACACATAACTTCCAGATTGTTTTTTTTCATTATGTAGCTCTGTAAAATCGCCGATATTTTCCTTAAAAAAAAACTTTGAAAAATGTACCTTGTGTGAATATTTGAAATTCTTTCTGGTTGGGAGTTGTGATCGAACTCATTTCAAGTAATTACGAAAGTGATTGCATCATGTGCAGACTCGTACATTACAGACATTTTCTTCAGTTGCAAGCTTGTAATTAATGAGTGGACACACACGACATAACTGCGAATCGTCACATACGCATCAATACACACGCTGACAGGAAGTGAACAAAAAAATTTCACAAGCGTCTCCTCTTTAAATAACTGTTAAAATGCAGGAATATAATTGTTCAAAGCAGTGGTTGAGTGAGACAGTATTCGGGACATTTTTATGGCCCGTTGAGCATGTCCGCCATAATTTCTGATTTCAGTAGATACTTATCAAATACAGCCAAATCTGAGAAAACAAACAATCTGATTGATGATCCAGATCGAGATGTGATATCACTGCTTAAGAGAATAATTTCATTAGGAATGCTATTAATAAACCACGATGCTGGTCACATGCTAAAGTTTGTGTAAACGGTAGGTCAGTTTTGTAAACGTTTATTGCAGAAACACGAAACGGTGCCGTTTACACGTGCAAACGTGGCAGCCCTAGTGATATAAAGGGACTGTACTGTATAACCAGCAACTTTTGAGGTATTTCTCGTCATTTTTACGAAAAAAGCATTTTAATTTCACTGGCTTTTCTATACACAACTCGTATCTATGAAAAACTTATATAAGCTATTTTTATTGCTGCAAACCTTGCTTTAGGGCCTTGCCATTTGTTTGTTTGTTTGTTTGAATTGATGCTTTACCTCCCAGGCAACAACTTTTCAGTCATGTTAGGATGTTTCTAGGTTGAATCAGTGCTATGCAGGGAGAATAAAGTCTCTTGCTAAAGGACACAACAGTGCCTCCGAATATGATCTAACCAGGGACCTCTTGATATCGAGTCGAGCATAATGCTACTGATCTGCCCTTCGCCTTTTGAAAACAATGCTAATAGCATGAATTTTTAATGCAGACACATTTGGAACCTGTTACAGAAGTCCAAACAAAAAGACCATTCTATGGTATTTGTTCTAAAATTTCGAACACATTTTCTACTGCTTTTTTTCAAATAAAATGTTGGTTATAAGAGCTTGAATAAAAGAAATTCTTGCCAGAAAAGCAAACCTGGAAGACCCTGATCATTCTGCACTGTTTGTCTAGGCATTTTTAGCGGGCAACAAGTGTTTGAAATTTTAGAACCTCTACCGTACCTATAAATCCAAGAGCAGAGAACTCTAGTAACAGCCAATCATCATTAGTCTGTTGGTCTGCATAGGTTTTCATCACGGATATATACCCTGGTTTTGCTATGACATCATCTTCAAGCTATAAATAGAAAAAAATCTCTTCAATCACATTGTACTAATAATTTAACAAAAAATGAACCCCAATGGCAGGCAGCAGTCTGTCCTCAAAGTCTGTCCTATCACCCATTTAGAAATAGTTTCAACCCTGTAAGTGTCAATAACAACTGCAGCTGACAACAAATTTAACATTACGTGTATCTTTATTGATTTACATGAAATTAGATCAAAATTTACCAACTGACTATAGAGATATACTTCTTTGAAAATGTGAACAGATGACGCCAGACACTGGATCATTGGCATACTAGTACAGTAAAACCTGTCTTAAGCGGCCACTCAAAAATAAACAAAACAAAGGTCTTAAAAGACAAATGGTAGCTTAATGAAGGTCGAAAGTATTGCAGAATGCTCCACTTGGAGCATTCTGCAATACTTTTGACCTGCATTAAGCGATAATTGGTCTTGAAATCCAATGTTTGGTCTTCTGTTTTGAGTGACAGCTTCAGACAGGTTTTTACCTCACCTCAGCCTTCGGATCTGGTGAGCTAAATGCTAATAAGCTGTGGGCCTCATGCTTTTAGAAAAAAAGATTTTCTTTTAAAGTTTTTCTCCAATTATAGATCTATGAAAGCTGATGACCCCATGTGGCGTGACCAGTCTCGACCCCAGGGACTTGATTGGAAGGATTTATGTAGGGGACAACTTGACATTGCTATAGATAAAGGATATAAGCTGTATGTCTCATGGTTTCTGAGAAGATTTTTAAGTTTTTCCCACTATAAGTCTATGTGACCTCTTGATCCCAGAGACATGGCCAGCTTAGATCCTAGGGGTTGATTGACATGATCTATGTAAGAGGCCACTAGACATTGCTATATTTAAAAATTATACAGTAAAAACTGTCTAAAAAGGCCACTCTCAAAAAGACCAAAAATGGTTTTCAAGACCAATTATTGCTTAATGCAGGTCAAAAGTATTGCAGAATGCTCCAACGGGAGCTTCTGCAATACTTTAAACCTTCATTAAGCTACCATTAGTCATTAACATCTTTGCTTTGTCTATTTATGAGTGGTTGCTAAAGACATGTTGTACTCTACATTGTAGGTCTCATGGTTTCGTTAAAATGCAAACAATAGATCATGACAAATGGACTGTTTGACACTCTGATAGTGTTCCTGAAATAATTTTTTGAAAAAGTAAATTTCGAAAAAAGTCAACAGACAACAACAAAAGCATGAAATATTACCCAGCATGCAAAGAGTTGATTGGTGCTGATGGTGGTCTTCAAAAATAAAAGATGCTATCATAAGTATCTTTATATTTCTACAAGTAAGCACTAAATACTTAGTAATTAGAAACAATATCATTTTCATGTTATGATACTAGCTATAGTAAAACTTTTGGCTTACTGTTAAGGCGGCAACTTTAATATTCATATCTGGGCGTGGTTTGGCTATTTCATCTGCTAAGGAAAGGAAATCAGGTTCTATCTATCTGGTAACGAGTTAACAATTTGTTTGAGCCATGCAAACGTTTGGCATTTCATGAAAATCCTGACCGTTTATACACTGAACTCACATCTATTAACCCTTAGAGCGCCAATACAACAAAGATCGTCTGCGAATTTTGTCGTTTGAAGCCACTGCGACAAGCAATGTAGACCCGGATCAGACGGCTCCTATGGGAGCCATCTGATCTGGGTCAACACCATTGCCTCTATACTTTTGTTAACCAATAAACAGAAATTTTCAGATGCAGTCACTTTGCTGACGTTTTAAGGACTAAATAATGTGTTTTGCATGTTTGGCGCAAGATGATACAGTTACTTTTGTATAAAACCACGACTCATTTTCAGCTTTAACATAATGTCTACGGCAGACCAGTCCTAATTACGAGTTTAGACCAG
This sequence comes from Loripinus fragilis, assembly GCA_964019695.1. Taxonomy (NCBI): domain Eukaryota; kingdom Metazoa; phylum Mollusca; class Bivalvia; order Lucinida; family Lucinidae; genus Loripinus; species Loripinus fragilis. The sequence goes on along the minus strand of OZ026521.1, from coordinate 9,663,382 downwards.
TCCTAATTACGAGTTCATGAGGTGCTGTCTTTACAGTAACCAAAAAGTCCTATAATACAAATAACAGCAAAGACATTAGATAATCAAGTTTCAATTTTTACAGAAATTGTGTCCTCTACTAACAAAACTATCAAATCTCACAATTTTGTAAGCTTTAACTCTTTCCTTGCTAGAGGTGACTTTTGTCTTCTGCTAATAACCTTTGCAAACAGTTTGGACCCAGACCAGGACTGACAGAACGTGGATCCTGATCTGGGTCTAAGCCATTTAACATTCTAATAGTGTTCCTGAAAACACTTTTTGAAAAAGTTAATTTTGAAAAAAGTCAGCAGACGACAACAAAAAGCATGAAATTTTATCCAGCATGCAATGAGTTAACTCTGATAATGGATAATTTTGTATGTTTTTTTGTCTTGTGCTGATTTTTTCCCATAAAAATTAACTTTACTCAAATAATACCATCAGAAAGTCAAACAGATTGGATCCAGATCAAGCCCAACATTTTGTTGGGCCTGGTCTGGGTCCAACCTGTTTGTAAAGGCTCTCGAAGTCAACGAGTTAAAAGCCACTATATTTTCTAGCCAGCACTACAAGACCAAGATCAGCTATAAATTTTTAGCCATTCTGAGTGCAATATGGACGAGCTCTCAATTTATGCAAAACCAGGAAAATACCACAATCACAAATCATAGCCTATCCTACAAGAGCTTCAAGAAGTGATATTTTTCATGTTTTTTTATCACCTGCTGTTGTTGTTTTTTTGTTTTGTTTTTTTCTTCAAAATTATCATTTTCAAAAATTTATTTCAGGAATACGATCAGTGTGAAAAAAGGTTTTGAGAGCTTGTATGTCTTCCTGATGTCTTGTGACTTTTACTGTTCTGTGGCTCTTCCTCACGGTGCCCTTTTTTGATCCATATCAGCCCTGATGTTTTGATCTGGGTCCAAACTGTTTGGAAACGTTATCAGGTGACGTCACTGGCAGGTAAAGAGTTAAAGTGCAGCAGACGACAATTAAAAATAAATCTTTATTTTTGTGGTTTCTTAAAGAACTGGAATTAGAAATGTTGTCTGCTGCAAATGTCAGGTGGTGCCTTAAGGCCTGATATTCCACATAAATTATCTACCAGTAGAATAGTCTCTTACATTAAATCTCAAGCCTCAATTTGTCATCTGCTGCAGACGTGTCTGAAGCTTGAAGGGTCAAGGACAACCTGGTTTACAGACTTTTCTCAAATTGGTTTTAGATTTTAAGTGCACCTGAATACTGCTTACTTTGGCAATTTGTTGGAATGTACAAAGTAAAAACAGGAAACAAATTTAACCCTTAAAGCGCCAATCATCACTGCAGCAGACGACAAAGTTTGCAACATTTTTTCTAATTTTCAGAAAAAATAAGGAATGATATTTTATGAAAATCGTCTGCCAGCAGACGATTCTCATGAAATATAATGCCTTATTTGTTATTTTTGAAAAAGCAGCAAAATTTGAAATTGTCGTCTGCTGCAAATTATAGATGGCGCTTTATGAATTTATGCGCTTTATTAAAGCAACCAGATCATATTTCTCTCCATCATGAATTTGCGTGAAACATAATAATCCTTTCATTTATTTATTTAAATTAATGGAAAAGAAGACGTTATGCATCAGGTTTCCTAATATGCACATGTTACATAACCCTTAAAAAGCCAAAAATATCAGACAACATATTGGTGGTGGCTTTTTAACAATTTGTGTGCCAATAAGGCTTGATATTTCATGTGAAATGCTGAGCCTTAATTGCAGAAACTTTTTTGCCTTAACAGCAGAAACTTTTTTTTTTCATTTCCCCGCCATTCACAACAATTGGCGTCTGCTCATGTATCTGCTTATACACTTTGAAAGCCTATTTTGCAAACAATGTGAACCCAGATCAGACTGCTACTTTAGTCTGATCAGGATCGATAGTGTTTGCTTCTGTGGTAAAGCAGTCTGCTGTGCATTTGAATATATGCTGCAGACGTTATGAGCAGAAGACATTTTTTGACAAAATTTATTTGTGGGAAGAGGGTTAAAATAGTGGCTGCTGCTAAATGTAGAGAATGTGAAAGCAGCCGACGACAAATTTTGTGACTTTTTTCTTTTCTTTTTTCTTTACATAAATAAGGCTTGATCAGATCATGTGAGATTTCATGTAAATCATCTACATATGATATATCAAGCCTTATTCGTTTACATAATTTGAAACAAAATTGGAAATTGTTTTCTGCTGCAAATTTTTGATGGTGCTTAAAGGGTTAAGATCAAGAGTTTGGATTCACAATCACAGGTTTAGATAAACAAAATTGTAAATATTTTTTACCCACCAATTTTAACATATTTTTGGGTGCTCAAAAGAACCCTCTCATTGAGACGGTTCTTTTCAGTACCCACAACATATGTTTTGGTTGAGAAATAAGAAAATTATTTTTTGGTATACACTCTTAACTAAAGTCCTGATGAATGTAATATCAGTACCTTTAAATGCCTGCACAATGTTAAAAATGAGCCTAACAATATGCCTTAGGCAGCCTACTGTAAATAGCAAATGCAGAAAATGATCAGTAAGATCAGCTCTCCATATCTCATGGTCTGTAAAGGCCTAATTTAGGCCTTTGCTGTTCATTAACTATGTGTATTGTAACCACTTTTATGGAACTAGGCCTTGGTAATTCATCACAGAATGATCTCATGTTAAAACTCATTTTTTTCTCTTATTCTATGAGAAATAATGGTTTTAGAAATTTCAAAATAACATTAATTAGCTGTTTCCCAGAATTTGCCTGAAATTAGATCTATTGTAGGCCAGAGAAAATAAAGTATTAGATTTTCATCTTAACTTGCTATTGAAATCTAACCAAATATTACAAGCTAACAGTCTGTTTGTTTTGATTTTTTGCATCCCAGTCGACACTTTTTCAGTCACATTTTCGGGACAGTTCTTCCTGGGTTGAACAAGTACTAAACAGAGGATAAAGCGTCATGCTCAAAGACACAAGGCAATGCCTTGTGTCCTTGAGCAAGACACTTTATTTTAAATATACAACCAAAAATGATATAGAGCATTTAAGACTCTTCTATCAGGTTAGATACATACATTAAAACCTCAAAAATTCAACTTCGATTTTTCTAAATACTCGCTTATTCGAAATAAATTTGGACCACACTGGATTCAGAGAAAAGGACCTATTCATGATCTATCTTAATAATTGTCTATAAAAACGCATGCCTTGTGTGCTTAAAAACATGTCTCCCTGAAAAGTTTCTTTCATGGAAACAAAACATATGTTTATTCGTAAAAAATGATAATAATCATAAAAAATGGTTATATATTCTTTTGTCTACCTCCCTATAATTCGAACCTTTGATACTTCCAAATAAAATCTCTATTCCCTAAGACTTCAAATTCACTAGATTTTTTACTGTATAAATTTGGATGGTCTATTATATATAGTTTAAAGATTCACAGGTTATAATTTTCAAATGACAATGCATTTCTATTTTAGTAAACGGTAAATGTTTTAAAATTTTGAATACTAGTTGCCTGCCAAGAAGGCCTAGACAAACAGCGCAGACCCAGATCAGACTGCTTCTGAAGAAGAAGTCTGATCAGGGTCTTCCCTATTTGCTTTTCTGACAAACATTTTGCGAATTTCAACCCAAATTACGATCGTTTTATTTGAGAACAAAAAAAGAAAGTGTTCAAAATTTAAGAATATTTACCGTAAGTTTAAATTTGCCGTATTTTACTGCCACTGTTTTGTCAATGTACCTGTTTAAGAAAGAGTTAAGCTAAAATCCAAAACCCTGCAGACAGACCAAAAGATGGATGGACAACATTAATACAGTCGTCCCAGTATACATCAAGTTAAAGTAAGAAAGTTAGTAAAAAAGAAATGATGATACATATATATTCACAGCATGAAATCTTCCTTCTTTTTTGGGGAAATTGCTTTTTTAACAAATTTTAATAAAAACCCATAAAGCTCCACCTACAATTAGCAGCAGACAACAATTTCAAATTTTGCTGCTTTTTTCAAAAATAACAAATAAGGCATGATATTTCATGAGAATCATCTGCTGGCAGATGATTCTCATGAAATATCATACCTTATTTGTTTCGAAAACTAGGAAAGATGTCACAAAATTTGATGTCTGCTGCAGTCGTGATTGGGGCTTTAAGGGGTATGGCTTGACTATTTCATTGGAATTGTCAAGCCTTGTTTGGCTTCTTAGTGAAACAACAAAATTTGGTCTGCTGTAAAATTAAGATGGAATTTAAGGGTTAACCCTTTACCTCATAGAAACACCTTTTAACACTTTTGCAAACAGAGCAGACCCAAATCAGGCAGCTCTTATAAGAGCTGCCTGATCAGGGTCTACTCTGTTTGCTTATGGAAATATTATATGATTATATATGATCCTACACTAGTGGATCTGACAAGTATGTTTTTTGTTATATGTACAAACATGAAAGTTTATTTATATAATTATTCATAGTGGGTGGAGCTTAGCATGAATATTCATGAAGGTAAGAGTTAAATGGTATAAAAATGAGCCAATGATATAAATATGTAAGTACAGTAAAACCTGTGTAAAATGATCATTTAAAAATAGACAAAATAAAAAGATCTTAATGACAAATGGTAGCTTAATGAAGGTCGAAAGTATTGCAGAAGGCTCCCCTTGGAAAATTCTGCAACACTTTTGACCTGCATTCTTGAAAACCAAGTTTTGGACTTTTTGCTGCAAATGACTGGTGCATTTTAATTTCACACAGATGAACTACGAGCAAGTTAGATAAACACATATAACTAAACACCACAATATTCATAAAATACATGTTTTTATAGCAAAATGAAGCAAAACCCTTCCAAAACACAGTTAGTAGCTTAGTGCTAGAAGCTAGAAGCAAGTGCTTAAGTATTACCACATTAGACATGACTTCTGAAAAACATACAAGCAAATGATGCAGCAACAAAATAAACCTACATAACCATGGCAACACATGCAATTTATTGTCATTATTCACCATAATAGCTATAAATATAAGATAAGTATCAGGCCATGAGGTTATAAAAAAAACCATGCTCAACTCAACTGAGTATTCATCATCATCACCATCAGCATTTAGATTAACATGCAGATATAGGAGCATCATCCACATCAGTGGGCTCCTATCCAGGTAGCTGGCTAGCTGTATGTGTGAGTATTCTGCTCATAAATGTTAAAATGTCAACAATGTTGGCATTTAAATATTTATTAGCAGGATAAATACAACAGCTGAATGTTTTAAGCAGCCAAAAATCTTCTCTCTTTTTTGCATTTTAGTTTTTATGCGCAGTTGAAATTTTATGCTCAGTTGAGTTGGGCATTGAAAAAGTTTTTAACCTTGGGACCTAGCTGCTTATTTTTCCATCATATGTAAACATACATTTTGAATACTTAATGGAAGCATATATTAATAGACTTTTCGCTTACTGTAAAGGCGGCAACTTTAATATTCATATCTGGGCGTGGTTCGGCCATTTCATTTGCTAAGGAAGGGAAATCAGGTTTTATTTATAGTTTGGTAAAGAGTTTATAAGCTTTTTGGGCCCCAAACGTGCGTGCATTTCATGAAAATCCTAACCGTATACACACAGAACTCACATTTATTAACCCTTAAAGCGCATAATCACAAAATGTATGTTTTTTGTCGTCCACTAAAATATTTGAAGCCTCAGAGGCAAACATTGTGGAACCAGATCAGACTGCTCCTACCAGTGTGGACCGAGTTCAGACTGCTCCTGTAGGAGCAGTCTGATCTGGTTCCACAATGTTTGCCTCTATGCTTATGTTAAATAGACATTTTCAGATGCAGTTATTTTGCTGGCGTTTTAAGGACTAAATAATGTGTTTTGCGTCTATACTGAGATAATGGCGCAAGATGATACAGTTACTTTTGAATAAAACCACACCTCATTTTCAGCTTTTACCTATGTCTAAGGTTGACCAGTCCTAATTACGCATTCATGAGGTGCCGCCTTTACAGTAAGCAAAAAGTCAAAGAATACAGATGCTTTAAACATTGCCCACAACTGATGAGAACCCACACATATATCTGGCTAGAAAATAAGAAAAAAAAATATCAGGGCTTGAAAATAGCATTCATCTGCTCGTTTTTACGAGTGCCTCAGGCTGCAGGGCAAGTGAAAATTTTGATATTTCTAGTGAATATATATGAATATATGTATTATATGCCAATATTTTATGCGATGCAGGGCAAGTGCCTATTTTCAGATATATTGAGGCCTGAATATGCCACGCTTTGTGCCTCATCATGAGAAACCCAAATTTTGTTGCATGTAAACAGCAAAGGCACAAACCAGCCTGCACTTCCATGCATTCTGATCAGGACCATTGTTATTTCCTATCTGAAAAGTGCAATAGCTAAACGTGCTACATTCATAATATTTCAATATTCTAGAAAATAGGCCTCTTATCTTAAGTTGGTGAATTTGTTTTTTGATCAAAATGCAGCCTGAACCATGCCTTAGCACACACAATGCAAATACATCCACTTACACTCCATTCAAATATTAGGGATTTTCCTAGGCCTGATCTGGGGCCGAATATTGGCCCCTGCCCAATTCAAAAATGAGCAAAAACTTCCCAAAATGGTGTAATCATCCCAATTTCTTAGTTCTACATTTTGGTGAAAATTTCATGAAATCCAAACAAAAATAGCAAAGTTTCTGATGCATGAATGATGTAAATTTGTATAAAAGTGTGAATGAAAACATGTTTCATTCACATTTTTATGCAAATTTTCATGAGTTTTTAAGAAAGGCAATTAAAGCAACAAATGCTTTACACTGCTAATTTCTTTTATACTTTTTAATCCATTTAAAATGGCGGTCCAGTTCTTTTAGGTTGTATCAAATTTTCCCAATTTGATGATCAAAATGCTTTTTTCCCAAATTCAACAGGCCCCTGGCCCCGACTTCAGAAAGGTAGGAAAATCCCTGAAATATGCTATACATGTATCTGAATATTAAGTGACTAGCTTCAAATTTGTATCTTCTACCAATTAAAGTCTTGTAGTAGACCTTCTACTTCATATTTAATGAGCCTGAACATAAGACAACCAGTCTTTGGGATTTCTGACCAGATAAGACTCAAACCAGCAATCTAAGAATATTCCTTCTCTACTTACATACGGATCATACATAGAGGATCTTACACAAGTGATCATTTCATATGAAATTTATTACATGAGACTTTGGGGAGTTTAATAAATTTAATATGAAATGATTACGAGAGTAAGATTCTGTTTATCATATGACCTTTTAAATGCAAATTTATCGTCTTCAAATTTTGTTTATTTCAATGAAAATGTCCATTGTTGTAACGGACGTCGTCATGATGTTACTTGTTCCCCCTGAAAGTGTTATGTAACGTGTGGTCATAATATTATTTATGACATGAGGTTATCCAATGAATAACAGTTACATCATATCATAAATGTTTTTCAAGCATAAGCATTTGCTGAGCCCAAGGGAAGTCATTTAAACCTGTAGCTGCAAGGTCGGGTGTTCAATCACCTTCGAATGAACCTGGCAAGTGTAAATACAATGAAACAAACAAGAGTAATCCTTATTCTTGCTTTACCTAATTCCAACCTAAATTACATAAAAATGCTGGTAAAACATTAAAATAACTGTTTATACTATCTGTATAGCCCTTAAGGGGCCAAGGAAAAAATGCATCTGAAAATGTCGTCTGCTGAAGTCGTCTGCTGCAAATAATTGCCTGACATTACCGACGAATTAAGTATAGAAGCAAACAGCGTGTACCCAGAACAGACTGCTCCTATAGGAGCAGTCTGATCTGGGTCCACACTGTTTGCCATAGAGGCTTCTTAAACATTTCAGCAGATGAGAAAAGCAGACGACTTTTGTTGCAATTGACGCTTTAAGGGTTAAACTCATCTTTCCAAATATATCATTTTTCATTGGCTGATACTAGAATATATATAGCAGGCTGTGTTTCTTTGGTTTTTAATAAAAGTACTAAACTGAAACATGAAATTTAGAAAAATGAATTAGAATTGGAATAACTGTATTAAAAATTCTTCATAAAGGCAAACTGTCAGTTGAATGGATGTATAGCTCAGGTGACCCTGCATCGTGGAAAGGGAATAAACTGTTGATTTTTCTCATCAAATGAAAACATTAACATATAGTACAGTAAAACCTGTCTTAAGAGGCCACTTAAAATAGACAAAACAAAGGTCTTAATGGAAAATGGTAGCTTAATGAAGGCCGAAAGTATTGCAGAATGCTCCCCATGGAGCATTCTGCAATACTTTTGACCTGCATTAAGTGATAATCGGTATTGAAAACCAATTTTTGGTGTTCTTTTTGAGTGGCCGCTTAAGACAGGTTTTACTGTACCCTATATAATTGCCGAGTTCTGCTACAAACCTGAACATAATAGAAGCCCCTTGTTCTTGCATACAGCATCAGAAATGAAAAATCCAGGTTCTGTTTCGTTCTCCATCTGTGGAAATAAAATATTTTTTGTTTGTTTTAATACTTTACATCCAAGTCAACAATCTTTCAGTCATGTTGAGATGTTTTCTTGATTTCCTGCGTTGAACCGTTACTAAGCAGAGGATAAAGTGTCTTGCTTAAGGACACAACACAATGCCTCCGTTGAGTCTAAAACTAGCGAGTCCTTCAATCCCAAGTCTAAGACTCTACCACTGAGAGTTGTCTACACACAACAGTTTTAATTGCTTCCTATACAATGTGATTCATCTAAGGCCAAACAAAAAATACCTGTGTTTAGGATAACCCAACCCTACCTAAATTAACTGGTGAAACCTAGAATTTTTTTCAGGTTTTCTGGAAAAATATATAATTTTATGCATTTTGAAAGGCTAAATGCCTTTCAAAATGCATAAAATTAAAAAAAAATCCAGAAAAAAAAATAATTAAAAAAAAAATATGTGTGCCTATCCTACCTAAAATTTTGAGACCCGTTACCCAAGACACACTTATTTTTTTATTTGGCCTAATTTGAGCAAGCTCACAATATTCTGGTACTTATCGTATATGGGCCAAAATCTTCAAACAGATGTCTATGCTGACATTACCAGTGAGGCTAGAGCCTTCTACATCCATACTTTGTGTACCAAAGCAATGAAAGATCTGGCTAGTCTGCACAATTGGGCAGGCTAGCCTGAGCCTTCATTACTCGACAATGTGTTCAGTTGTAAAATTTCACGTGCTGGCTCAAATATGGATGTGTTCACCATGCTCACTAATCTGGGTCCAAAATGTTTGCAAAGATTATCAGCAGAAAACAATGCTGCTAGCAGGCAGAGTTAAGACAACCAGTACCGCTGTAAAAGGTACTAAGTACTCTACTAAATACTGGTTCATTTCTTATTAACATAACATACCAGTGTATCAAAATGTTCTCTTGTATACACAGTGTTTGATATAATAATTCTAATGCACTTGCTTTTGTAACACGATGATTGATTGGATGTCAAAAATTTGCTACAGTATATCTAGTTTGACGTCATTAATTACTTCACATTTGGTTGGAAGACGTGCGGCTTTATGCGGCTTGCAACGCTCTAATTTGAGACAAGACTGCAGAAGTGATTTGAATGGGGATAGCCTTATCAAAAATTTCATTTGGGGAGGTATATCGTCGGATTGGAAATCATGTTTTACAGCTACGCTCACACATGCCGCTTTATGCGGCTTGCAACACTCTTATTTGAGACAAGACTGCAGAAGTGCATTAGAATGGGGATAACCATATTAAAAATTTCATTTGGGGAGGTATATCGTCGGATTGGAAATCATGTTTTACGGCTATGGGAAGTCATATTACTCCCTTATGTTCATTATTGCATAGGCATTTAAAGGACAAGTGCGTGTGTTTGTAGGATGAGTGAAAAATGTGAGTCACTTGTCCTAAAAGTGCAATATTGAAATATTTTGTCCCCTGAAAAACATGGAGACTGATTGAGTCATTCTGTGTGAACTCTTCCTCCAGAAAGACCAATATTGGATAATATTACTCCGCTTGCAATATTGGATAATATTACTCCGCTTGCCATTCATTTTTTTCAAGCTATCAAAGAGCAGGGGACAAAAATTCCACTGTCCGCTAGTAATTATAAGTGAAATCTAGAAAAGTAATTCTTTGGGAAGAATTACTAGTCCTTTCTAGTTTTTCTCTAAAATCTGAGGGTGAAACTAGCATTTTTGAGTATTGACTGAAATCTTTTTTGTCAGTATATTGGATGCATTATGAATTTGACTGGGAAAATATCATTTTAACAGTGATATAAGCAACTTTATAAGACATATTATATATTACTCCCTTATGTTCTTTACTGCATATGCTTTTAAAGGACAAGTACATGTGTTTGCAGGACAAGTGAAAATTGTAAGTCACTCGTCCTGCAGGGCAAGTGCAATATTGAAATATTTTTGTCCCCTGAAGAGGTTCATGTGTACCTCAGTTTTTAGTCAGAAATAACATTTTTTGTGTTGTTTGACACTGCTTTACACTATAAAGAGTGGTGTTATAAAAGGACAGTTTGATTGTTTGATTTGATTCTTTACATCCCAGTCAACAATTTTTCAGTTATGTCAGGATGGGTCTTCCTGGGTTGAACCAGTACTAAGCAAGGATAAATGTGTCTTGCTCAAGGACACATCACAGTGACGCCAGTGAGGCTAGAATCCGCAGCCCCTCAGTCTCGAGTCAAGCACTCTACCACTGAGCCACTGTGCTCCCCAATTAATTTTTAGTCAGAAATAACATTTTTTGTGTTGTTTGAGACTGCTTTACACTATAAAGAGTGGTATATATAAAAAGACAGTGCTGCTTCATGAACTTACTTCACTCTTTCCTGTGTGTCTCCAAATGTCTGTTTAAGGTTGTCCATATCAGGATAGAAATCTGCCGGTGGCGCTATTACTTCAAGTAAACCACTCTCTATACTCTGTGGAAACCTAAAACAGATAATTGCAATAGCGTTATGTTTGGGGTCCACAGGAATGGACTGTTTTATAAGTGAATTGTGTTATAAAGAGACAATTTTACAAAAGAATTATAGGAAAATGACCATTTTACGGTTATTTCCCAATCTGAAAGGGCTTTAGTCTACTTAGGGCCTCTTCCTAAAATTGCAAAAAATCCCTGCATGGTTCTTGCATGTGACAAGTCATGTGACTTTGGTCATCCTATGTTCCAAATTATTTTTAAATCTGACCATACTGAACAAAGTGATGAGCAGGACATGATTTACAGAACACTAACAAACAGCAGATACATACAAACAGAGAGCGCTTACTCTATATGCCCTTCTGTCATTTCATGGCAGGGGCTTACAAAAGAACTAGGAAAACCATTCAATTACTAGTAGGCAGCTTTTCTTTGATCAGTTTATCAATTTATGTTTAGAAATCAATCATTTCTTAAGGCTTTGAAAAGAAGATAAATTATTCAAAGACTGAAGACATTATGCTAAAATAAAACAGTTGATGCTTATCTTTTGTCTGACTGTGTAGATCAATATAACATGCTTTTTTGTTTGATTTGATTATTTACGTCCCAGTCAACCATTTTTCAGTTTTCAGTTATATCGGGACGGGTCTTCCTGAGTTGAACCAGTACTAAGCAAGGATAAATGTGTCTTGCTCAAGGACTACAACGCAGTGGTGCAGGTGAGGCTCGAACCCATGGCCCCTAGGTCTCGAGTCAAGCACTCTACTCAAGCACCCTTGTCTGACTGTGTAGATCATTATAACACGCATACTTACTTTTCCTTCATTTCTTCACCGACCTTCACTGCATATTCCTTGTCCCACGGCTGAAAATGAAAAAAAATTTAAAGAGTTCTATGCAGTCTTGCCAGAGCCATCAATGACCACAAACACAGTATGTGAGTAGATGAAAATTCAGAACAAATCTAGATATACTATACATCTACAACATACCCAAGTTCTACTAAGCCTGGAATTATCCACATTTGAAACACTGTAGATCCAGATCAGCTGGCTTCTTCAGAAGCCAGCTGATCAGGATCCACAGTGTTTTCCATACACCCTGTGAATCCATTGAAATAAATGAAATCTTGAATCTGGTGACATTAGTGGATGTGGCATATTATTTAGTCGGGAAAATTAGGGGATAACCATTCAAAATTTTCATTTGGGAAAGTATATCATAGGATATACTGTCAGAAATTGAGTTTTATGGCAACGTATGAGTGGAGCAGTGGAACGTGATTTCCCACCTTATATCCGATGCTATACCTCCTCAAATGGATTTTTTTTGAATATGATTATCCCCATTCTAGTGTACTTCTGCAGTCTATGCTAAAATTGGAGCCATGTGGAGTGCTACAAGCCACATGTCATCCAACGAAATGTGACACAAGTAATGATGTCAAATTATTTCCAACAGTATATCACAGGATAAACAGTATATCGCAAATTTTGACGTCAAATCAGATGTTGCGTTACAAAAGCAAGTGCATTAGAATAAGGGTTAATTCTTTGCTTGCTTGGTAATTATGCATGCTTTTTTGTGTTCTGCTTGTTTTTTTTCCTCAAAATTTACTTTAAATTTTATTTATCACATGGCACATATTAATCATATGGCATTACTATGAAATCACATTTTTGATGTGAAACTTTAAAGATTTTGCCATATACATGACTTTGTTTTATGGATTTTAATATATGGTGTTTTAAGACTTCCAAAGATGCAATTATCTGATAAAGTAAGGAATAAAGGTGCTGGATCAATTACAGAAAATGTACTTTAGTTCCAATAATGACATGGAATTGGATAATTATAGCGAACAAAAGTACGTGTACATAATAATACAACTGATACGGGATCATCTTTATTTCTGTCTGCCTCATCATATACAAGCCATGTCACATAAAAAGCGGTCTTCAGCATTTACAACATTTTCTAAAGCACTTGATTTTGTAAAGCGACATCTGATTGGATAACATCAAAAATTTGCGACAATATATCCTGCTGTATACTGTCGGAAATAGTTTGACTTCATTAATTACGTCACATTTCGTTGGATGACGTGCAGCCATAGGCGGCTTGCAACACTCCCATTTGAGATGACACTGCATTAGTGCTTTAGAATGGGGTTAACCATATTCAAAATTTTCAGTGGGGAGGTATATCGTCGGATATACGTTCTGAAATCATGTTTTACGGCTCTGCTAGCGTGTCGCTGTAAAACTAAATTTCTGACCGTATATCCGACGATTTACCTCCCAAAATGAAAATTTTGAATACAGTTATCCCCTAAATTTGTTGGTACTTAACCTCTCTGTGAGATTGGATATCTAGCCTCACTGGACTTTATGCCCATGTGAAAAGCACTGTCTTTTCATAGGCTGCTCCATCTAGATATCATGTACAAAAGGATTTTAATTATCCAAATTTAGAGCTCCCATTCATATTTGAAATATGGGTAACTTTCCCAATTTCGAGAGTTTATGTTCCAACGACAGTATCAAACAAGCACCCTGTATACATGCCCCTCAACTTTCTCAATGACTAGTAAGAATATCTACATGTTTCCAGTGATTGTTTACTTACACCATTAACTATAGTTTCACTTACTTCAGCGACAAAAACTATGATAAGACAGATATTCTTCTCTTCTTCTGTCATTCCTTCTATCAAAGACTTCACTGTGTCCGCTAAATACTGAATCTTCTCTCGGCGAATAGTTGGTATTCCCATTACAATCGAGGCTGTTAAAATACAATGGAACCTTTATTATACAAGCATATGCAGATTTTTTTAAAGATTTACTTTTTTTTAATGATTGTGGCTCAGGCCACAATTTAAGTTTTGCGGAGTGGAGCCCTTTGAGCAATTTTGGATGAGGGCCTTATGAGGAACATTTGTGCAACTATTTTTTTTTAGTTTGCCAGCAGCTCAGGAGTAGATTAGGTCTAAAAGGTTTTTTCTAATTTAACTTTGAGGGGCCATTTTATTCAAAGGACCAGAACCCTTCAAGCAATTTTGGAAGAGGGCATTAAATTATGTTCAAGTAGGACCATTGGATTAATAAGATATCAAAAGAAAAAGTTTAAATACATGGCACAAGGGACAATGGATGTCGGACAAAGACTGAACACAATAGCTCACCTTTGAACACTTTCTGCTTAGGAGAGCCAAAAACTTTTTTAGCCAGCAGCTCAGAAGATGTGGTATACAAGATTTTTCTATTTTAATCATGGGGTCATTTTGTTCATCCAAGTGATACCGTTTTAATAGGCAATTTAAGGAAGCGGGCATTATACGAAAAAATATGAGGGTCAGTCAAAAATAAATGAGAGTTGGTTAATATCTTTTTACTGGGTCGGCAGTTTTGGCTGAAACTTTATACACATATAGAATGATCCTTTGGGCTTCATTACATATAGAAGTTTATGTCTTATTATCTTCAATGTGCTGTTGCTATGCAACCGAAGACCGTCTATCAGCGATGTGCGTTTCATGCTGACGACACTTCTGAATAAGCAGCCATGAATTTAAAATCATTTCAAATCTAAAACACTACAATAACGGACCATTTATCTCTCCAATTGTATCAAACAATGTGTTAGCAATGTTTTGAAGAAGTGTAATAGATAGTAAATACAATACATGCAATGTTCGTTGCCTAGCAACCAAAATCGATAGAAATTCCAATTTTAACTAAAGGACCAGATTTTGTTGCTATGGCAACCGTTTATTCCTGGGAATATCCAAGATATGCATTCAGATGTCAAAACCAATTACTAAATACATTGAAATGGCCGTATGATATGATACTTATTTGATAATATTGCTCTTAAATGAACCGTAACTGGTGAATGGGGTATATTTTGGGTGAAATTTAAGAAAATTTAGTCAATTTACCTTTTATTTACGTAATAAAATTCCAACGCCTCAATCTCAGTTGTTGCATTTCATGAAAAACATTCACATACTTTATTTGCAACAAATGCACAAGTTGATGTAACTTAAATTCTGTATAGTGTTTCCATGGCAATGCTATATTCCAGCGTGAACGCATGACGTTATTTCACATTCTTTGGTTGCTAAGCAACAACAATCTTTACTTTGCATGGTCTTGTATATTGCATATTCTGACGCAGTACAGGTCATTGCATGTATGTGCCAAATTTCACTAGTGTCACGGACCAAGATAGGGGGCGACTAGGGCAAAATGGTCGCCCTGGGGGCCGAAATGTCGCCCTAAATGGGACCCAGGGAGAAGTGGGAGTCTCCCTAAAAAAAAAAATAAATTTTTTTTTTGGGAGACTCATTTTCATTCTGTCACCACACAAATGCAAGCTGTGGTGACATTATCAGACAATCTACTACCACTGCATTGTGTTTCTCCTTCCATTTAATGGCAATAGTATGTGTAATGGCTGATTTGCTTCTAAATTGACAGAAAATGTCGTAGTTTTGCGCTATAACTTCTCCCTATCTGACTGTCACTTCTCCCTAATTGTCCTGCAGGGAGAAGTCACTTCTCCCTAAAATTCTGGGCCAGCTTGGTCCCTGTAGTGTACGTTAGACTACGAAAGAGATATGAATCAACTCTCAGTTATTTTTGACTGACCCTTGTATTGTTTCAAAATAACTGTGTTCTAAATTTGGGTGAGTGGTTTAGAATAAGATGTGGTTTAAAGAAAAAGTTTATGCACATGGCACAGGTGAACTAAATCTATGTTACTTTAATCAGAATGCTTAAAGTAAAATTTAAGTCTTATACATACTTCCATATCTATTCATGGACAGTTTATAGATTGGTTTCAGGCTTTCTGGGTGCCCTGTGAGGTGAGGTAGATAAGTAAAGATGCTTGGTAAGTGCAGGGAACCAATCTGATCACTGATGTTACTTCCTGTTGATCTCATGATGGAGGGAAAATTTTCTGCCATAGTTCTGAAAGAGAATGAAAATGAGTTTTTGTCATCTGCTGTTTTTAAACAACTTCTTTCAGGAATACCATCAGTGTGTCAAACAGTTTGTATCCAGATCAGGCCCGACATTTTGGGACCAAATTGTTTGCAAGGGTTAGCACCAGCCTACACCAGTAGGCAAAGAGTTAAATATGGGCCTCATTGTAAGAAAGTCTGATTTTGTTCTATGCAATTAACAAAAGGCGTAGACCAACATGTACGTCCAGGCAGTCTCATCAGCACCTTTGTTTGTAATAGCTAAGCTTGCCAATTGTAAAATTTCACTATACTTCTAGTCTCTGTAGCTATGAAGGCTGGATTGGGCCTTACCATATCATAAACCCCGAGCACAGGTTTCCTCGTTTTTGCTTTTTTGATTCTTTAAATCCCAGTCGACAATTTTTCAGTCATGTTGGGACGGGTCTGGCCGGGTTGAACCAGTACTAAGCACAGGATAGTGCTTTGCTCAAGGACACAACACAGTGCCTCCAGAGAGGCTCAAGCCGGTAACCCCTCAATCTCAAGTCAACCACTCTACCACTGAGCCACTTCGCTCCTCTACAAGTTTCCTCATGCTGAGGCCCATATTAAAACAATGCCAAGAAGCAAAGAATTGCCTTGATTTTACCGGCAAATTGGGTCATAATGGCACCAGACTGCAATTTCTCAGATGATTTTTTATTTGAGTCTAAGAAAATACTGCTTGAAATTTCAATTAGATCGCCTGAATATCAAGCTTTATTTAGTCGCTTAAATCAACAACAAAATTTTAAATGTTGTAAGCCGCAAATTTTGTTGGTGCTTTTAAATGGGCGGATCCAGAGGTGAGTTTCTAAGCAATACTGGTCCGGATCCCCTGAAAAATCACGAAGCTAGTAGGCTTCCGTGCCAGCATTCAATTTTGGGGCCATTATCGTCATACATGCGTTTCGCTGGCTGGTCGATGATGGCCTGCTTATAGTGGTATTTGTTTGGATCCCCTCTCCCCTCTAAAAAAAACGTTGTCAAAGTTGGACCCCCTCTGACAAATCATTCTGGATTGTGCATGTTTTATATGGGTTAAGGCTAAAGACAGATCTTATCTTAGCCAACAGCTCCGACTCTTTTATCCAGCATCTCACTTAACAATCGCAACAAAAGTCGTCTGCTTTTCTCGTCTGCTGAAATGTTTAAGAAGTCTCTATGGCAAACAGTGTGGACCCAGATCAGACTGCTCCTATAGGAGCAGTCTGTTCTGGGTCCACGCTGTTCACTTCTATACTTAATTCGTCAGTAATGTTAGGCAATTATTTGCAGCAGACGACTTCAGCAGACAACATTTTCAGATGCATTTTTTTCTTGGCTCTTTAAGGGTTAAGAGTACAATGATCTACCTGTAGTGCAGTTTATGACCCCGCGGGCTAAGTTCAGACGAAATTAATTAAAATATAAATGCACATGCCAGGTAATTTAAGACGTGACGCTGAAACACTGAAACATGTAACTTCATATTTCTTCCCATGAGTGAAATTTGTTCACGGTTTATTAAAATCATAAAGTCTAATAACCATGCCAAATAAGGGGGCAATCAAAATTGTTGTGAGGGCTGATGAACATGAATCAGAAATGAGATTTAGCTCTTTACCTACTAGTGTCGTCTGCTGATAACCTTTGCAGACAGTTTGGATCCAAATCAGGCCCAACACAATGTCAGGCCTGATCTGGATCTAGTACATTTGACACACTGATTGTATTCCTGAAAGATTTTTTCAAAAAGGTTGATTTTGAAAAAAAATCAGCAGACAACAAAAAAGCGTGCAAAATTACCAAGTAGGCAAAGAGTTAGCAAGCTTATGAAATCTGTCCTGATTGGCACTTCCCAATATAGATCTATGTATAATTATGGTGGCAAGATTTAATGATTTTAATGTTTAAGTATCCCTTGTGTAATGGCAGCCAAGGCTTTTAACTCTTTGCATACTGGGTATTTTTTCATGCTGTTGATTTTTTTCAAAATTAACTTTTTCAAAAATTCTTTGAGGAACACTATCAGAGGATCAAACAGTTTGGATCAAGATCAGGATCAACATTATGTCGGTCCTGATCTGAATTCAAACTGTTTGCAAAGGTCATCAGTCTGCAGATGACAAAAGTCACCGCTAGCACTGTCTCAAGGGTCTTCTCAAAGCACCATTAAAGCATTATCTAAATGGAAGCTATTAAAGCTGCATACTCTGTAACTATGAACATTTTTCGAAAAATTTAATTTTCTTTTTAAATCATTTGTAAAAGTTGAATTAAGTTATGTTTTCGCAATAAATCTGTTCACTAGAGCGGAAAACTGCACGGAAAGGTGAATTATCTTATAAAACAGGTGTGTTTTACTCGTGTCGATAATTATTTGCGTCCCTCCAATAATTATAGACAGTTAAATTTAACAGAAATGCTGTTGTTTCGATACTGATAATTTGTTAAGATTTACGAAATTGGTAAAATGTATACCTGAATTTTAGTTTTTTTACTGTGTTCTTGAAAAATAGAAACATTAGTTCAAAAATTAAAAGATCAAAAGTTACAGACCATGCAGCTTTAAAGGCTATTGTTTATAGGTTCAATGAAAAAAACCTGAATAATCATTAATTTTTTGTTCATTATCATGTTGAACTCTTTGAAAGCTCTTTGCAAACCCTATTTAGACGAGACCGAACCAGGTTTGATATAGCTCAGACCGGTATCAGGTAGATCCGTATAAATGCATCTTCTTGTTTACACTATCAAATTTAGATTGGGATAAATGATTCACTCTTGTATAATCTATCGTACCCAGTATCTATCATATTTTTCGATTTTTTGTTTAAATTCCACCATTTTTATGGATCTTTTGAGTTCATCTTTTATGCTTGTGCTCCTCAGTTTTCCTCCAATTTTGGCCCATATAATAATAAAAGCGATGCTTTTTAATATAACAATGAATATACATATAGCATGGGAAATGTACAAGCTGCAGCACTATGTATCTTTTGACCTTAACTTACTGCAAAATTCTAGGCTGTCTAAAAATAAATATAAATTCTACCTTGGACCGATATAAAGTGTTTAGACGGAGA
The DNA here is from genome assembly GCA_964019695.1 of Loripinus fragilis. NCBI lineage: Eukaryota > Metazoa > Mollusca > Bivalvia > Lucinida > Lucinidae > Loripinus > Loripinus fragilis. Next base: position 9,644,262 of record OZ026521.1, on the reverse strand, counting down.
ATTTATATCGGAACAGTACTTGGATCGGTCCTGGTTGTAGTAGTTGAGGTGGTTTAGGTCAGTCCAAGTGTTTAGACAAACAAATTTGTTTCGCTCCAAACCCTTGGATCAGAACAAATGCATCGTCTAAACAGGGTATAATTCTGCAAACATTTTGTCGATGGCATTTTTTTTTAAATGAACTTTTAAAAGACAGTTTGGATTACGACCAGGCCAGGGTTTTTTTCAGTCCTGATCTAACTGTAGCAGAAATAATAGCAGACAAAAAGTTAATAAAATATTTAGGCAATTCGGAGCCAAAAGCTGACTTGATCAAAATTCTTTTAAAACTTTTTGCATGCTGGGTAATTTTTATTGATTAACCTTAATCAAAAAATTCTTTCAGAAACACTATCAGAGTGTCAAACTGTTTGGATCCAGATCAAAATGTAATTCTCATATTTCATAATCTGCAGACATTTTATATTTTGTACATTTCATACAGTTGGTATGCACCAGTCAATTGCTTTATGTTATAATACACTGCCCATAAAAATAAAGGACTCTCAGTTTCTGTGCACAGATAAATAGTGTTCTGCCATAGTGCCAACTCATTAGACCAGATCAATCTACTATTCTGCCAGCCAAGAGGGACAGTGACGCCATGTTTTGTTTACAATTGTTAAGTAAAACATCATTTTGTACACTCTACTTGAGCTTATACGAATCAATAGATCACTTGTGTATTAATCCTATCCTGCAGAAAGGATTAATACACAAGTGATCTATCGATTCTAAGTCCCTGATAACTTTGTAGACAAAACATGACGCTACTGTCACTCTTGGTTGGCACGACAGTAGAGTTTGTTTTACTACCAAACACAGATGTCTCCCCCTCCCCTTTTTGTTGTCATACAATGCTGTCATCAGGCCGGGTGGTTAGTATGAAATATACCCGACAAAAAAGAAACGCACCACTTGGTTTTTTCCCATTAACTTCTCCTTTTGATACGAAAATGTAAGTTGCCATTAAATATTCATATAAGATCAAATCTTACTAAATATTTAGTGTGACGTAGATGAGTATTTGTACCTTCCCTGTGAAGCAAGCCAAATGGCAAACGGGTTTTGGAAGCGTTTATTCAATACTACTGTCTACATGAAATTCCGAGTTTGCTTTACATTTGTTAAGTATGAAAACAATATGTTGCCGTTATGTGAGACATCTAATGTGTTTATTGATGCTTTTGTGCTACTCCAAAATCCATTAACACCAGTTAGGACCGTTTTTAAAAATTGATTAAAACAAAGTTTAAATCTTTACATGTTTTGTAATGTTTATCTCTAGTATGGAATCGTTATCCATGGGCTACTTAGCGTTCAGTTATCGGATATGAAGAATTTAAAGAGAATAAGTGTCTAAGTACAATTTGGTCTACTTAGACGATTCCCATTGCTTGAACTAAATCCTGCAAGTGTGCATTATAAAAACATGTTTATTCTGTGACTTTACAATATGACCCCCACTTGGTTCATGACGATTTTCTTTTACACATTTTTGACACCTGATTGCAAAAGATGTGTAACGCAGCAGTACGTGAAATACCTTTGCACCGAAATAAATAAAACTGGCCTATCACATGTGATTTTCCTGAGAATTGGAAAGTTCTATGAGGTGTGTTTCTTTTTTTGCCGGGTATATATCAAAGCAACAAATGATCATAGAAAAATGAATGTTGACAGCATGTCTTCAGAATGACAAGATGCTGATATCCCTTGATACCAAACTAAGAATATTTGTCTATGTCATCTAGTAGACATAGACAATAGGATTTAACCCTCAATATTCCAACAACTTAGCTCTTTGCATGCTGGGTAATTTTGCATTCTTTTTGTCCTCTGTTGATTTTTTTTTCAACATTAAAATTTTTCATAAAATTCTTTAGAAAATACAATCAGTATTTAAATAAAATATCACCTGTTTTGGCAGGAAATATAAAGTTTCTTATCTGGAGCTAACACTTGCTCATACTGCTGATAAATGATTATGATCTTTGCATGCAGGGAAATTTTTTTGTGATTTTTTGTTATCATTCTGCAGATTTTTTCAAAATTAACTTTTTTGAAAAATTCTTTCAGGAATTCCATGGCAGTGTAAACCGATTTGGTTCCAGATGCCCGACGTTTTGTTGGACCTGATCTGGGTCCAAGCAATTTCAAAGGTTATCAGCTGATTGACAAGTCGTCACCAGTAAGTTAAGGGTTAAGGTAATACATTATCTTGTGATTTTAATAGGAATAACTAGTAATGATTTTTTAATGATGAATTACATGACACTTTGATTTCTTATGTCTATCACCATACTGATATGGGAATTTAACTCTTCACTACTACGAAAAAATGCATGTGAAAAAGTTGTCTGCTGAAGTAGTCTGCTGCATGTAAATGCTTACGTCAATGATTAATTTTGGCATACAAACAGTGTGGACCCAGATCAGACTGCTCCTATATAGGAGCAGTCTGATCTTGGTCAACACTGTTTGCTACAGAGACATTTTAAATGGACTAGCAGACGATATTTAGTGGTGAAAAGCAGCTGAAGAGATAAGCATGTTTGTTTGATTTGATTCTTTACATCCCAGTCAACAGTTTTTCAGTTATGTAGGGACAGGTCTTCCTGGGTTGAACCAGTACTAAGCAAGGATAAATGTGTATTGCTCAAGGACACAACACAGTGACTGCCTGTGAGGCTTGAACCCGCGGCCCCTCAGTCTCGAGTCAAGCACTCTACCACTGAGCCACTGACTGTGCTCCCAGAGATAAGCACGTACATGTATATTGAGACAAGATTCATATGAAATGCCTGAAATGCCTGAACTGATGCTTTAAATCTTTCAGCCATGTCAGGGCGTTTTCCTGGGTTGAACCAGTACAAAACTGTGAAGACTAATATGGTCTTGCTCAAGGACACAATCTTTCAGTGTCAAGATGAGCATGCCAACCACTGAGCCACTGCGCTTCTTGAGTGGTCCTGAAGGAGTCAGTTGCCTTAGATTAAATTTGTAGGTTGATTTGTTAGATTTTTGTTTGTTTATCAATAAATTACTTGTTATCATTATGGGAATGGTCACCTTGACCCGCTGTCAGTTTAGTGTTTAGACACATATTACTATTATCAATACAGTTAAATAAAACCCCTGTCACACCAAAGCAGTGTTATCACTGTGATCTCATGGCGTGCAAAAAAAAAAAAAGAGCAGAATGTCAAGGTGCGCCTGGTACGATCGCAAGCATCTTAGACGCTGTGGTATCGCATAGAATGCCACTTTGAGCATCATCATAACCGGATTTTTGATTAATGTGCAGGTGCAGGGGCATCATCCACATCAGTGGGCCACTTTCCAGGTAACTGGCTAGCTGCACGCATAGCAGATCTTCACGGCAGTCTTTCTCCGTCAGTTTCTTCCATGTTAGCTTGGGCCTCCCTGCCCCCCGCCTGCCATCAATCTGTATATCACATGCTGTTCTGACTGCTCCACTAGAATGCTCCATATGCCCAAAACAGCGAAGCCTTCTCTCTCTCAAAATGAGGTTGAGCTCGCTTGACATCACCTTGGCCACATCCTCTGGCTTGATACATCATGCTCAAAACAAACAGCGTGGCTCAACGTTCTAATAAGAGCGCAGTGGGGTCGCCATAGCTGTGCAGTAAGGTCTCCTACATCACAATTGGAGCTCTGCTGGCGCACACAAGTGTTGTTGTGCAACCGCCTTGGTTGTCTGTGGCGTTTGCATGGAGATTGCAGGGCCTTCTTTAAGATGTTGCTTCATCTTGAAAATGCTGTCAGTGCAGTGCTTAGCAGTGAAAGCACAGTGCAGGAATTGTGAGCACCATGAATTGTCATGAGAGCGAAGAGAAGCTACATGTATTATAATCTGCCTAATTCAGCATTTTGACGCCAACTTTCTAGGGAAAGTCAGCCTCAAAATCCTGAATTCAGGATTATCCTGAAAACTTTCACCCATGCTTGTGTTGGTATAGAATGTGTATACTTGTGTTCAATGTTGCTGTCCCTTTAAATCTTATGGTAAATGTTCTTAAAATTTCGAACACTAGTTACCTGCCAAAAAGGCCTCGACATCTGATGAAGCAGTCTGATTAGGGTATTCCCTGTTTGCTATTCTGACAAACATTTTGTGAATTCCAGTCCTAAAAACCAACATTTTATTTGAGAACAGAACAAGAAAAGTGTTCGAAATTTTAGAAAATTTATGTACTACTGTAAATTCGGAAATTTTGGCAAGGGTTTTATTTTCGGGAAACTTCGTGGATGCGCAGTTTCGCGAAAATAAAACCCTCGCAAAATGCGAAAACTCTTATCCTTTACTGATGTAGGTAAATCATTCCAAAGTCACAAATTTTAACATTACAAATATGTCTTTTAATGCTATTCGCTAAAATAAAATTATTGCGAAAATTTCCGAATTTACCGTAATCTCGCCGTATGAATGAACAGCTTACCTGTTGTCGGTTTGGTTGGTAGACAACAGTTGGACCAGATAGTTGAACTGGCTCCGCAGTATATGCAGGTCATTCTCTCGCTGTCTGTTGAGTAGCTGGGCCTTGCCTAGCTTGTCCCTCAGGTCGGAGAACCGATCTTCCAACAGTGCCTGGTAGCCTCCATCTGAAGCAAGATTCACGCCAAACATTTTAACTATTCAGCTGCTAATTACAACAAAAGTCTGGTAAAATTAGGGTTCATACAGGCAAGTATGAGTAAAATTCAAGGACTTCTAAAAGCCTTTCCAAGAGTTTAAGGACTTAATGTTAATGAAAACTACTGATTTAAGTGCTAAAATATTCTACTTCAGAAATGCTACACTGAGATAATAGAGACATTAGTACTGGAAAATTTGTATAAAAATGTTGTGCCTAAATTTGGTGCAGCATATGCTGCACCAAATAAAGGCACAGCAATTTTATACTGATTTAGGTCTCTATCAACAGTGCTAAGTCCTACAGAAAATAGTAGACTTCAAGGACTTTTCAAAGCTTTTGAGTGATTATCCAGTACTTTTCAAAGTAGATTTAACTTTCAAGAACTTTTCAAGAAAACCTGCTAAATTCAAGTACTTTTCAAGCCTGTGCGAACCCTGTTTTAGAACCTTCTTGGTCAAACATTGTGGGCCCAGGTCAGACTGCTCCTGTAGGAGCAGTCTGATCTGGGTCCACACTGTCTGTATTCTGAAATTAGTCTGTGATGTAATTAGCAAATACAATGTAGATGCAGCAGACAACTTTCGCAGACAACACTTTTAGGCCATCCTTAAAAATTTCTTTGTTTGCCGTCACCCGACCGACTCACTCAAAAAGCCACCTACCCAAAATTTATTGCTGTTTCAGAGAAATAATGTTATCGTCGTTTCAGAGAAATAATGCCTTTTTTCTAATTTTAGACATTTTTTCTTTATTTTTAATGTCTTTTTAACAAATCAGTGAAAAAAAATAGATATCTACCTGCCTAACCACTAAGAAAAAAAATTATGAGTAGGGTGACAGCAAACATTTTTTTTAAGGATGGCCTTATATACGCTGTTCATAGCAGGCAAAGGGAAAACTGCTAAGAAAGACAATTACAATGAAATTAGCACATTAGACCACAAAAAACATGATAAAGCAATAACCATTAAGAAAAATAATTTCCTTCCAGATTTTTACCAGTACATAAGTTAAAATTGAATACTGATTAAAAAGCTTAAGGTTAAGAAACTTTTATAACACATCAAAACAGAGAAAGGGCATTTTCGTTGTTTTTTGTTTGATTTGATTCTTTACGTCCCAGTCAGCAATTTTTCAGGTATGTTTTCGACGGGTCTTCCTGGGTTGAACCAGTACTAAGCAAGGATTAATGTGTCTTGCTCAAGGACACAACGCAACGACACTGGTGAGGCTCAAACCGGCAACCCCTCGGTCTTGAGTCGAGCACTCTACCACTTAGCCAATGCGCTCCCATGCATTTTATTATGTATTTTATCGGTTTTTGGATTTGTTTGTTTGGTTTGTGGTTTGTCCCAGTAAACAGCTATGGTCATGTTGAGACGCATCTTCTAAAGCCAAGGGTACTATGTCTACTTTGTTCCATACACATAAGGAACCAAGTGGACTTAGTACCCTTGGCTTACCAAGATGGTCGAGATGGTCAACCTAACCACACTATTTTCTTTGGAAAGCTTCGACTAAGCGGTTAACATGATACTTGCTTGAAACTGACAACAGCCCTTCTTGAATTGGTGGAAGGAGGAGATAACTGTAGAAATATTTAATTATGAAAGTATGAGGCACTCACAATCCCTGGATCAGCAATCGACTATCAATTGTGCTACAGGGCTTCTCATTATAAGGTTTTAGGAATAAAATTGTCAAAGCTGTTTAGTAATAGTTACTCTATTAGTTTTTGGCTGTGTAAAAAGAAGCTGGATTGTTTCAATGAGTATTATATCAGTATAACAACAGAGTCAACAATCCCCTGTTCACTAAAAAGGTAGGTGTGTAGTTATTGGTTCAGTGTGAAAGTGGTGGATAAGCCTAATTTAAATGTTTTTGTATTTCCCAACCAAAACATATATTGTGGGTACTCAAGAGTTGAACTTCTCAAAAAAACTTTTTGCCTAGTTCACTGGCAAAAAGTGGATTCCAACACCAAAAGTGAAATCATGATGTGAAGGTGTAAAGTGAGCCGATTAATTTCAAACTCTAAACCTGCCAGTGTCATCTGCTGATCACCTTTGCAAACAGTTTGGACCCAGATCAGGGCCGGCATTCTTTCAGGCCTCATATGGATGTAAACCCTTTGACTTTCAGATGATTTTTCTGAAAGAATATTTTTGAAAACCTTAATTTTGCGCACAAAAAAAATCAGCAGAAGACAAATAGTGAAAAAAATTACCCAGCATGCAAAGCTATAATTTACTCCATTACAAAGTCATTACATGATTAATTGTGCAAGGTATTCTATTCCAATTCTTTTATTGGTTTTAAAAGATTATCATCTCTATCAAATTACTTAATTGCCAATCACTAAAATTTCCAAAAAGTGAGACATTTTATTATTTGACCTTGTTAGAATTATTGTAGCTGGCAAAAAATGGCAATAACAGTTAATCCCTTAATTAAAATGTTGGGGGAAAGCATCGAATCTGACCAATGTGTCTGGACAGATCACAGATAGACATTCATGTGGCTTGTCACGACACCTCTTTACTTTATTACTTTTTACTCTTTATTTTAGCCCCTGAATTTATTTTGTTGCCACATTCTTTGGAGTCTCAGGTACACTGATCAGCTAACTTTATCAAAAGCCATCTGATCTTGATCTAAATCATTATCCTAAGATGGTATAGAATTTTGAAAAAAGTTTCGCCATGAGGTTGTAATTTTTTCTGATTCTGTAGGTGCAGTTACAGACTGTGTTGATCTGAGTTTCCTCCCTTATTTTCTCTCACTCATTATGGTTGAACCATTAGTTTGTCATTAGTTAGCAGTTCATTGTCATCGACCGGAAGCATTTTATCAAATACTGACCTGTCTGATTTGAGCACTGTGGGTACATGTGACATATTTGTTTACCAAATGCGTCACAGAGTCATGTGATTCGCCCGATTGGCTGATTCAATATTGTTTATCAAGCGCGTCATCACGTGTCACTGAAACGGTTTCTATGAAAATACCATGCGGAGAATGTTTTCAAAAATGTTTTAGCGCATACAATATGATCAGTCTATGGCTGAATACCGTAATACCTATCATTGTTATGATTTGGCTACCCAAAATGACTAGATATCTCCATTGAAGGATTATCTATAAGCATTTAACGCTTGTTACTTTTTAACGTAGGTATTTTGAGTAATGCGCACCGCGTAACAGCACAAACCCGACTTTTCAGTCGTGATGTCCCATAGCAGACAGGTCGATCCTTTAGTATCGCACATGCGCAGACAATGGTTAGCAGTTCTCAAGTGCTTAGTAGGTTAAATATGACAAACTGCCGCTGATTTTCAGCATTATATAACTGCATATATACTTTCTTTTGGGGGCTAAGTATTTCTACTTGACCCTGGTAAAGTGTATTTCCTGGATAAACATCCTGAATTTCAGATCAGCAAATTAAATGGTACCTTATTGTATGCCAAAAGATTATGTTTTCTTACAATATCATTATGATCAGACCGATAAAGAATTCCCATCACTATATAATACCGATTGTTCCCATCTGCCCTAGATCTAAGTCCACCCAGTGGATCGGGTGGACCGGACCGAGGTATTCAAATTAAAACCGGTTTGATATTTTCATACATGTATCTTTTGTTCCTCTGTCTGTATGCAAACTATTTGACCTTTGACCCATATAAGGGGTCAAGCGGGTGGGGTAAAATTTTTGACACTGTTAATTGTGCTCATCTATAAGCACTGGGCAACCATAGCCCATACTGAGAAGTAGCTTTTGGGAAATGTAAAGTTCATTGCACAAAAGCCAAAATTGCCTATTCTAACTGAGCTCAAATGTTGATTTATCCTACCTCATAATTTTTTTTTCAGGAAAAAAAATATTTGTGCCTACCCTACCTAAAATTTTCAGACCCCGTTACCCAAAACACACTTATTTTCAATCAGAGTGGCAAGCAGTTTGGCAGGCAACACTGGCAGGCAAAGAGTTGATAACTAACTCTTTGTTTTGTCATCTTCTGATTATCAACTTGATTTTTTTAAAAAAAAAAAAAGCAGCAGACGACAAAAAAATCAAAATTTCCCAGCATGCAAAGAGTTATGGTAAATTACTATAAATAGACTGCAGCTGCTCTGAATCAGCAGTTCTGTGCATCAGAGAAAATAATTATATATGATTAAGTTATTAAAGATCCTAGGTTGTGTGGTACAAGACAAGCATTTTTACACATCTCTGGCTTTTGCAGAATTTTATTCTTTTTTCTTTGTATACTGGAAATCTGTACATTGGTACTTTGGCAGTGAAGGTCTGGATTAAATCGTGCAGAATGCCACATTGCATCAGAGTGTATAATGTTTGCTAGGATGAAAACAATCTTAGAGACTGAAATAGATTGTAACCTGTGACCCTTTGATAATTTAACCCTAAAGAGCCACCTATAATTTGCAGCAGACGACAGATTCAAATTTTGCTGTTTTTTTTCTTTTCAAAAATAACAAATAAGGCATGATATTTCATGCTGGCAGACGATTCTCATGAAATATTATACCTTATTTTTTTCCAAAACTAGGAAAGATGTCACAAAATTTGTCGTCTGCTGCAGTTGTGATTGGCGCTTTAAGGTATAAGTACAATGAGCCATCTCAAGTTTTTGCATCAAACCTGGAAAAGGATAAAACATATTTTTATAGCATAAATAATTTTCTCCTACAGAGCATTTTTTCTCTCTAAAGGACGTGTAACGGTTTGGCCGTTTTTTGGCCCACGATGGATTTGGCTGAAATTTGAATATATGGTGGTTTGAGCTTTGTCCTTTCACATGAGCATGTTTTTGAATTAACGACGGCATATGCAGTCACATGAATTAAAGTTTCTCACTAGTGTGTATAAACAGGTTTGTTCATGAATGTGGATATTTTTAAAGATGCAACAAGCAAACTGACCTCAAACATAATACCAAACATGCGTATGTTTATGTTATACTCGTCATGTCTATGTCGTAATTTGAGCTAACACTACCATGATTAATTAAAAATTATGCTAAAACTTAGCTAAATACTGTGTTTACGATTACCTTGATGATATGTTGTTTTTAGGTGTAATATATATTGAACATTTAGTGTTTTATCGCCTTTTTCAGTTAATCAATAGCCCAAACAAGCCTATTCCGGTTTATTCATATCAATATAATCAGTACAACATGTACACAAGCGTGCATGTAACATGTTAAACGCGGCATTACATGCGTAACCTTTTTTTGCTGGATTAGTATGCAACATGAATATAAATAATTATAAAGCAACAGAAATGATAATAGAAGCTTTGAACACTTTTTTTTTGCTCACAGCCACAATTATTAAATAGATACATGTGAGTGTTGTATATCTGTCTGTTCATCTGTCAGTTCGTCTGTATGTCACACATTTGTGTCTGTGACGTATCTTCCAAACACCTGATTCGATTATAAGATTAATTCACAAAACTTTGCACCTTTGTGGATGAACATGCAGAATAAATGAATACTTTAAGGCCATGTCAAAGCAGGCGGTCATAGGTTACATGTACAGAATGAATATCTGCTCCATATTTTACGCATGTCCCTGCTCAGATATCCAACAGTCGTGATAGCGCTGTGGTCTATATTACTTACCTATTATCTTACGTGTAACTAAGGGTTCGCAGTTCACAATCCCGAAGAAACATATGTTTTGTGTCATTGTGCAAGACCCTTCATCTTTATTGCGTAATACATGTTCAACCGAGGAAACGTCATGACTGAAATATGGTTCACTGTAACGTCGAGCAGTGACATAGAGCATTAAAACACTTAGTCATGTTTCAAGCATTTATGGTGCAGACATCTATTTCAAGGGTGACAACTTCCGTCAATGCAGGGATTTCGTAACCGTTTGAACAAAATACATTGTGTTTTGATAAAGGTCAATTAACATCTAAAATAGAGTATTTCGATCCTTGAATATTAAATGTATGTGTTTATTGGTACCATTGACTATTTACCATCTGCAGATAAGTGGTTATTGTATATATACTGCATTATTTTAGCAGACACTTTACGAGAGCGATATTCGTTGAGGAAACAAACAGTTTAGCACAGATATTGTGCACATGTAAGCATGAAAAGCGCATTACACTCATTATGAATCAAATGCTTGTGGCGTTCGCATTCAAGCCATTGGCTGTTTTTATACATGTTTTCTTGCATAAATAACAATGAATTGAAAAGAACAAAACTAAATCAAGAATTACATTGGCTTATTTGCGACAAAATCTGCGCCACCTATATTCATCATATATGTACATGAGAAGTCACGAACTTCAAAAAAATATAGATAAGTGTTAGTTTTGGGGGTCAGTTACAATATATGTTGAGAGTGTGCATTTGTATACATCACACCAGCTCCTTTTTCTTCAAATAACCTCACTTTATTAATATTACCATTAAACTGACACAGTTCTATCAAAATTGTGGAATCATATCAAATGATTCCGATATCTGTGCTGTGAAGTAGCGTTTTGCTCTACCTTATGAACTGCTAGATGAATTTCATCGAAACTTGCACAGATACTTATCTGGGACGGCCAAAACGAATTATAAGATTTTGGTGACCTCAACCTTATTTACAAGGTCACCAGAGACATATATAAAAAGGGCTTGTCTGTACTCTATCTTCCTAACCAATGACCAGATTTTTACCAAACTGACACAGATAACTCATTGGGAAGACCTTAATGAATGACTAGAATTCGGTGAAATTGACCTTAATTCCAAGATCACCAGCGTCACATAACTCTTTTAAGTGGATGGGGGGACAACTCTATCTAATGTTATATACTTTACATTCCTAATTACTCTAGTATGGCCATATTAAACAGTGTCTGCCCTGTAATTTGAGAATACCAATAATTGATTATTTTTTTCCTCATGCTCCAAAGAATGATCACATAATTTGCCATTTTTGACAATCTTAATTCAAAGCAATGGGCCATGCCAAAACAAAAGTGGCGGTGAGCTGTCTTTTTAAAAGCAGATTGTACCAAAGAACTGTCTCCAGAAATCTATGTATCAGTTAAAGAAGGGGGCACATCAAACTCTCTCCTTGCACCTTCTCTCTCCTCTGGTCTCTCTCTCTCTCTCTCTCTCAAATAAGACTCGCATTTACTGAAATGTTGTTGTATTTGCTTTTCAAACGCAATATATCCGAGGACTGTTTGTAAGAAATAATATTGATACGAGCTTGCTAATATGCACATTGTATTCCATTTTTTACGGGAATCTTACGTCTCTCCAGTGATTTTAGTACTCTTAGTGCTTTGATAAGTATGAATTGAATAGTACATTTCAGGATAAAATTTGCAGAAAAAGTCTTTTTATGGTGTAATATTATATGCACAATAAAATGAGAAATAGTTTTATCCGGTTCCGCTTGTGGACATGTATGTAATTGAGCCACGAAGTACACGAGGGTGTTTGGTTTTACCATAGACTTAGTGTTAAGTGTGGTTGATAGGGCATACATTTAACCCCAAAAATTATCATAAAAATACATTTTAATGAAGAAAATAAATTGTGGACATTAAACTAGAGACTCTTAGGTATCATTTGGTAGTATTTTGGAGGGATTTCTTTACAATCGATTTTTTACTGTAAAAGTGGGCCATTTGTAATACAAAACCGTTACTCGTCCTTTTAGCTCTAAACAATAGTTAAGGGTAGTCCCATAGTCAGAAGGGGAGCAGAAATTGCATGAGCATTAGCTTATACACTGCAAAAGCAATTAGATAGCAAATGATCACCTTAATTAAAGAAAACTACTTAATTACATGATTAGTTAGCCTGATTATGCCCAATTTTGTGACCAAGTAACATAGACCCTGAAAAGTAGCCACTACACATGTATTATGCAGTCTTTCATTTTGCCATTTTTAAAGCAATTTTCATCACTGGTAAACTATAATGGCTTCAGAGTTTCACATCAGCAACTAATTCTTTTGATTTGATTCTTTACGTCCCATCAACAATCTTTCAGTTATATAGGGACGGGCCTTCCCTTGAACCAGTACTAAGCTAGGATTAATGCGTCTTGCTCAAGGACACAATGCAGTGACGCCAGTGAGGCTCGAACCCACGGCCCTTCTGTCAGCAACTAATTCTGGTACTCTGAGCCAAGCTTAAGGGTGACCAATAAATAGCCACCAACCTGACCATCATAAGAGGTTTCGGTACTTGTCCCACATGCACAAAAGCCTCATTTAAATGCTAATGCTGACATATCCAGTGGGACTCCTGCTAATTTTCTGTCTGAGCCTGCCTCTACCTTCTTAAGGGCCTCGATGTGAGAGAATCTGTCTTCGGGGGATATGCGAACAACACAGGCACAGACCAGCCTGCACATCCGCGCAGTCTGATCAGCGCCTTTGTTATTTGTTTTTTAGAAAGTATCATATCTAGACTTGCTACAAGCGAAATCTCAATTTTCTAGCTAGTCTCTGTAGCTGAGAAGGCTGGTTTAAATCTTGCTTTGTCAGAAACCCCGAAGACAGGTTTTCTTGCAGCGAGGCCCATATGTTATGTATGCAAGAAAAGAAGTCTCTGGTAAGGAGAGGGGCTGGGTGCTGTTAAAAAGAATGACTAACATAACATTTGAGTAATAATTGGTGCGAATGTGAATAGAAATAATGTGACTGTCTAGCATGCAACACATTAGGCAAACTGATACCACCATTCTATGGAATTTCATCTTATCATCTTGGTATACATGGGCGGATCCAAAAAATTGCATAATGGGGCTAGGGGTGTGTGTGAGTGGGGTGGGGGAGGGGGAAGGGTCCCAAAGATGTTTTTTTTTCTCAGTCATCAACTTATTTCACGAACTTCCCTCAGGAAGCAATTAGACCAGAGGGGTCCAATTGCTTCTCAAGGGGAAGCTGTACCAGTATTTCTTAGGAAACCTATTGCCATTTGTGATTCCTGCCCCCCTCTGGATCGGCATGCGCGAATCCAGAAAAGTTTGTCAGAGGGGGTCCAACTTTTTTTTAGTTGATGAGGGGTGGTAGTATCAAAATACCACAATAAGCGGGCCTTCTCGACCCGCCAGGGAAACGCCATTTAAATGGCGTTTCCCTGGCATGCTGATGAGAGCCAGACATTGAATGCTGGCTCGATAGCTTTGTGATTTTTCATAGGATCTGGACCAGAATTGCTATGAAACCCTATTTTTTTGTGATTTTTCAGGGGGTCCGGACCCCCTGTCCCCCCCTCTGGATCCGCACATGATCCGCCTATGATATACCACATTTGGCCTAATAAGCACATACATGTAACATCTTAAAAGCACACAATGTAAATTTTGGATTGTTCACCTTATATAAAACAATGATTTCCATAATATGTGGCCAGCCTTAATCTGAATTACTGCATAATCTTGTAAACTTCCAACATGTCAATGGTTGTGTTTTGTTTGATTTCAGGTTTTACGTCCCAGTCAACAGCATAGGTCATGTCGAGACAGTCAGTTCACCTTACCACACTTTTTCCTGTGTAAGCTTGACAAAGCCGTTAATCAGTACTGCGTGCACATACTTTTGCTTGTAACTGACAACAACCATTCTTGAAGCAACAGAAGGAGGAGAATGACTGTAGATATTATTTATGAAAGTATGGGACCCAGCCAGGATTGAACTCTTGAGCCCTAGCTCTGCAGATGGACTTGGTACTAACTGCACTACGGGTGATATATACTAGGCCAAAAAAGAAACGCCGCTATTTATGAAAAGCGCTAACTGTACCAGTCATGTATTTCATTAATTAGACAAGCAGTGATTAGAAAAGTTAGAGCAAAATTGTGCTAGAGAATGCTCTTTGCCAGTTTTTCAATTCATTAAGACGTTAGTACTGCCGCGGGTTCCTTAATTTGACGCAAATACTGCACCAAAGTTAAGTTCCTTCAAACGTTGAAAGTCGAGGGCCTTAAACAAATCTCTTGAAACGATTTCTCACACTTTGATCCCTGATTTTAAGACTATGAGCTCATTGGGATGTCCTTGCTGTGACTGACTCCAGATAAACTTGATTGCACAAATGAGACGTCTGTTTGTCTCGATCTTGACGTCGCGTCGACACACGTCGACGTCCTGGACGCAGACGGTGTGACGTTGTCCCAATTGGTTGAAAACGATTCTTAAGACATCCAGTCGTTCTAACATGACACCGAAATTGTTTAGCTACTATCAATGGCGTCACGTTAGCTTGTAACATTCCTATTGCACGTTCACGTTCCACATGTGCCAATTTTGTCACCGTATTTTTTGCAATCTGTAATCTTAAATTCCAAAGTTTTTAAATGTTTTAGACGTTTGGGATGTTCGACTAGAGATTTCAGTAGTTAGTACAGATGTAAATCTGAATGGATTGAGTGTGCACGTGAAAAACAGGAAAATGGAAAATCGGTCAGTACACTGTTTTTGATTGACTGACCTCATTAAAACAATGTGGAAAATGTGCGGCAGGCTAAATAGCATAACATAGACAGGAGATGAAATTTGCCACTCTCATTTAACTCACAATATTTTTAATTATTGTATGCAGCGTTTCTTTTTTGGCCTAGTATATGGTGATATATTACTTCATTGGCCTGCTTCATTCTGAATAGAGCAATGGTATTAGTTTGCCAAATCTAGCAGGAAAAGGGCGATATAGAAGGAATAGAAAGAACAAACAATGAGAGAAAATGCCCCTTCAAGAAAGTGTGGACTTGATGGTTGCAGCGCTAATCAAGGCCTCAAATCACCTACAAAAGCCTGTCAATCAGATACTTAGACCACTTTAACCTACTATACAGTAAAACCTTTGTAAAACAGCCAGTCTAAAAAAGAGAGAAAATTGGTTTTAAAGACCAATTATCGCTTGATGCAGGTCAAAAGTATTGCAGAATGCTCCAAGCGGCATTCTGCAATAGTTTCGACCTTCATTAAGCTACAATTTATCATTAAGTGCTTTGTTTTGTCGATTTTTGAGAGGCTGTTTTACACAGGCTTTTACTGTAGCTCAAAAGGTAACTGAACTCGTTCATGAGAATTCATACTTATCTGATATGCAAGCAGTGAAGACTAAGACAAGCCTGAACAATTATGCAGTCTTGCCGGAGCTTTCACAACTCACACACAATGTAGGGATGCAGATAAAAGCTTAGGCAAAAATTTTGGCCTCTAGCCCCGGCCCACTAGATAGCCATGCAAATGCAAAATTTTATGATATTTATTTTACAAATATTGAAATTTTCAGTTGTTTCTATATCCTAGAAAAGTTTTTAATTTGATTCTTGTAATTCTTAAACGAAATTTATTTTTTTAATCTTATACACACCGAATAGGGGGCAATCGAAAATGTTAATACTATCGACGAACGTAGATAAAAAAATTTGTAAGAAACAGAGTTTTTTTATTGCGACAAATGGCAATCAAAAGCACTGTTTCTTGTGATTTTTGATCCACATTTGTCGATTTTTAAGAGCGTTTTCGATTGCCGCCTATCCGGTGTGTTATACAAATTAGGAAGCTATGGTTATCCATTCCATCGTTTCTTTTGAGGTCAATTGTCCACTGAAATGATAGGAAAATGTGAAACATTGGTTGGTATGAGCACTGTCCAAAACTTTGAAGGGGCATTATCCTGCCATTGTGGCCCTATCAAATATAGTGGAGTCCCTTTATCATGTTATGTTTGGGATCAATAGGAATGGACCATGTAATAAGTGAACCATGTTAGAAAGACACAACTTTACAAGGGAATTATAAGAAAATGACCATTTATGGTAAATGGTCATTTTCCTATAATTCCTTTGTAGAATTCCAAGATGAAAAAATTTGGGAGCCAAAACATGACCGTGTTATATCCAAATCTGTGTTATAATGAGTTTTGTTATAAAGGGACAGCACTGAGAGAATATTTTTAAGCAAAAATCATTGCCCTTTTTAAGATGGTCTCCGACTCGCTGGTTTTCCTATTTCACCAAGAACA
Source organism: Loripinus fragilis (assembly GCA_964019695.1). Taxonomy (NCBI): domain Eukaryota; kingdom Metazoa; phylum Mollusca; class Bivalvia; order Lucinida; family Lucinidae; genus Loripinus; species Loripinus fragilis. The sequence goes on along the minus strand of OZ026521.1, from coordinate 9,627,521 downwards.
CATGTGAGTCAGCAGATGTCATGAGAATTTGGTACTAACTGCACAATAATGCCTTATGTCACTTTTCAAAGGAACATGCACAGCTATCTAGTGGGGCTACAAGATCACTTTTTGGCCTGTGCCTTCTTCTATGATCCTACTTTGTGTACAGTATAACCTGTGTAAATCAGCCACTCCAAAATAAACAAAACAAAGATCTTAATGAAGGTCGAAAGAATTGCAGAATGCTCCACTTGGAGCATTCTGCAATATTTTTGACCTGCATTAAGTAATAATCGGTTTTAAACCGATTTTGGGTCTTCTTTTTGAGTGGCTGCTTGAGACAGATTTTACTGTAACTGCACAATAATGCTTCATGTCTCTCTTCAAACGAACATGCACAGCTATCTAGTGGGGCTAGAAGACCACTTTTTGGCCTGTGCCTTCTTCTGTGATCCTACTTTGTGTACATTGTACATGTATGTAAGCAGCGAAGGCTCAGGTAAGACTGTGCTAATGTGCGGGCTCGGGCCTGCTGCTTGCATATGCTATAAGCATGGGTGAAAGTTCAAAATTTACAAAATCCTGAACTTTATCAAATCAGAATTTTAAACTTGCTGTATGCCTCCAAGATATTAAAAATTCCAAGTTAAATGGTCAACTCCCTTTAGATAAACTGAAACTAAATCAGAAAAGCTATTATTATCTGCAGAATTCAGGATTTTGAGGCTGACTTTCCGCCTCAAAATCCTGAATTAATCCTGAAAACTTTCACCCATATATAAGTATCAAAATCTCATGTGCTGACACATATATATGTTGTAAGGCAAGAAAATTCTTTTGAGAATATAACCAGGCCTTCAGATAAGAGTGCATAATCAAAAATTATTTTTCTTATTTCTCAACCAAAACATATATTGTGGGTACTCAAAAGAACCATCTCAATGAGACGGTTCTTTTTAGCACCCAAAACAAATGTTTAAAATGATGGGTTAGAAAATATTTACAAACTTATGTTCAAAATTTTTGCTAATCTCTTCTTATATAGGGCTATAGGAATAAAGCCAAGCTGTTAGTCTCTCACCTTGCTCCTCTTCCTTCGCTCCCTTGTGACCTAAAGAAATAATTCTGGATCTCATATCAAATGCAATCATGCAAAAACAAACAGACAGACAGACAGACAGACAGAAAAACAGTTAGGACTATACATATATAGGCAGTTCCATCTTTTCTTATTCATCACTGTTAGTTTGCCATTGTTTAAAATACTAAGGGCATAGAACAGCTGGTGTTATCGCAGACCTCCAGGTAAAAGTGCATTAGGGGATAAATAGAATCCATCATTGGTGTTCAGTGGGGACAGAAAAATCTCAACCCAAGGGCCCACCGTTCCAGTGGGAAACAAGGCTTGCAGAGTTTCCCACTGAACGGTGGACCCGAGGGTTGGGATTTTCTGGAACCACTGAACACCAGTGATTGATTCTTTTTCTCATATACCAATTCTACATTTAGCAACCGTACAGTACTGTACAGTATAATATGGTCTGGTGACATCATGGAGGTCGATGTTTACAGTCAATGACGGGCGCTGTACAAATCAATTTGAAACAGTGAATAAACAGCGCATGAAACAATGAACAAATTGGTTATTTCATCAAAATGCATTTACAAGAACTAACTTATCAGCCACAATAACTCCAGTAAGTAATTTTGTTGAGGAAAATGTGTTTCTTTTTTTACATCATCAAGGCTCCCCGTCCAGGTGCATTCAGTCACTCATTGCCCAACATGTCAAATATGTCAATCGCAATGCACTCAGCATGTTCAAAGCATTGAATAAATGTTTTAAGTAAAAATGCGCAGTTTTACTTTATACCACGTTGAATTTGTGATATACTACGTTGAATATGTGATATACTGTCAAAAATTGACAAAGTTATCCAATCAGACGTCGAGTTACATTTGTATTAGAATTAGAATAAAGAATTATCATCCCAATCAAAACTAATGCTGTGCCCAAAACAAATGTTTAAACTGGTGGATAAGAAAACATAGACAATCTTACGCTGAATAAAATTGTCCATCTCAACACTGAAAAAGGTACCCAAACCAAAGAGAGACTACTGGATCAATGGGTACGTTTCTTAAAGGAAAGAATTTGCTCCAAGAGGGAGGGAATTCTTTCCTTTAAGAGCAGTTCCTTATGGTAAGGTAAATCACTGATCAATTTTACCACATTAGGTGACCTCCCTTACTTGTTATACCCGCTTTTTTCTTTAGAAAAAAAGGGTTTATTAATTTCGTATCAAAGTCCGTCCGTTGTCCGTCTGTCTGGTCGTCTGTCCGTCCATCTGTCTGTGCGTCCGCCCGTCATGTTTCTTGTAAATGCATCTCCTCCTAAACCGTTAGACATAGCAACTTTAAAATTTGTACCTAGATAGGTCACATGATGTAGATGGTACTGGGCAACATTTTGTGTGACCTTGACCCCTAATTCAAGGTCAAAGGTCATATAATGTAATTTCTTGTAAATGCATCTCCTCCTTAACTGTTAGACGTAGCAACTTCAAACTTTGTAGCTAGATAGGTCACATGACTTACAGGGTACTGAGCAACATTTTATGTGACCTTGACCCCAAAATCAAGGTCAAAGGTCAAATAATGTACTTTTTTGTAAATGCATCTTCTCCTAAACTGTTGGACATAACAATTTCGAATTTTGCAGGTGCAAAGGTCATATGATTTGGAGGGCACTTGACAATATTTGTGTGACCTTGACCCATAGGTCAAGGTCATATAGTGTATTTTTTGTAAATGCTTCTTCTCCTACACCATTGGACATATTAACTTCAAACTTTACAGGTGCATAGGTCATATTATGTAGAAGGTACTGAGCTACATTTTGTGTGACCTTGACCTCAAGGTAAAGGCTATAGGTCAAAAAGCGGGTATTCGCAATGGTGTACCATCGACCTTTGCTCTAGTTACTATTTTTATTATGCACGTGCGTAACTGTCTTATGGGAGCTACGCCAATGCATCTGTAGCTATGTATGTACCTTTGACAAAAATATGCTCACATTGCTTAAATTAGGACAACTACGGTAATTATATCATAATTTCTTATCTTTGTCATTAAGCAACTATTTAAAACTTAGATCTTCGTAAAGATAATGAAAAGACAACTTCAAAATAAAAAGTACCATATTCCAAAGTTTAGGTTAAAAGATATTTTGTCTTCATCCTTTACTCCACAATGCCGCCTTCTGACGGCTTGGAAATATCATGTATTTGAAAATATTATAGAAAATGGAGCCTTTGCTCCAAAAGAGTAAATGCTCCATTTTTCATAATATTTTCATAAGTATTCAAAACTTAACTTAATTTTTTCTTGAATTTTTTCAATGTTGTCTTAAAATAGAAAATGATGTCATGATCTAAAAATAGCCTATGGAGTAAAGGGTTAACCTTATTGCACTCAGAGTGGCCATAACTTTATCATCTCTACTTTCTTTAAATATAGTTACACCACTGTTGTGACAGACAAGACAAATGTTGTGGTGCCTACAAATTTAAAGTATAATTTGTTAATATGACAGCTATTAACATAAAAGTAGCATTTATAGTTCTCAAAACATTTAAAAACAGCCAGTAAGCATGTCAGATTTTCAGATTTATGTTTCTATTAATTATACAAAAATAAACATCTTTGATTTAAAGTGTCTTAGCTATGCTAACCTTGCGTGATATAGAGGCCATATTTTCATTCTTTACTTGTTGAACAGTCAGAGGGTGTAACAATACATGGGACTATCGATATAACGAAATTGTAACTATTTATTCGGGGCTTTTTATATACAGTCAAATCTCGTAACTTCGAAGTCCTCATAAGTAGAGGTTTTATCATACCCACGCTTTTTTTAAAAAAGCGAAGGGGATATTGTAATCACCTCCGTCAGTCCGTCCATCCATCCGTCTGTCTGTCCATTATGCTATCTCCTCCTAAACCGTTGGACGAAATTCAACCAAATATGATGTGTGAGCTACTCACATGAATGGGGCGTGCAATGGCTTTGGCGGGGCAGGGTCAAAAATCATTTAATTTCAATTACAGTCATTTTCAAAGATTTTTATACCAAACTTTGTGTTTGTTCTTACAAATGAAAGATACAAAACATATCAGACAGGATTTTCATTCTGTGGCCTTGGTCATGCCCCTGGAGTGGGACTTTGGGGCTCTGGGGGTCTTGAGGGGGGTCAAAAAAAAATCAAACATGGTCATGTGGCATATCAAACCAACGTGGATGACGAGCAGAAGAGAATTTAAATTAAATTTTCATCCTAGGGTCAAACTGGTGACGTTGGGGTGAGGTCAAATATCATTAAATTTCGGTTACAATGTCCACAGTATGTAAACTGAACCGTTCCTCCGCTAGCTCACGCCTTATAAACATGAATAACAGCACTCGTGCGTAACCAGTAGTCGGAAAATGCGTGTATTTAGGTACATGTACACGTTTCGATTAATATTGTTAGCGATACAGACAATACACATTCGAACAAGGTAAGAAAAGCCATTTTATCCATTTATTCCGTTTTATTCCATGATTTTAACGGTTTCATCCTTTGCATTTTGCTTTGTTAAAAAACGACTTGCTCACAATCAGAGCAGTTCTGTGTCGAAAACGAGCTTAAATGCCAGATTGCACGGTTTTAGTGGAATTGGCAATCACATGTATACATGATTACATGGTTGTAACTGTAACAGTTACTTAGATCTATGGAAAAATGAATTTTAATAGGTGGGCCCTCGCAATTACAGCTGTACTAAAAACTCTCACATCACGATTTCCGACAACTGGTTACGCACGAGTGCTGTTAACCATAATGTATAAGGCGTGAGCTAGGAGGAACGGGTACAGGATGTTTATTTCAGTTTACATACTGTGATGTCAATTTCAAAGATTTTTATACCAAACTTTGGGTGTGTTCTCAGAAATGAAAGATACAAAACATATCAGACGAGATTTTCACTCTGTCGCCTTAGTCATGCCCCAGGGATGGGACTTTGGGGTGCTTGGGGTGCCGAGGGGGTCAAAATTAATATTTTTCAAACAGGGTCATGTGGCACATCAAATCAATTGGGATGATGAGCAGAACAGAATGCAAGTAAAAATTTTCATCCTAGGGTCAAACTGGTGACCTTGGGGTGAGGTCAAAAGGTCAAATTCATTAAAGGGGTATGTGCAGTAAGAGGCATTTTTGGCCTCCCTATGAGGTCAAAAAATAAAAGTTACTCTTCACAAGTTTCTTCTTATTAGTTTATTAGAACAATAGCCAAAGTGTACAGATCTGGTATTGATTCGACTTTTACAGATGCTTTGGTAACAAAAATGGCTGCCAAAATAGGCTAAAAATAGGAAATTGACCATTTTGGGGCAAATTTGAGACTTGTAACAGAGGAATTAATATAGAGCACAAGCAAATACCAAAAAAATATTTTCAGTAGTTTGAATTATTGGGAGGTAGACATAAAAGAATTTGATCCCCTAAAATGATTATTTTCAGTTTTTCCCTATCAAACATGTTTTGTGTGCGTAAAAGAAACTGAGACGTTTCTTTTACACACACAAAATGTATGTTTTTATAGACTGATATTAAAAAGTTCATATACTTTTGGCATCACGGTCCTGGCGAGACGAAAAGTAAAAAAAATATCAATTTTCAAGATTTCAAGGGTCATAACTCTTTTCATCAAAAAAACCTGATGCAAAACTCTGAGCCATATTATGAGATTTACAACAATGTGGTATGTGTGACTAGCAAGACTCAGATCAGCCTGTGCATACACACAGACTGATCAGAGCCTTTACAAGTACCTTAAATATTCTATGAATGTTAAGCGACTGACTGAAAATCATTTTGAGTTTCTAAGTTTAAAAGGAGGCTGCACAGGCTCGTCTGAGTCTTCACTTGTCAAAATGCCACATTGTTGGAAATCACATGTCGCGGCTCAATTATGTTGATGTAGACTCTGGTAAAGTTTAAAAAGGCTAGGTGCTTTTCTTTTAACATCAGGCATGTTACAATAGTTGGGACAGGTAGACATACAGACAAAGACATATCTTTTGGTATTTCACCACAACCCCTCTGAAATTTTGCAGTTAATAACTCCCTACAGCATGCCACAAACAAAAGGGGGTCAAAGCTATAATATACAGTACATGTTCAAAAATTTCAACCAGTTTTGTCTTTCTATTCATGGATAAAAAGATGCTTATAAGGCCCTGAGGTTATAAAACTTTTCTCATGCTAAACTCAACTGAGCATGAAATTTCAACTGCTCATTGAAACTAAAATACTGAAAACTGATAATTTATCCCTACTTAAAGCACTCAGATGGTGTATTTATCAGGCTTACAAATGTTAAAATGCCAATAATTGTTGGCATTTTAACATTTATGAGCATGCTCAGTTGAGTTGAGCATGAAACAAGCTTTAAAACCTCGGGGCCTGGTACCAGTGTGTGTCCTGATATTGCTCCTAATGAAGCAGTCTGACTTTTGAAAAGATGATAAATGTTTGAAATTTTAGAACAGAACTGAACAGTACATGCAATACATGTAAGTATTTCAATCTTGAGACAAAAATAAAACATTCTAAAACACTTCCCAACATATTAATATGGGAAAAAACTAAAAAAAAAATATAAAATTATTTAAAGACTAACATTTACGTAAGTATGCGGCCAACCGATTTCAAGAGCCATAAATTTGCCAATCCAGTCTGCTATTGACTGTGCTATCAAGCTCAGCATATGCTCTTAAGCAGACCATGAGCATGCAGTATATATTTCACACAGCATTCGGATCCAAATTAACTAGCAAAAACTTAAACAGAAAAAAAATCCATTATTTATATCAGGCCTTTAGTTAAGAGTGTGTAACAGAAAATAATTTTCTTATTTCTAAACCAAACCATATGTTGTGTGTACTCAAAAGAACCGTCTCGATGAGACGGTTCTTTTGAGCACCCAAAACATATGTTAAAGATTATGGGTAAGAAAATATTTACAATTTTACGCTGAAAATTTTTGTATATCTAAACCTAAGTATATAATTCAACAAACGAGATGGGACTTACCTTCTCTAGTCACCGTAAGTATCCACACAAAGACGATGGTACAGAAAACAATGCCAGAGATGAGGATATTCTTCAACCGAGCTTTCATACGACCCATTCACGCCACCTGGTTCAACTCCCTGACCCTTGAAGAAATGCTGCTCCTTCTCTTCTCCTACGTCAAGAATACATCCAAGGAATCTTTAAAAGTCTTCAAGTCGTCTGTCAAGAATACATCCATAAAGAGATTTTAAAAGTCTTCTAGACGTCCCTCAAGAATTCTATATCAAGCCCTCTATATTCCCAATTTGTCTTGTTTTATTCCAAATTAGGAACTGAATTTTAAATCAACAAGATTCTGATAGACAGTTCAATCACTCCTTTAGTCCTTTATGTGTCGATTTATCAATAATATTAATTTGACAGAATGACAATCAGTTCTAATGTAAAGTATAGATTGTTATTTGTCTGAAACCTTTGGAACAAAATTGTGCATTTTTATGTTCAACCATACCACCTAGAATCCGGATATATCCTGTTTTGAAAACAGATTGGATCCAGATCAGCTGGCTTCTTAGAAGCCAGCTGATCAGCATCCACTCTGTTTTCTATTTAGCTTGTATAATATATGTATGCTTATAATTGGAATATTTCAAGTTTATTGAATAAAATTTAGCGGAGGAGTGTTGTACACAATTATTATATACTGACGGACAAAAGAAACTCTACATCTAAAATTTGCAATAAATTACTAAGAAGGAAAAAAAAGTGACAGCAGTTGAAATATATACATGTATATTAGCCAACATACCTGGTAAAGATCAAAGCACTGAGAGTACTGATGGGGACGGCTGTATTTAAGCGTGCAAGTCTTCAAATAGGGAGATTTTTAGTTTGATACCTTTTGTACAACCTGCGATTTAGCTAACAAGAATGGTTAACTAAAACCTTACAACAAAAAAGCCAAACAAGGACCAAGAAAAAAATGGAAGAAACAATTATCAATTAATCAACATCAAAACCACTTCCTTAGAACTGGCAGCATCAGAATTCGAAACCACTTGGTTCCTATATAAATTGTTATTTCTTATTTTTTTTATCTACATCACACGGAATTAAATATGAATTGATGTACTGCCATATAACGGACACGGTAAACAGTTTTTCTATAGACTATTAATGGTTATGCATACGTATCTACAATATAAGAGTATAGGTACTTAATTGCTGAAGGAACAGGACTTACTCTCATACTTTAGTATCACCGTCCATTTGTATGAACATATGGTCAAATTAAGATACTATTCTTTCTCAGCTTTTGACTTCAGCAGAATTAAGATTGAAGATCTAGCCAGTAAAATTAATTTAGGCACCGAGTGGTTTCTGCTGCTGTCAGTTCTGAGACAGTGTTTCAGTGTTGCCATAATGTCGGGATCATATCTCCTGTATTATTTGAAGTAGGAATGCCAAAATTCGTGAATTCATGCATCTTGGGGTCACGGAGCATCGCGTACCCTACCTTAACATATGCCCTCAGATCTAGAAAAATTGTGTCACGAGCATAAGTCCTATGTTATTTGATATTGGAATCCCAAATTTGGTTTGTGGACACATCTTAGGGGTCAGGGAGTGTCGAATATCATTCAGTGTCACTGTTACCTTGCTTTCTGGCCTCAGTTTTAGAAAAAAATATCGTAAAAAATGGGCTGTCCAGTGTTATCAAATAACGTTCCATAAATGTGTCGCATGCTAGATCCATTATCATAACATATCTTGTTCACTATAGACTATAAATGGCCATGCATAAGCCGGATACTTAAAATCCAGCCACATAAAAAGTTTAGACCTATACGCGATGGAAGCACGTTTTAAATGGTAAACAATTACAGCTCTGACGTTTATATCTCAGAGCTTCGAACCATTGTAAATGGACAGGCTTGAGAAGTTCAAAATTGAAGCATGCAGTGTGCATGAATACATATTATGATCAGGTTAAACAACCGCCAGCTTTTTTTGAAAGCTAATACTTGTTTCATAATTTTTATTACCTGCGTGGCTTCAGCGAAAGCAGGTCTAGTAGTAGGTCCACTCCGTCGGTTCGTACTCACGAATGGACTCTCATTGGGTACTTTAAATTTCTGAAATTTCTTGATACTTTAAATTTCCAAAATCAATTACGGAATAAACCTCATTTGCATATAAAGGGAGCTTATAAACTCAAAATGAGGTTTATTCCATTAACCTTTTCTGGGATTTTTTGGGTACTTACGCTTTATTGGCTACCAACAAGAATCCATTTGTAAGAGAGTCTGTCTGTCCGTCTGTCCATCCATCCACAATACTTTTGGGGTGCCTAGTTTTTGTAATCTGTAACTCCAAAAGTTTTCATTCATTTTTATTAAAACTTTGCATAGTGATTGTTCACATATCGAAGATGTGCATCTCCTATTTTGTGCACAATTCATGAATATCAAGTTTCTTAGTTTTTAAGGGGCGTTGCACTTAGACATATTTCTGTCCAGAATGCTAAGAAAGTAAGATGGTGTCTGGTCTGTGTAATCTGTAACTCAAACACTTTTCATTCCTTTATATTCAAACTTTGCATAATGATTGTCCACACATTGAAGATGTGCATCTCTTATTTTGTGTAAATTTGATAAATATTTTCACAATTTTTTACGGGTGTTGAACTTAGAATTTTTTTCACTTCGAAATGGCTTGGGGTGTATAGTTTGCGTAATCTGTAACTCCAACAGTTTTCATTCCTTTACATGAAAACTTTGTATGATGATACGATTGAACATGTGCATCTCTGATTTTGCGCACGTTTCACAAATATTTTGTTTCATGTTTGGGGGTCTTGAACTTAGGCATTTTTTACGTTCAAAATGCTTAGATGGTGTCTAGTTTGTGTAATCTGTAACTCCCTCAGTTTTCATATCTTTATTATTCAAACTTTGCATAATGATTGATCATTCATGCATTGAACATGTGTACCTCCTATTTTGTGCACATTTGAAAAATATTTTCCGTTGAACTTGGACATTTTTCCATCCGAAATGGTTGGGGGTGTCTGGTTTGTGTAATCTGTAACTCCAGCAGCTTTCATTCTTTTATATTCAAACTTTGCATTATGGTTGTTCCCACGTTGAACATGTGCACCCTATATTTTGTGCACATTTCATAATATATTTGGGACAATCTTAGACAATATTATGTACTCTCATGTTTTTCTTCATGCGTAGGCTTGGACCCAGCATCTACTGTCTACCCCCAAAATTTATCGGGAATATCAACCAACCCCTAAAATATTTGTTATTTTGGGCTACCCCAAATAATATCCCCATCCTGCACATTGACCTTAAGAAAAAACCCTGAAATGTATAGAAATGACCCCTAAAACCAGTCCAGTTTTGTAATGATATATCAACAAAATCTTCATACCCCCCAAAATAATGATATTTCTGAACCCCCCCAAAAATATTGAAATTCAAGATTTTGAACCCCCCAAAGTGGTCCCAGTCTACGTATATATATGAAAATCTCAGTCCCCCCCCCCCCCCCCCCACACACACATTCTTGGGGCATCAGGTTGTGAAAAGCGGACGCTACAAAAATAAGATTACGAAAGTGACACCAATTACAATTAAAGTATAATAGTGAGCGGGCATCAAAGTGGTCTTAAATCATCATTGCCGACCCCTGTAAGCTGAGAAGGAACAGAAAAAGTAATATAAAATTATGCTGTTTAAAATCAAACATGATTTCGTGTTAACCCGTAGTAATGTTGTAGATGCGCAGCCTGATTTGAGTCTTCTCTCGATATAGAATCATAGGTCCAGATTAGCTAACAATTCCAGCGTAATAGTGAGTGTTTTCTTGTCCATCAGTTTTAATATTTGTTTTGGGTACTCAAAAGATGAGACAGTTCCATTTTGATTATCCACAACATATGCCTTGATATAGATTTATACCCCTATTCCACACAGGCCCCGAATCCCACGAATTTCCACGAATTGACAAATATTTGGATTCGTGTCTGAATCTTACTCAGTTCGTGAAGGTCTTAATTGATTCGCACAGTCCGTAGTCAGTTCTTGCAATTCGTAGGTCTATCGGAAATTCGGCTTAAAAGTTTTGAACTGTTCAAAACTTTGTCCACGAATTCCCCGATTCGAAAAATCGTGCGTGATTCGTACCAAATTCGTAAGGCATTCTTGGACATCGTAACTGAATCGTAATCGATTCGGAGGCATTTTAGGCAATAGTAGCTACTCTTAGCTCATTCATGTGGAATCGGGAGATTAAGCCAAGCAATAAAACCAAGGAAGAGAGAGTAGAAGGATTTTCCCTAATATTAATTACCCCGCCACGCACATGTGAGCCAGTCCTAGACGTTGAAACAGATTTGGCAGATTCTGGAGCACAATCAGGATCAGTCAGTGGTGATTTTGCCAAAGGTGAACTGCCATATTTTTCCAAGTCAAAGAGTCTGGGCCAGAGTCCTTCGGCTTTAACGTAGTTGTTTTCTTCTAGCTATATAAGAAGCCGTTTTCAACACTCAAGTTGCAGGATCAATTCTACTGCTGCTTTACGAGGAACATTCATTTTGGAACTGATGCCCCAAAAGCATAGATGGGCCTTTTTTATAACTATTGAGAGAGAAAATCTCGCGAATCGTGGCGATTCGTCGCGGATTTCTGTTAATTCGTGCCCAATTCGTGCTGCATTCGACATATTCTTAATTGATTCCTTAACTTTCGTGCAGCATGATCTAATGTTATTTTGCTAATTGTAATGAATTCTTGGGCGATTCCAGCCGATTTGGGCCGATTCACCCGAATATTCGCACCGAAATCGTATCTGAATCGGGACTGACTCGAAGAACATCACGATTAGAGAGAAAAAAATAATGAAACCTCACGAATCCCCCCGAATCAATAAAAAATCAATTCGTGAAGATTCGGGCGATTCGTGGCCTGTGTGGAATAGGGGTATTAAACATATGTTTGGGTGCTTTAAAGAACCGTCATATTGAGACAATTCTTTGAGTACCCGCAACTTTGTTTTGGTTGAGAAATAGAATTTGATGGGCCGAAATATGTGTTAATGCATTGATGGCGAGAGTTGAAAAAGCTGTCATATGCATTTTAAAAAAAGCTAATGCTTGTAAAAAATAAACTTGGTTTCACTAGAAAAATATGACCTCAAAATGCATTAGAATCGCTTTTACAGACATTTTGAATTAAAAATATTTCTTATGGGAGGCCCTATACCCCAACGAGAGGGGCCATTTCTCTCGTGCTCCCCCCTCCCCCCCCCCACACACACACACGTGCCTTTGACACTCGCAAGACACATACTACATTTCAAGGTCGTATCACTTTTCAAAAGTCGACAACGGCCCTGGAGTCAGTTAGCGGCCTATATTGATGAAAGCATAGGTAGTATTATGCTCCCATGAAATGACATTTTCTTGATAAATAAGCAATTAGTTTTATTGAGGATTTTCATAACCTTGAAGTGAGCATTGAAATAACGCAACGATAGTTGCACCCCGTTGTTGTATTTACTGGTGCAGACTCGCCAGAGCCTTCGCTGCTCGTATAAATAGGACACAAGTCGTCATTTGAGCCAACGCATAAAATTTTGGTACAGTGACGAAGGCTCAGTTGAGCCTGTGCGAATGTGCAGACTCGCCAGAGCATTTGCTGAAGTCATATATGACAAAGAAAGCGCATTTCGGGCCAGCAAAAGAGTTTGGTACTTATTAGATTGTCGAGTGACAAAAGGCTTAGGTAAACCTGTGCAGCCTTGTGAATATTCACCAGAGCCTTAATTCGCTGCTCGCATAAATGACACACACACCGCCAATCGAGCATGCACATGGGATTCTGATACTGTTACGAAGGCTCAAGCTAGCCTGTGCAAATGTGCAGACTCACCAGAACCTTCGCTTCTGGAACACAGAATTCCATTTGAGCCACCACATGATATTTTGGAACTGTGACGAATCATTAGGTGAGCCTGTTCTCTAGAGCATTTTCTGCTTGCAAAAATGACACCGAAATCGCCATTTGAGAGAGCACGTGATTTTGATACTTATCTCATTGTGAAGTGACTACGGCTTTGGCAAGTCTGCATATTTGCGCTGACAGTTTCGTCTGAGCCTTCGCGACAGTATTAAAATGTCGCGTGTTTGATCAAATGATGATTGGGTTGCCGCTTATACGAGCAGCGAGTGCATGACGAGTCTGCACATTTGCCTGAGACACTCAACATTGCGACTGCGAAGGCGAGTCTGCACATGTTTGTGCGGAGTCGCCCGAGTCTTCGTCACTGGACAATGCGTTAAGTACCAAAGTGTCATGTTGACTCAAATGGTGATATGGTTTACATTTATGCTGGAAACGAAGGCTCCAAGAAGTCTGCACATTGTACAGTCAACAGGTTTAGATTTTGGTTACCTTTTGGCTTTTGCATTTTCCAGGGTGCATTGAATGGGAAAATGTATTAAATTGTAAAAAAATATAAAATCACAGCTTGGATATTAATAATCAAAACTTAGAACAAATATTAATGCAATTGGACAAGTCTGAGAGGTTCAAACACAAGTATGTAGTGCGAAAGACGACTTACAATCATATCGCTAAACGACCGCTAACTTTTTTTAAAAGCCGATTCTTGTATATGTATCAACTGGTTCCTTGCTCACGCGTTCGCTAGTTATATAAATTTATTATTGCGCGATAATAATTTACATATATTTATGATTCGTTTTTTGAAATCGAGCAGATAAATCTCAAATACTGCAGATCTAGACCTATTTTATAAAAGACAAAAACAACAACGGCAATAAAAAACTACGAAACAAGTTGGAACTATTTTTACGCGGAAGCTTTCTTAATAGGTGTTGTTAGGATTGTATTAATCCCTTATCATGCGGCTTGGTAATGCCCTGTTTCGAATACAATGTAGATCCATATCAGCCGGCTTCTCAGAAAGTAACTGATCAGAATCAACTGTTTACCACTCTGCCTCTAAATCAACCATTTAACCTGATACTTTGCAACACATATGCTGGAAAATTGGGATTAATGGTAACATATTGATGTGTTCAACAGTGCAAGAGCGAATATTGACGTGTGGTCGAAACGCTATTGTTAAAATTGGGGAACGGATTACATCCGTCCCCAAAAATTGACAAATTAAAATAACCCCGAGGCTTGACTCAAGATTCTAGTCATGGTAAGCTTGTGCAGGTCTTGTTTGTGAGCCACATGCAATACATTATTTTTTTTTACAGTAGCGTTTCTTTTATCAATATAGCTTATGATAATAGTCTAAAAAGTAAGTTTTCTTACGTACTACAAAATACACATGTACATGCTGATTGGGAGCACCTAAATATTTAAAGACATTTCCTATTAGCCCCAAAACATGTTTTCATTAAATATGTTAAAGACACTTTATCTATTGATATTAAGATTTTTTCACCTGATATAAAAATCATTCAAATATGGATATCACTCATATGATCATTGTATACTTAGAATTTATAGAAATCAGTTTATAATACCTCCAAGAAGATCAAACATTTACCAGTGTTAATATTTAATATTTTAAAAATCCTGCAAAAATGTGATACTTTTCTTTAATTTCTCTACAAAAACAACTGTTATGCTGCTCAATGAGACACTTCCGTAAAGTAGCATTTGGTAATAATCTAATGGGACTAAGCACAGGTTTAGATAAACACATTTTTCAGCGTAAAATTGTGAATATTTTCTTACCTATAATCTTTAGCCTATGTTTTGGGTGCTCAAAAGAACCGTCTCATTGAGACTGTTCTTTTGAACACCCACAACATATGTTTTGGATGAGAAATAAGAAAACTATTTTTCTGTTACACACTCTTAACTTAAGTCCTGGGACTAAGTCCTTTTTAACTTGTCACATATTAGTGTCATTTACTGATTACCAGTTTGGAAAACAAAAACTGCTTGGAACCAGACCGTGCCCGACATTTTTTGCCAGAAAAAAAGTCGGGCCTGAAATGGATCCAAAATGTTTGACACTCTGATCTTATTCTTGAAAGAACTTTTTTGAAAAAGTTGACTTTAGAAAATTCAGCAGACGACCAAAATTCATCAAAAATTTCCTAGCATGCAAAGGGTTAAAGAGGCCCTTGATGGCACTTGAGACGGGACTTCCTTCCCCTCGTATTCAATTTGTCATCTGCTGATATTTTTCAACATCAATTTTTTCGAAAAATACTTTCATGGATACCATCAGAGTGTCAAACAGTTGGATCCAGATCAGGCACGACATTATGTCAGGCCTGATCTGGGTCCAAATTGTTTTCAATGGTTATGAGCAGAAGACAGTTACTCAGCCCCCAGACATATACTTACCAGAATAAAATCACATTTTTACAGGGCTGTACCACGTAACAATACTCCAATGTAGGCACATAATAGCAGAAAAATCTATTAAGTTTATGCAGCACTTAATATCAGTTTCCCCTGTCTGCTGATAGCTTAATGAGATCAAGATAAACTGCTAGAAATTATGGAGGAGCTCATCTGCAAAGAAAAAGAAACAGGATGTATTAATATTAACTCTTGCATGCCGGGTAATTTTCATGCTTTTGCTACTGTCTGCAGAGACTTTTTTCAAAATGAACATTTTCAAAAAAAAATCTCTAAGATACACTATCATTGTGTCAAATGGTTTGTGTCCAGATCAGGACTGGCATAATAATAATATTTTTTTTAATAATAATAATAATAATAATAATAATAATAATAATAATAATAATAATAATAATAATAATAATACAATGTAATTTATAATAAAAATAATAATACAAATGTAACAGCAATTTCTGTTGGTCCTGAGTCATCCTCTGTAACCCAGGTGTGACCTATTGAATGCAGTGGGTATGAGATGGGTAATGAATGCAGTGGGTACGGAGCGGGTCACCCCTGGGTTACCGAGAGGATGGTCCTGAGTGTGCCCGAACTGTTTGCAAAAATCATCAGCAGACAACAAACGTCAAATACATGCAGCAACAGTAAAAGGTCTCAAATAGGATTTTGAATATTAAAATCATCCCAAAGAAAAAGAGACTGGAGGTAGGGGGAGGAGAGTGCTAGAGACAAATATTTGATGACCAACAACAATTAATCACCATGCAAAGACCCCATGGGGTGGTGGAAGGCATTATTACTACATGGATGATGGATGGCAGAGTTGACATGGATTTGATGTCATTGTGAAAAATGATTTTGAAGTTAAGGAGACATGAATGCTTAATAACTCTTACCTACTCTGGCAAATGGTGAAAACCCAGATGAAATGCCACAGAACATTTCATCCACAGAACATGGCATTTTCATCAGAGTCAGTACCGTTTGCCAAGATAAAACAATCTTACACCTTTGCCCATGTAAGATAGGCTGTCAGCCAATGTAAGAAATTTCTATCTTACATGACCACGTGACAGCTTTCTTACACGGGCAGATTAGAATATTCATTTTTCCAAAAAAGGGTACTCAAAGAACCAATATATTGTGCCTAAGTAACTCAAAGACTCTTAGAAAGGTTAAGCGTCACTTATTGACGTCACAGAAAGGTAATGATGTCACCATACGCGCGCCAAGTGTCAATACCGGCAACATGACAGTATACTGTTTTGCAATTTGCAACTTAACCAATGCTCCAATCATGTTTTCCATTCAAAAACAAAGTGCATACTATGTTTACACCCATTTTCAAACCAGATAAACACACTCGTGAACTCAGATTTAATGTTAATCTAATGAGTAAAAAGTTTTATTGTTTTTTTTTTTGTATTTCAAAAAAAGCTTGAAAAAGTTGAAGAAAAACAATCCATCATGAGCCTGTCCATGTTGGATAAAGAACTCTCTATCCTACATGGACACTTATGGTGAATTGTTACAATCTTCAGGGACTGAAATACATCTAAATTTTGACATTCTAGCCGGTGACCCTTTGATAAGCATAATTACCATCAAAGGTCAGGTTGTATAAAACCTGATAAAGAATTCATTAGTTAACCAGTCCTTTAGTTAAGAGAGCGTATCAATATAGTATTTTCTTATTTCTAAACCAAAACCTATGTTGTGGGTGCTCAAAAGAACTGTCTCAATGAGACGATTCTTTTGAGCACCCAAAACATATGTTAAAATTGATGGGTAAGAAAATATTTACAATTATACTCTGAAAAATTTTGTTTATCTGAACCTATAGTTAAATGTGGTCAGTGCATCTAGATTTTCTTCATCTTTGTACAGATGCTATGCCTGACAAAAAAAGAAATGCATACAGTAACACTTATCAAAATTTTTCTGAAATCTGTAAATGTAAAACAAATTTTGTTTGCATCATTTTGTCAGCATTTTATCGGAAGTTTCATTCTAGAAATTTCTTTTCAAAAGATTTCGATTAATGTCAATAAAACCTTCTTCAAACCAGATGGGGTCAATTTGCAAAATCACAAAAACATAGTGTCTGCAATACCGGTCTCTTTCAGTATAAAACGGAGCAGTGAGACAAAGATCAATGGACCAATAGCTAGTCAAATAATCATGCTTTGATTGTTATCTCATATTGAATCATAACACGTATAGGCCCTGTTGATTGATTAATGGACATTTTATTGGCAAATTCTTAGGCTAGAGTTTTATCAACTGTACTGTATGCCTTTCTTTTTTTGTTCGGTATATATGCATTCTGCTGTCGTGCCAACAAAGATTGACAGTGATGTAATACTTTGATTACAATTGCTAAGTAAAACACTAACGTGTACACTTCACTTGAGCTAAAGTGCATCGATAGATCACTTGTGTATTTATCCTATCCTAAGGATAGGATTAACACACAAGTGATCTATTGATTATAAGTCTCTGATAACTTTGTAAACAAACATGAAGTCACTGTCACTCTTGGCTGGCAGGACAATACCTCATTAAGTTTTAGGGTTTAACATATACAAAGTGTTTAAGACAACTTATAATTGCAAATGATATTTTGCCAATTATTAACAAACAAAAACACTTGATATCACATGAAATATCAAGCCAATGTCCCAAAACATTAAAACAAGAGGCACAATTTTTTGTCTGCTACACTATAATTCTGCAAAAGTTACCTTCTAAAGTCGCCTGCTGCATTTTTTTTTTACTTTAAATAGCAACATATTTTAGCATGCAAACAGTCTGATCTGGGTCAACACTTTAAGCTACAGAAGCTTCTAAACTACAACAGCTGATGACAAAGCAGATGATGTAGAGAGTTCCTTGACAAAGCAGATGATGTAGATTGTTCCTTGACAATGACAACGCAGATGATGTGGATTGTTCCTTGAAAATGCAGATTATGTAGATTGTTCCTTGATAATGACAACGCAGATGATGTGGATTGTTCCTTGACAATGACAATGCAGATAATGTGGATTGTTCCTTGACAATGACAAAGCAGATCATGTAGATTGTTCTTTGACAATGACAAAGCAGATGATGAAGATTGTTCCTTGACAATGACAATGCAGATGATGTAGATTGTTCCTTGACAAGGACAATGCAGATGATGTAGATTGTTCCTTGACAATGACAAAGCAGATGATGTAGATTGTTCAATGACAATGCAGATGATGTATATTGTTCCTTGACAATGACAAAGCAGATGACGTAGATTGTTCCTTGACAAAGTAGATGATGTAGATCGTTCCTTGACAATGACAATGCAGATGATGTAGATTGCTCCTTGACAAAGCAGACGATGTAGATTGTTCCTTGGCAATGGCAAAGCAGATGACGTAGATTGTTCCTTGACAAAGTAGATGATGTAGATTGTTCCTTGACAATGACAATGCAGATGATGTGGATTGTTCCTTGACAATGACAATGCAGATGATGTAGATTGTTACTTGACAATGTAGATGGTGTAGATTGTTCTTTGACATTGACAATGCAGATGGTGTAGATTGTTCCTTGACAATGACAATGCAGTTGACGTAGATTGTTCCTTGACAAAGTAGTTGATGTAGATTGTTCCTTGACAATGACAATGCAGATGATGTAGATTGTTCCCTTGATAATGTAGATGATGTAGATTGTTCCTTGACAAAGCAGATGATGTAGATTGTTCCTTGACAAAGCAGATGATGTAGATTGTTCCTTGGCAATGACAAAGCAGATCATGTAGGTTGTTCCTTGACAATGACAATGCAGATGATGTAGATTGTTCCTGGACAAAGAAGATGATGTAGATTGTTCCTTGACAATGACAATGCAGATGATGTAGATTGTTCCTTGACAATGATAATGCAGATGATGTAGATTGTTCCTTGACAATGCAGATGATATAGATTGTTCCTTGACAATGACAAAGCTGATGACAGTGATTTTGTTACCTGCGCATCCTGCATCTTTTGCGCATAATTTTGTCTCTGGGATGCAAAATTTTTATTTCAGCGAGTCCAAGGATGCAATAGTATTGCAGACTTGTCATTGAAAATAGGGTTCTGTACTCATAAGTTTGCAGTTGGGACTCATTGCCATGGGAAACAGTGAGTCCCAGGACCCATAAGCCCAAAATTGTAAATGAATCACTGAGATGATGAAGATTGTTTCTTGACAATGACAAAGCAGATGGTGTAGATTGTTCCTTGACTATGACGGAGCAGATGATGTAGATTGTTACTTGCTAATGACAAAACAGATGATGAAGATTGTTTCTTGACAATGACAGTGCAGATGATGTAAATTGTTCCTTGACAATGGCAAAACAGATGATGTAGATTGTTCCCTGACAATGACAAAGCAGATGATGTTAATTGTTCCTTGGCAATGACAAGGCAGATGATGTAGATTGTTCCTTGACAATGACAAAGCAGATGATGTAAATTGTTCATTGGCAATGACAAAGCAGATGATGTAGATTGTTCCTTGACAATGACAAAGCAGATGATGTAGATTGTTCCTTGACAATGACAAGGCAGGTGATGTAGATTGTTCATTGACAATGCAGATGATGTAGATTGTTCCTTGACAAAGCAGTTGATGTAGATTGTTCCTTGATAATGCAGATAATGTAGATTGTTCCTTGACAATGACAAAGCAGGTGATGTAGATTGTTCCTTGGCAAAGCAGATGATGTAGATTGTTCCTTGGCAATGACAATGCAGATGATGTAGATTGTACCTTGATAATGACAAAGCAGATGATGTAGAATGTTCCTTGACAACAATGCAGATGATGTAGATTGTTCCTTGATAATGAAAAAGCAGATAATGTAGATTGTTCCTTGACAATGACAATGCAGATGATGTAGATTGTTCCTTGATAATGACAATGCAGATGATGTAGATTGTTCATTGACATTGACAATGCAGATGATGTAGATTGTTCCTTGATAATGACAACACAGATGACGTAGATTGTTCCTTGACAATGACAATGCATTACTTCATCGTTAACACTTTGCATGGGTAATTGTCCACAATTTTTTGTAGTTTGCTGATTTTTTTCCAAAATCAAAATTTTTGAAAAATTGTTTCAGGAATACCATCAGAGGGCCAAACAGTTTGGATCCAGATCAGGCCCGACAAAATGCCAGGCCTGATCTGGGTCTAAACTGTTTGCAAAGGTTATCAACAGACAACACTAGTAGGCAAGAGTTTAAAATTTGCAGTACAGGTGAACGAAAAATGAAAGCGCAAAAACAACATCTTAGTTTACTGCAATTAAATATTACCATTGAACTGTGAGAATTCTTGGTGCAGCTTCAATTTCATGTCTGCTTTTCTGCATGTTTCATAAATTAATGATTGCTCATTCTCTTGGCAGTAATATGTGAAGTTAAACTCTTTACCTACTAGTGTCATCTGGTGATAACCTTTGCTAACAGTTTGGATACCCAGCCCTACCAGTACAGGGGACAAAAATTCCACTCGTTCGCTAGAAAGGAAGAGTAATTTTATCATTACATATTACTCCCTCATATGCTTTTAAAGGACAAGTGCATGTGTTTGCAGAAGAGTGAAAATTGTTAGTCACTCATCCTACAATATTGAAATATTTTTGTCCCCTGCAGTATTGCTGGGTTGTAGCAGGGATGATGAGCAGGGCACCGACCTTTTTGAGTCCCCCACCCCCCTGCAATGACGTGCAGGTCATAAACCCTAGTGATTTATCATTGTAAAGACGCAGGGTTAATCCTAGCCCAAAATGATCATGGGCCCTTAAAATGGCCCAATGGTCCATATCCCATTCAAATGCATGCAAATTTCCAAATTTTAATGGGCCATTTGAAATTTTTATGGGCCCTTTGCAAAATTTGATGGGCCCAAGAATCCTTAATATCCATATTAGAGCATAATTGACATGAGATTTGAATAGCTTGTATATGGGGCCCAGCCAAAAATAAAGTCCATTTTAGCAAAACATTAATAGTTTTCTCACAAAATGGAGCCGGCCCATCCTAGGATTAACCCTGAAAGAGTCAGGTGGTCCTGTAGGGTAAGGCTTTAATGTATTAGCAGGGCTATAAATTATCATTAAATTTACTCATGTCCAATGAAAACGCACCACCTACCAGGATGGGTAGTCACGTGGTTTCTGGTAGGATACACTGTACAGAAAAATGGCGGACTTCTTTCCACACCGATGTTTTAAGCAAAAGTAAGTAGATATTTCTGCGTGTTTTTTCATCTTTACACAGAAAGTTATACACCATTTTCCAGCCACCATTTTTCCCGATCTAACGATGCCAGGATATCCTCATATAGCTTCTTACTTTGAGTACAGACTCTGTCACAAAATTTTTAGCGGCGAAGATCGGGCCTGGATTTGGAAATAAGCTGTACGGACAACATTTGTGACGGAGTTAGCACTCAAAGTAAGAAGCTTAAAGATGCTATCCTGGTAGCATTTGATAGGGGAAAATGTGGGCTGGAAAATGGTGTATAACTTTCTGGGTATAGATGAGAAAACATAGAGAAATCTACCTACATTCAATCAGATGTCCGTACAGTGTATTCGAACATCCGTACAGTGTATCCAAGCAAAAACCACGTGACTACCCACCCTGACCTACACAAACTACTATATCTTTTTAACAACATAACCTTTTTTTAGCAAATGCGTCTTATTGTACTGTAGCAGTTCCATTAGTTACTGATATGTCTTTAAAATCAAAAGATCACTGATGACAAGTGCTGGAATTATTTAACAAAACATCCATCAATCAGTAAGTCACACAGCCAGCCATAGAATGTGTCAGCCATTGAATGTGTGAATACACGGACAGAGACATCACAGGCGACACAAAAATTCTTGTCCCTGCCATACTCCCACCCCGCACAAGTGGGAAGGCAGTGGTTAAAATTGACTTAAGGATTTTCTTCGGAACTTCCCAATTCGGAACCATGAGACAACAACATGTCAATTAAAGAAGTGATATATGAGATTAACAAGTATTCCAGAATTTACAGCCAATTTAACTACCAATCTTTCTCAGACAATGCTCAATCAATTTAATTTAGCTCTTTGCATGCTGGGTAATTTTGAATGCTTTTTATTGGTCTTCTGCTGATATTTTAAGAATTAACTTTTCAAAAAATACTTTCAAGAATACTATCAGAGTGTCAAACAGTTTGGATCTGGACCGTTTTGTTGGGCCTGATCTAGGCTCAACCCCGGGGCTCAACCTGTTTGCAAAGATTATTGATCACCAGATGTTAATGGAAGAAAAGATGACTAGATTTAGAAATACAACTTAACTTGAAACTTCAACCTATTTGCGAGATTTTTGCATTACCCATGTGCGTATGGTGCTAAATGGGCGCTACCCCCTTGATTTCCTATGCATGTGTGCAATTATTAACCCTTTGTATTCGGGAAACCCCTGAACGGGTACTTTTACAATTAGTGAAGACGTGAAAACCCAGATGAAATGCTGCATAATGCGGCATTTCATTAATGCGACATTTCATCAGGGTCTACCAGTACACTGTTTGTTATGGTAAAAAAAGTCTTCAGACAAAAAAATACAATACTTTTTTTGAAAATGATAAACTGACACCCCTAGATACATTGTATTTACAATAAACTATCCCAAGCTAATTGTATCAAACCAGAAGGAAGAATCCATTATAATATATATAGTTATCTATATTCAGCAATGACCACCATGTTCCAATAGATATAAGTATTTGGAGATGAAAATACTGGAAAATGGAGAAGCAAGGACGAGAACTATTGAAACACGGTAGTTAACCTGACACAAACCTGTTTGCTAATTAAATTGTTAACTTTTTTCTATATCTACAATTATTTTTGTTCTTTTTTTTCTTTTTTTTCTTTTTTTTTTTTTCATTCACGCTCACCATTTGTAAAAGCAAACCTGATACCATTAACTAATAGGTAAAGAATTATGATAGCAGAACTGACAAAGTCCCCACACCAGCGTAAGCTAAACAAGTGAGGTAGATACACTGTGTATACCCTATATATTGAAACATGCTAGCCATTGGCTGAAAATAGTTATCTATATTCAGCAATGACCACCATGTTCCAATAGATATAAGTATTTGGAGATGAAAATACTGGAAAATAATCAAAACCAGCAACAGAATGTAGGAAACGCAGAATGCTACCACAGGGCCAGTTAAGCAAATGTTTTAGCATAAAATTGTAATTATTTTCTTACCCAACAATTTAAACATACGTTTTTGTTGCTAAAAAGAACATTCTCATCAAGACGGTTCTTTTGAGTCCCAAAACATGTTTTGTTTGAGAAATAAGAAAAAACTTATCTGGGGGCCTGTGCTACTGGTAAATTGGCCACTAAGACTGTTACTTACTGCCAAGATTTTCAGACCCAACTCATTAATTCCAACTCTTTATTTGACAAATTACACTGTATTTCTCTTCTAATGCCACCAATTATTGGATCTCAGAAATCTTTAATAGAGTGCTTACCAAATTTTTTTCCTCTTATATCTCAACCAAAACATACGTTGTAGGTACTCAAAAGAAAGGCCTTAATGAGATGGTTCTTTTGAGCACCCAAAACTTATGCCTTGTAAGTAAATCATATAATTTATTTTAATTTCACTATTTTTTATAAAGATTTAGGTAATCAAAATTATATGTTCAAAATATTTGCTAATGCATACGTAGGAGAAGGACCTGATGTTCATCAGGGTTCTGTTTGCAATTTTCTTCAGCAAACAAACAACATGCAGGAATTTTACACAAATACACTCAGAATATGGTTACCATACCTGAGGCGAGTTCAGCAATGCAAACGATCGTTGTTCTGGTACCTATCTTTATTTGTAAAGTATAAAGCCTGGAATCAGTACAACAAGCTTGCATCGTTGAACTCACCTCAGGTATATCTCCTCATAGAAATATTCACTATCTACATGCCTATCAAACTGTCGAATTCTTAAACCACCGGTTCAATATGAAAAACAATTTGATCAACATACAGTCGTAAAAGGGTAAACAAACTTTGTAGGGTCTTACATTTTACGACTTTCAATGCCAAACCGGATGTCGATCAAATTATTTTTCTTACTGAAACGGCAGTTAAGAATTTTATCGTATGGTAGTGTGATGCATCAGGTCTTAACATTGAGCTGAGTAAAATAAAGTTGAGCTTACCATATTTTTTACATAAATTTCCAATTCCATATACATCAGAGTTTAAGTAGGTAATAAAGAATCACTAAGACAATGTAATCATCTAAACATAATAAACGCAACTTTATATGACATTTCTGTTACTTTCATTGTTAAAGAATATTGCTCAGCGCCTGGAGGCAACTTGTTATGCAAAGACAGTTTAAAACAATAAATCACTTTTTCAATGACTTAAAAAATGTTATCATGGCCACAGATAAGCAAAATTTAGGAACTTAAAAGTCTAATTACTTTCTAATCTGATTATCGTTCATCGAAGGTTCTTTAACAGACCATCACAGTGAGATGGTTCTTTTGAGTACCACAGGCCCCCCAGATGAAATTTTTTTATTTTTTTATTTCTAAACCAAAACATATGTTGTGGGTACACAAAAGAACCGTCTCAATAAGACGGTTCTTTTGAGCACTCAAACACATATTTAAACTGATGGATAAGTATATTACTAAATAATCACAATTTTACACTGAAAAAAAATGCTTAACTGGCCCTATGGTACCAGCAACATTATGTGAGAAATAACCAAAATGGAGTATCTTAACTGGACCTTTGGTATTAACCACACCTTTGATAGACAACTGATTAACATGTCAAATACACGTACATGTATGTAAGCTGTTTAACTGTCATCCTACCTGTCAGTATCTACCTAATACTTGCAGCTTTATAGCACTTCATATATTAACTCTTTGCCTACTGGGTAATTTTCATGTTTTTTTTGTTTGCTGATTTTTTTTCAAAATCAACTTTTTCGAAAAATTCCTTCACAAGTTCCATCAAAATGTCAAACATTTTGAATCCAGATCTGGACCCAAACTGTTTGACATTTTGTCGGGCCTGATCTGAATCCAAACTGTTCTGAAAGAATTTTTCGAAAAAGTTGATTTTGAAAAATATCAGCAAACGAAAATAAAGCATGAAAAATTACCCAGAGGGCACAGGCCTGTACAGTGTCACTGCACTTCAAACTTCATTTGACATTGTGTTAACTGGATAGGTCAAACTAGCAGATCCTCTGTCCACAAGAAAGAAAACAAAAAGTTTACTCCTTATCACAAGTATTAGCTTTTCAAAAAAGCTGGCGGTCGCTTAGCCCTATCATTGTATGTATTCTTGCCCACTGCATGCTTACATTTTGAACTTCTAGAGCTTGTCCAAGTAGATTTGTTCTAAGCCCTGGTTATTAACATCTGAACTGTGATTTGTTACCATTTAACACATGCTTCCAGCGAGTTGTTGCTTGATCTTTTGAAAGCACCCGGCTTAATCATGGTTTGTTATGGCAATGTATCTAGCATGCGACACATTTATGGAAAATCATTTGACAACACTAGACAGCACAATTTTCTTAAAACTAATGCCAGAAAATCAAGGTCACAGTGGTCGCTTAACTGTATATGTACAGACTCCGTGACCCCAAGATGTGTTCACAAATCAAATTTGGGATTCCTAGGATGTATGCTCGTGGACACGATTTTTCTAGATATGATGGCAGTGGTAAAGGTGCGTGACGCTCCATGACCCTAAATGCATTAAGACACGAATTTTGGCATTCCTGCCTAAAATAATATAGGAGATATACTCCGCATATGATATGAACACTCAAACACCTAGGACACTAAGGACAGTCAGTTTTATTACTATATGCCTCCCTTTGGGGGCATAAAACCTGTTTGTCATGACCGTCATAAGACAGTACCCGAATTCATAGTAATTCTATGTAATCAGATGTGGATGACAACCACAGAAGTACGTTTACTGATGTGAAGTTCGCTTGCACTCTTTGCCAATCAAGGACGTTTTGACTTTGGGACGTTTAACTTTCGCCAGCTTTTTTGAAAAGCTAATACTTATTGCGTTATATAAGCGACAGGGCAAATTGACGCCTTCTTTGTGAAATTAGCAAGATTTCACGGACAGTTTACTTCGCGCTGTAGGTCAACCCACGATATTTGGTACCCCACTCGTTGTTCGGCAGTGAATAAAATATAGCCCGAGCACGGCATAAAGCTTCGGTCAAAACCTGAATTTGATGTGTGTTTTGAATGATGTTTATATAAGCGGCCGGCCACGGCCGACCGCAATAATGACCTTATCACAACACTTTCACTGCAGAATAAATGTCTGTATCTATACCCAACAAAAAAAGAAATGCATACAGTACAATTGGTAAAACTCTAGCCAATTAAGTATTGCCAATAAAATGTCCATGAATCAATAAAGTTGATTGTAATTTTTGTCAGTTATAGACGAATATTTGAGCTTATACATAATGCATAAAAAAATTGTTCTTTTTTAACTTATATTCAGCTTTTCAAAGCTCTATCCTAAATGCCATATTTGCTGAAGGAATTTGTGACACACATGTATCAGCATTTGGTATTTTATGTCTTGTGCCTTTCTATGTTGGTTTTACACATGAAATCTAAAGATAAAATGCCTTTGAAACAGTTTGAGTCAGTGCTGATCACAGGTTTAGATCAGCACAAAATGTCAGCGTAAAATTGTAAATATTTTCTTACCCATCAATTTTAACATATGTTTTGGAAGCTCAAAAGAACCGTCTCATTGAGACAGTTCTTTTGAGTACCCACAAGATATATTTTGGTTGAGAAATAAGAAAATTAAATTTTCGTTATGCACTCTTAACTAAAGTTCTGCTGATTGATGGTTTAACCATCCAAATTCATTGTGCTATTTTACTGCGAGTAATATGTTTATTTTATTCTCCAACAACAAAATCTAGTTATGTATGCTTATTTCAGACATTCTAGATAAGTATGATTGCATTTGGACACTGATTTTGACTATTAAAAGTGAATATGGTACTGTTGACATTTCATAAGGTTTCTCTCCAATATGTAATCAGCTGTTTTTGGATGGTCCACAACAGGGCCTATTCCTGCTATGATTCAATATGAGATAAAAATCATACTAGCATGATTATTTGACTAGCTATTGGTCCATTGATCTTTGTCTCACTGCTCTGTTTTATACTGAAAGAGACCGGTATTGCAGACACTATTATTTTTGTGATTTTGCAAATTGACCCCATCTGGTTTGAAGACGGTTTTATTGATATTAATATTAATCTTTCCAAAAAAAAAATCTAGAATGAAACTTCCTATAAAATGCTTACAAAATAATGTAAACAAAATTTGTTTTAGTAAAATACATTTATGGCTTTCAGAAAATAGATAAATTTTACTGTATGTGTTTCTTTTTTTTGTCGGGTATATAATTAGAGTGGGTATTTATTTAAGAGTGCATACCAAAAAAAAAGAAAATCTTATTTCTCAACTAAAACGTACGTTAAAACTGACGAGCTGAACATTCTGATCAATTTTGGTAGAAGGCATCATGAGGGATATTTCTGTGAAATTATTTTGAATTTGGACCAGTCCAATGGCGTAGCCAGAACGCTGAAAAAGTTATGCACATCAAAGGGAGACTACTGGATAAAGCAGTGCTTCTCTTCAATTGCGTCCCTTTTCAAAGTGGGAACTTCTCTTAAAGGAAAATTTGCTCCCAGGGGGAGCAAATTTTTTCCTTTAAGAGCATTTCCTTATTAAATGGAAAATCGCTTTTACCACATTAGGTGACCTCCCATGAATGTTACTATTTTTATTACACATCATGACATGTGTATAACTCCATAATGGGAGCTACGCCAATGCAGTGGTTCAGGAGGAGATGTTGTTTAAAGATATTTCTTATCAAGAGCTCATGGACCAGTGGTTCAGAAGATGTCGTTAAACAGATTTCTTATCTAGTCCTCTGGCGGCTCAGAGAGGAAGATGCGGTTTGGTAGAGGGCATTATGGGGAACATTCATGTGAAATCATTTTAAATTTGGACCAGTGGTTTATGAGGAGATGTTGTTTAAAGAAAAAGTTTACGGACCGATGATGGACGAAGACCGATCACAATAGCTCACTTTGAGCAGTCAGGCACTGGAAGGAAAACCTTCCAACAGATTTGGATGGAAATTCCTTCCAATCTAACAGTCTCTCAATTGTAGTTCTATTTCTAGGGAAAACACACAATGTTGCAGCTGTGCTTCAATTGCACAGATCTACTGAGAATTGAACACACACAAAAAAAAGAAAATAATTTTCAGTCACACACTCTTATCTGGGGGCCTGCTATCATCCCTTGCCATGAGACAGTGGTACTTTATGTCCAATATGCAACCAACGAAGGCTCAGGCGCAACTGCCCATTTACAGCCTCCGCCATTTTCAAACATTTATTATTTTAACCCTTAGTCGGCCAGTCACAACTCATGATTGTCATCTACTCACCTATTCTATCATTCATTTTTACAGAAATAAGCTCTTATGAGACATCACATAATGGGGCTTCTGGATTGGGAGTGCACTGTTTGCCTATGTCCCATAAAATCATCACTTGAGCTAATTGTTTCATACCCATTATGCATGCTCATCGAGAATGAAAAATTGGAAAAAATAGATTAAACACATGTACAACAAAAAAATCCAGCCTCCTGAAACAAATGCACAATATTTGGGTTGGGGGCCCGAGTTCTTTCGAATGCGGGTCAAGTCGGCCTTGGATCAAGTCGGCCTGGGTCAACTCGGCCCAGTTATATCGGTCTGGTCCTATAATGCCTACTATTAATTTTCACGAGGGGTGCAACTTTGAGGTGTGCTTTATATATAAAAAAAAATGTTCAACAAAAGTAGGAGGGATTAATGTTTGGTTGAATCTATATTGTTGGTCTGTCAATCTTGTTTCACTCAACGGGTCCGACTTCATAACGGGGTCCGAGATAACGATAAGAGAGAAGGACAAGAAATATATTTTTTGCGTCGCTTATTTTTATTTTTTTTTAAACAAGAGAGAAATAATCAGTGGTGCCTTTCATCATGGATTTACCAATATGTGATCCAAGCTTTCATGTTAGGCCATATAACTTTGACCAATTGCCGCTTTACTAATTCAATGATCAGAAAACAATAATTGGCTTGTTTGCAAGATATGGGAAGTCAGTGCTTGAAAAAGTGTGAAAACCGTTTTCATAAGATTCAAGAGAGCCCTTAATTAACTTTAATCAAATGACAATTTCATCCCAATTCGATCAATTAAGAGCTTAATTGCAATGTTTGTCCATAACTGTTTAATATTTATCTTTGATTTAGTCTAAAAGATTATACATGTACAATACAAACCATATACCATATCTGAAAATACACCGGGCCTAGTTGACTCAGGCCGAGTTGACCCAGGGCCAAGTTGACTCAGGGGCCGACTTGACTTCAGGCCGAGTTGACCCGCTACCGTTTTTTCAGGGGCCGAGATGTCCCGGAATCTTTGTCTTTGTAGTTGCACGTTTCTGATAATTACTATGTTATGAAACTGAGCTTTTGGTTTTGAGGCGGCATCTTGTATAGTTGTGATGGTTCATAGTTAAATTACTTTACTTACACAAGACTGTTGAGTTACCAGATTACAAATCCACTCATTTGATTTGATTTGATCAGCTGTTGATTCATTGTCAGATTTATCACAGGAGCTTGAAGATCGCTCTACCCTAAGTATCTGTGATTATTGTCAGAATCGTAGAACAGAAAAATGCACGAATTATGTCATGAGTTCGATAATAAATCCAGTTTAAATCCTAAATAAAATACAAAAAGCAAACTTTGATTGATGGGGCTGCAAACGGTGTTTTAAGACAATATACTCGCAAATTTTATCCGCAATTATCAAAGCGTTCCAAAGTCGAAACGTCCCATCAAAACGTCTTCATTTTACCTCCTTCTGTACGTCTGTTCGTATATATGTTTTTGGGCATTTACGATAATTAGTTGTTGTTGTTGTTGTTGCTGTTGTATGTTACTGCACATAGACTCCCTCTGCTGAATTACTCATCAAATAAAACCAAATGCTTTATTCCTATTAAGGGCTAAATTAGGGCCCACAAACAGCAAACAATCAAAGGAGGAAAACATCCATACAATGATTTATAATTATGTTGACACAAACACACACACGCACGCACGCACGCACGCATGCACGCACGCGCGCGCGCACACACACACACGCACGCACGCACACACGCGCGCGCGCACACACACACATACACACACACATACGCTACCTCACACACGCGCACACGCACATACACATCTCTAAAATGGTTTCAGAGAAGAAGATTTTTAGGAGATGTTCTAGGAGATGATGCATTGATAAGTTAGGGGTCTTTCATGCAAACCAAACACCTATGTGTCTTGATCCACATCTGAACTAAGGGTGAGGTTGGTACACCGTTAAACCGGTTTAAGTCCTCCAGTAAAATATTTTTACTGACCATTCCAAGCTTATTTTGTGGATCATTTATGTTATTTCTGTCTTGTTTTGTTATGCGTTCATGCACGTCTGTTTGTTGATGCCTTGTGGTCACCTGCTTGGAAAGGACTGTCCTCTTGGCTCTCGTTTTGATGTCTGATTGTGACGTTGTCACTTTCCCGTTGGTGTCATGGGTCAGGTGTGGTGCTTGATTCTATCGATTCCTGATCTTCGAACTCTTTCTTTTCATGTTTATTTTAGCCTTTGTTACCTAGATATTCAACGGACCTAAACCATTGGAAAAATATTAAAGAGGGCCATATAAGGATGATACCTGGCAAGTTTGGTCAAAATCTAACCAGTAGTTTAGGAGGAATTGTCATTTTAGTCAATTGTTAACATAAGACGGACAAAAATAGTAAGTGAGTATGATCAGGAAATACCACAATCACAAACCGCAGACAACCCCATAGCACCACGGGGAAGAGCCGCTCAACCATCACGAGACACCAGGAAGACAAATTAAGCAAAGCAACCAGCTCTCTCTTCCCCATCGAGATGATTGCAATACTAGAATGGACATAAAGTAACGTACAATAAAACATAGAACAGTTACAGACTCCCACAATGGGAGTAACAACAAACAAAAAGTCAACAACAACAGAACCACCGCCTTAGAACGGACAGCAGCCTAAGCCACCGGGGGGGGGGGGGGGGAGGGGGGGCTTAAATGCATTTTACCGCCAAATCTTCGCCCTAGACTCTGCTGTTGTTGAAGTACAAGAAATGTTCAGCTCGCATGGAGGCCATCTAACTAATGCAATGTATCATAATGGAGACCGATCACAAAAGCTGATCTTGTCACTATGTGACAGGTGAGCAAAAATCATCTTATAACTAGAGAGAGAATAACATACCAGGCGAGTAGGTAATGATATGGATTCACACTAATGCTAGGGGGTGCAAGGGCATGCTCCCCCAGATTTTGTTTAGAAAAAAAATGGTGCAATCTGGTGCATTCTGAGTGTTCCAAAAGTACATTATAATCAACCTAAAAATCAAGCAATTTTAGGATAATGATTTAAATCAACAACAACAAAAATTTTATTCGCCACATCTTTCTCAAATATCAATCCAGATTAGCACGTTAGTGCGATAGTAAATACATTTACATTTTAGAAGGGTGTGTTGGGGGGGGGGGGGAACAGCCCCACAGAAGTCAAAGAAATTTTTAAAAAATCAAACGAAATGGATACTTTTTCTTCAAGGTGGTATTTTTTTTATATATTTTTTACTTTTGGGAAGTGCTCCCTAAATCCCATAAGCTATGATCTTGCTCCCCAGCTCCCCTAAAATAATAGTAGTGCTCCCCAGCTCCCTGAAAATAAATGGCCCTTCTCCTCAGATCCCCAAAACCCCTGGGGCCCCAGCTGTTAAATGACCATACATTGACAAAGCTTCAACTTATTGAGGAGGATAAAAAACAGTGCTCATGCATTAGCGAATTTTATAAACAAGGTGGAAACTGATCATTATGTAAAATGCATATTGCCAAGCAGCAAACTTGTCTCCAAATAGTATCCTAAAAATTAGCAATGCAGGATAACAAAAGCAAGTCTCAAACAACTTAATGCTCATATAATACAGGTTCATACAAGGGGTGCGGAGGTGTATGAAATGATTGAGTTAAAACCTCTTTAAGCGCCAAATGAATTCCACCAGTGCTCCAGTAATATTATTCCGTGCTTCCCTACTTATTTCCCCAACCATGCCCAGAAGCACTTTAATATCAATGATTCCTGTTCATGTCTGTTGCATATTTGACACATTCCAGTGTCACTATCAGTAATTGCATTAACTCTCTGTCTGTCTGTCTGTCTGTCGGTCTGTAGATGTGTCAGTTTACATGTGCATCAATTTGCATTATTATTTTACTTCAAAAAGTAAGTGAGTATGATCAGGAAATACCACAATCACACTGTGCAGACCTACCCACGGCACTGTGAGGAAGAGCCATAAAACAGCTATAGCAACAATACATCTGTAAGACAATAATAGCCAAGCAACCAGTTTTTACTTCCTCTTTAAGATGATTGCAAAACTAGATTGGGCACAAAGTAATGCATAACAAAACAAAGACCAACACATAACTCCCACAAACAATGGGAAGTACAATTAACAAATGATCAACAGCAACAGAAAAAACGCCTTGGAACAGACAGCAGCCCAAGCCACTGGGGGGGGGGGGGGGCTTAAATGCATTTTACTAGCGCTAAAACTTCGCCCTAGATTATGATGTTGCTGAAGCACAAAATTGTTTAGCTCGCATGGAGGCTTCTTAACTAATGCAATGTATCATCACAGAGAAACAATTAAATCAAATTAACACATTTTGATTATACAAAGAAAGGGCACATGACTCACAGATAGTAAGTGCTAGGAAAAAACCTCAAGTCAACAACAACAGGACCACAGCCTTTGGTACCAGTAAAATGCATTTAAGCCCCCCCCCCCCCCCCTGGTGGCTTTGGCTGCTGTCCGTTCTAAGGCGGTGGTTCTGTTGTTGTTGACTTTTTGATTATTGTTACTCCCATTGTGGGAGTCTGTAATTGTTCTATGTTTTGTTGTACGTTACTTCATGTCCATTCTAGTATTGCAATCATCTTGATGGGGAAGAGAGAGCTGATTGCTTTGCTTAATTTGTCTTCCCGGTGTCTCGTGATGGTTGAGCGGCTCTTCCTCGCGGTGCCACGGGGTTGTCTGCAGTTTGTGATTGTGGTATTTCCTGATCATACTCACTTACTATTATAGAATGGACGCAGCCTAAGCCAGCGGGGGGCTTAAATGCATTTTACTGGTACCAAATCTTCGTCCTAAATTCTGTTGTTTTTGAAGTACAAGAAATGTTCAGCTCGCATGGAAGTAAGTAAGGGTGCAAAGATCAGGAATCGATACAATCAAGTACCACACCTGACCCAGGATACCAATGAGAAAGTGATAAACTCACAATAAGACACCACAAACGATAGCCAAGAGGTCAGCCATTTCCCAGCAGGTGACCACAAGGCACATATAAACAGACGCATACAAAGGCATAGTAAACACAAGACAGAAAAACCCCATAAAAGATCCAATTGTACACACAATCCTGAGGATTAGAATAATAAGAGCATTAAATGAAGTGCGGGGAGACTTTTTAGGGCTGCCACGCTGCACAGACAAAACAACTTCTAACTAATGCAATGTATCAGCATGGAGAAACACTCTTATCAAATTAAAACACTTTGATGAATCACAGAAAAGGGCTCACGATTCAAAGATAGTCAGAGCTAAAGAAAACCTCCAGTTGAGCCACGGTGAGTCCAGCTACAGATAAGCTCCAGGCTCCAACCCGGTGATTAAAGCTTTACGTCAGAGCCGTCATAGAGGCTGGGGCCTGACCCACCATCGTGCAATTAAGGAGGAAACCATAGCTATAAACCGGGATTAGGTTTAAAACCAGGCATGCAGACTGTAGCATGACATACAAGTAATATTCAACCTTTATATAACGTTTTATAATCTTTTTGAATCGATCACTAAAATTTAGTCTTCCAACAATTCGTTTGAATATATAAACTAAATCACCATAAAGTATAGGTTCTGATATGCCTTGTTGCAGAAGAGTTTTTTACCCAATGTTGTATTAACAGTTAACTCTGAGTGTCTGTGGTAGAATTTAGAAAATGCTTTTCGAAATGTATGATATCTATAATCTTGTTTTAATAGCGTAGCAGTTTAAAATAAGTTTCTGATGTTGAAGTCATCAACATTAGAACACACTCTTGCAAAACGAATAAGCTGAGAAATATATACACCATAGGAAGGGGAGCGAGGAACATCTCCATCAAGAAATGGGAAATTTACTATTTCAAAATTAAAATCTTTCCATTTATCATAAATTTTAGACGAAACCATGCCATTTGTTATTGACAAGTTCAAGTCCAAAAAACGGAGCTTCAGTATCAGAAGAATTCGCATTATTTAACTGAAGTTCAGTCGAATATATCTGGTCTACCATTGGACCAAAATAAGGATTATAGATATTAAGTAAGTCATCTAAATATCTGGAAGTGGAGTTAAAAGCTTCAATAATATCAGTTTGATTTTTGTCTGACAGAGACAACATGAATTCTCTCTCATAACAGAACAAAAACAAAACTGCAACAAGAGGAGCACAATTAGTACCCATTGGAATACCTACAATTTGTCTATATAATTTCGAGCCAGTCTTATAAATATATTCTCCAAAAGATAATTGAGAGCATCACACATTTTCTGATTTTCTGACATGACCACAATTTATGTCTTTTAGGTTGTTAAGAAGTAAAAAAGGGCATTTTTATCATTACAAGCCAAATAAAATTAGCCCTCTCTGTTAAATGTTTGATCAATTAATTCTGTTAGTTTTTTTATTAAGATTATGAGGCAATATAGTAAAGAGAGTAGAGAAATCATATGTAGACAAACCAGATGCTAGAAAACCTCTAGACTTCAATTTATTAAGAATTTCACCTGAATTTTTAATAGATCAAAATAATTTTTTACCATTTCTTTCATAAACTGTTGTGCAATATTTAATGACATGGTATTTAATCGCAGTGAGGCAAGAAGTAAAAAAATAGACAACTCAGTAGTTGTATATGAACTAAAATTAGCGTTAAAACGCGACTTATAGGACCGTTTATAAAGATTAGGTAACCAGTATAACGTAAGAAGCTTGCTTTGGTCCTCATCAACAAACACCCCGAACTCAGCTGCTATATGGCATCGATGCCTACCAACGATAGACCTCTCATCAAGCCTGTTATGCTCACAAGGCTGTAAGGAACAGACACGATAGTGCAGTAGAATAAAAACAAAAAATCAATGGAGGGCTTAGGTGTGGTACTTGATTGTATTGATTCCTGATCTTTGCACCCTTACTTACTTAACATGTTTAACGGCGCCAACCTCACCCTTAATTCTGATGTGGATCAAGACACATATATGTTTGGTCCGCATGAAAGATCCCAAACTAATCGATGCCCCACAGTGACTTTGGCTGTTGTCCATCCTAAGGCGCTAGTTCTGCTGTTGTTTATTTTTTTTCGTTATAAGCTGTTATTGTTCTTTGACTATTCATCTCGGTGCCATGGGTTGGTCTGTAGCATGTGATTGTGCCATTTCCTGGTCATAGTCACTTACCTTTTGAGTGCAATTCTTCGGTAAGCACATGTATGCATATTGTATTGTTTGGTATCTGTGAGAGATGGCAACACCAAAGATCGCATCGATAGCTCAATTGGTAAAGCGTCTGCTTTCAGAGTGTGAGGTCGTGGGTTCGAATCTGGGATGTACCATAACAAAGGTTAAAAATGGTTCTAGCAGCCCCCTTGCTGACGCTCTGTCACGCTCACATAAAAAGGGGTTGTGCTAGGAAGATATTCAGGTATGGAAGTTTGCTACCACTGAAATTATGCATACAGTCATGTTATACTAATACGAGGGGTGGTCAGAAAGTATGTGGAAAAGTGCTAATAAATCGCATTGCTTTTATCGATTGCAATGAAATTCCATACATATAAACTACCATTCATAGCATGTTGACTGAATTTGAAATTAAGATAAAGTGACGTCAGACGTATGAGCACAAGGCGCCGCTGTGACGTCACTTCACTGGAACCAGCCGATATGTACCCCTGGGTTGCTTCTCAGAGCTTAAACTCATGGTTGTGTTTGTTTGATTTTTATTTTTAATGGAAAGTAATGTTCTATCATTCTTTGAACATAATATGAGGTTTTTATGTTATTTTGCTGCGCCATGCATTCAAATTAATAGGTTTCAGTCTGAAGGACAGACCTAAAATGTGTCAATTTTTCGAGTTTTTGTAAACTTTCAATACAAAAAGTATTTTCTTGTCAGTGTTCATCACAATAATTATAATATCGGGCTGAATCATCAAAATTAGTTCTACTGTCTTTGCATAGAAGAGGAGTAAAAATGACGTTAAATAGACATAGAACTCAATATGGGCTATCACAGCATAACACAATTTTACAAAACGTTGAAGTTTAATTGGTTGTGTAGTAAAACATCAAAATGCAAATTAAAATGGGCCAGTTCGCGTTATATAGCGTTGCCTTGATGACAACTGTAACGCAAATAGACGACTAACATCAAGCTTGTTGTAACCGACCAACTGCATCTGTGTTGTAGTATTATGTGCTGTAATTCCAGCTCTATTGATCAAACGAAGTAGAAATGTCAACTATGGGTTGGAAAATATTTACTTCGTGCATATTCTACGCTAAAGTCAATTCTAACTTTCTGTTTTCCCCAACTCTCGATGTACAGATCGTCAGCATATTTACTGTTTGTGTGTTTGCTATAAACGCACATCTTTCATAACTGTCGAGAATGTCTTTTGGCATGCCCACTTCCATTTCAATATGTTGAACGTCAAATCAAGAGCTTCTACGACCATTACATGGATTGGCTTATTGGAGTCTTCATGGATGTACGTATGGGATATGATAAGTATGAAGATCTTGATCATTCAGCTTTTTTTCTTTTTTGTTGCCCTTTGGGCATGAACTGTATGAGGGTCTGGATGGGGTACTGGTGGAGGTCTTACTCTCTGATCATTCATTAGAAAAAATAGCCCATTATTCACTCTCATTAAAATTTTCATTTACATATATTCCTTAGTATGAAAATGAATTCCATTATTTCTTTATGAAAAAAATATCATATTTCATTATACGTCTTATTTTTTGTACTAATATCCATTCAGTATTCTAATTTTTCTGTTATCATTTAAAAAAAGGATTATTCTTTATTTTTTTTGGGTCTCGTTATTCTCTAATCATTAATATTTTTTGCTATTTATACTTTAATCATTATGAAAATAGGGCCATCATTCCCTAATCATTAAACCCCACCCAGTCCCTCCTATGTCGGTAAACTAATAACATTCTCAGGTGTTCCGAACTCAAGAAGTGGTGGACACATACTCAATGAGCTAGAGTGTCATATATTGAAAAGTAATGGAGTGTGGCCAGGAATTGCCTCAATCACAGACTGCAGACCAACCCACGTTACCCAGAACACAGATAGGTGGGGATAGGTACCATTTGCTTCTGTTCCGCAATATCCATTGTGGTGCCGTGAGTAGTAATGGGCGCCACTATGGCACAAATTTTTTTTAAGCCTGAAAAGAACTTAGAATTTTTCAGGCTAAAAATTTGTGCCATAGATGACTACCCTGGTAAGCTTGAGTGACTAGCTGTGAATAACTTAGTTTATTTTAGGGGTATTTTGGTTGGGTCTATGATTGTGATAGTTTCCTGGTCATATTCACTGGTTGGGTTGTGATTATGATAGTTTCCTGGGCTATTGGGAAATAACTTAGTCATTTTTGAGGGGGATAAAGGTTCTGCTGTGGTGATATATAAAATAACTTAGTTAAATTCAACTTTGAAGATAACTTAGTCATTTTAGGGGAAATAGTATGTGGTGCTATATGGTGTGTGTAATAGTCAAGGCTACTAAGTACCATGCGTCTTAGAGTCTCTTGGTCAATCAAGACCTCAACTCCTAGAGGCATCACTCTGTAGCATTAACTAGTGTATATTATTTAGCAAGTTTAGTGGTATTCTTTCTAGGGAAGTGGTAGCCCTGAAAAGGGCTGTTTGTTGATTGTCTAGGTGATTTTTAGCATTTCCTCTTAGTAATTCTAATTTTCTTAGTTGCTTTTCCAACTCCTATGTTTTGACTGGTGTCTTGATCATTTGTCGTAATGTCAAGTCTAATGGGAATCTGGATGGATGGCATCTCTAAAGGTTGCTGCTGTGCACGTTGCTGAGACAATTCTTCTAAGTTCTTCACTCTAGATCTTAACTCATTTAGTTCTTTGAGTAAGACTTCAATGACTTG
The DNA here is from genome assembly GCA_964019695.1 of Loripinus fragilis. Taxonomy (NCBI): domain Eukaryota; kingdom Metazoa; phylum Mollusca; class Bivalvia; order Lucinida; family Lucinidae; genus Loripinus; species Loripinus fragilis. The sequence continues at coordinate 9,588,418 of OZ026521.1, read as the reverse complement.
AGCCTTTGACTGTTGTTTTTGCAGCATCTGTTGAACAGGTTGAGGTATATACGCTGAGGGTGTTTGCGGCGTATAATACTGTTGTGTCGTATCGCTAGCAAATGTCTCATTCACTGCTGATAGCAAAAGGTCAGGGTTGTTGATCATATCATCTATTGTCAGTGATGGCTCCATGATTATGAATGGTGAAAGTGTAGTGTGTTCAAGCCTTTTATACTTGTCAAGCGGATTGACCTAGTTTAAAGTTCCCGCGTTTCAAGAAATCAAGTCAACTCTGATTGGGTGAAAATAAATGAACTGACCAATCAGTGTATTGTTGCTCTCTCTAGCGTAGGAGTTCAATGTAGGTCAATCCCTTTGAAAACTATAAAAGCTCGTTTCAAAACTCAAATTTGTATTCTGTTTTTGTGTTACACAACAACAACAAAATGGCTTGCAATTTGGATTCGCGTTTGGAGCATTTAGAGGAGCAGGGCAAGGCTATGGTTGATGCTACTAGGAGGTTACTGGAGACAGTGAATGCTGTTAAGGATACGGGTGAAGTTCTATTACAGATGATTGAGAATCATCAAAAGATGTTGGAGATGAGTCGAAAAGTGGAAAATTTGATTAATGATGCGAAAATGGAAGTGAAGGTTGAAACTATCAGTGACGAGGAGGAAGATTGGGGAGATAATTCTCCCCCCACACCTCATGTGTCTGAGGATTGGGATGCGGAAGCAGACCATCCACCCTTCTACATACCAGTGAGAAGAACTATAACTGTAGAACAGTGGGCTGTGCGATGCCCTGCCTGTGGTGGCCGCCCCAGTAGATGCCCCTGCTCCTAAATTTTTGCCTTTGTGGTAATATAACCACCAAACCGGCCCTTTTCAGGGCCACCCATTTCTTCAAGAAAGAATAACTTAATATGTTGCACTTAGTTTTGTATGTAAGACTATGCCTAAGATATGTGTGATTGTAGTATTTCCTAACCATGTTCACAGTAATGGGGTGATTATGGCGTGATCTTTAAATGGACCAATCAGATTAAAGTTGCTCTCTCTAGCGGAGGAGTAGAATATAGGTCAATCCACTTATCCAACTATATAACCCAACGTACTTTGTGTCTCTCTTAAAAAATGAAGTTCTTTGAAAAATTCAGCTTGACCAAGTTGTGTGCTGCTTTGCAGCGAAAAGATTGGAAAGAGGTGGAGAGACAGCAAAATAAGTTGGGATTAGAGCAATTTCTTGCTCGCAGAGGGATTGGTTCCAGAAAACCTGTAGCCATTGTGCGACCTATTTTAAAATATTCTAAGTAAGAAATATTTTGTTACTTAGGAGACTTTAAAACAAACAGTCCTTTTCAGGGCTACTCAATTAGTTTCGTTAAAGAATAACTTCAAAATAAAAAACAAACACAATTTCAACACCGTAATTTTATTTACAACTTACATGTATCTTAAAAACAGAACTGATCGTCACTATAAATCCTTTAAGTCCAGTCTTTAATGAATATGCACTATAGAGTCACTGTCTGGTTCATCACTAGAAATTGGTTTATCCCAGTTCTCCGCCACCATCTCTGTACAGGATCGAGGTGTGTGAGAATCTGATTTACAAATAAAACAATAAGGCTTCTTCCCTGTCTTTGTACGGATGGCTGTCTTCTTTGAACGAGTGTCCAAGCCTCTTCTCTTAGGACTGATATCAGATATATCTATTTCAGGAGCCTTTCGTTTTCTTGAAGGCTTCTCTGTAGATACTGAAGACTGTTGCTTCTCTGTAGATATAGAAGACTGTTGAGATGTAAAATCCTCTTCTCTCTTAGGACAATTTGGAGCCCAATGATCTGCAAGTCCACAGATAAAACATTGTCCATATGCAGGCTTCTTCTTATCTGTAGAGATCTGTTGTTCTCTTAATTTCTTAGCCTCTGGACAATCTCCAATCCAATGCCCCGTATCATGACAATGGTGACATTCTCCATAAGGTGGCCTCAACTTGTCTTGTTGTCTCAAACTATCTTCTAATGGTTGCATCAAAGCTTGTTCCTCTTGAGATAAAAGTTTCTTCAATGATACACAATGATAGTAGATACTCTTCTTATCATGGACTTTAGCCATCCTTGGATCTCTACTGTTTGCCATCTTTACTCTTTGAAAGTCAGAAGTGAAATGATCCTCTCTCACTGGTGTCCAACTATTTATAGTCCAGAAATAGTTTTGTCTCTTCTATGATTGTAGAGAAATTCGATCACACTAGGATTGTCAGCGACACATCTTTTCCAATTCTCAAACGTGATCAGTGTCTCTTTTTCCATCAAATAACTGATACTGATCCACCAAAGTCTCTTGAAATCTTCAAAAGTTTCAGGACTATTGAGTTTCTGTTGAATCTCTTCCAAAGTGATCTCATCATGAGAAAATAAGATGTAAATGCAGAACAATAATCTTCTATAAGGTCTGAACTTCAATATCTTGGAAAGTGGAATTTCCAAATATTTCTTCTCTCTTGCTTCTTCCATGATGTTGAACTCAGATATGATGATCAAAATGACTTGATCATTCTTTTTATATCGTGATCAAGCTATCTATGTTTGAAATGAGATCTTCATAATCCATATCTTCTTCTTCTGAGGCTTGTTGAATTTCTTTCAATACTGCTTCGATGTGAGAAATCACACTTTCGCTGTTTGCCACATAAGTTAACCAATCCATATAGGTGACAGGAGTGTCATCAATGATTCTCAACATCTCTCGAGCATTACGTTTAGTCCAAAATCTGAATGTATCAAATGTCTCAAATCTGTTTAACCAGTTCTTGATTCCTGCTCTCGTTTTCAAAAACTCGGCACTGGATGGTTCTAATGATAAGATGTGGTCTAAAGTTATTTTGTAGACATCAAAATGTAAAATTTGATCTAAGCACACTGGTAGACTTTTGGTGATCGTATGCATATTCAGTTATTCAGCAGATAATCAGATTCACGACTTGGAAACTTCAAAATAATTTGTGGTGTTATCTGTCTTGGAGTATAATGTCCAATGGCAACGTTATATGAATCTGGTCTGTTTATATACCTAATCAGTTCACTGGTTATAAAGTGGTTAATCCCTGCAGCTGTTAAAGATGCCACAGATAAAGATACATCTTGAGTATTCCATGCAGACAATAACCATTGGACCTGATGCTTAGGAGTTTCTTCCTTTAAGTACAAACATCCATAAAACTTATTACTGTCATAGATAATTCCATTCAAAAAATACTTGATATCTGTGTCACGAGTACGAATAGAGTAAAGTTTATCCACTGTCAAATTCTTCATTCTTACAACCCAAACACGAGCTTTATCAATACTGTGAAATTTGGAGTAATGTATCTTGAGCATCTCTGTATGAAATCTTAAGCGCATCTCGCCAGGAAGATTTAGTAATTCGTCCATGCTTAGAAGTAGTTGGCCTAGTTCTTGGTGATAGATGTCCTGAGATTTAGTCTCTAAAGCATTTGACAAGCGTCTCAACCTAAGTTTAAACCATCCTTCTTGAATTTGCTTCCTGAATCCTAACCCTTTAGCTGAATTGTACATCGAATAAGTCCATATCATATGTTGTATTTCTGTCGGTAGTTGATATGCCATAACTGATTTGCTCTCTTTATGTGTTACCTGCAGATGAATTATTTCTAATGTGATAAGATAGCAATTGTTCTAAGCTTTTATAGGGTGCAAAAATTTTGAAAATCGGTCCAGGCAAACTCAAGTTATTGGGAAAATATGATTTTACTTTTTAGAAATCCGATTCTTGCTTTTTTCATGCCAATAAATTATCTCCCTTGAATAAGAAAATTTTAACGGTAAAAAATATGTGAAATTTGTAATATCTCGGGTATTTTTTATCCGATTGACTTCAAATTTTTACCATAAGATAGCTCTTATATTCAAGTTATCGATTTTACATACTATAAAGGCATGATAACTATTATGGGATGGTGTATGCAAATTTGAGACACCATTTCAAACTCATCTTGTTATAGCATAACTATATATATGAATCGCAAATAATTGCTTACTAAGTCAGTAGAGATATAGTGTGAACAAAAAATAACTGACCACTGGTACTCTATAGTCCGCCGAGGCCCGTAGAGAAGCTTTGTGCTTCAGAAACTGTTGAATATGCATTTAAAAAGGTAGAGCAGCTTCGGCTGTTTAAGGGCGCCAACCTTCGGGTTGGAGTGGCTCCGCCTCAAATTCTCTGGTCCATAGAGACATGCAGGAATTTGACTTGTATTTGAGACAGTTTCAATCGCCAGGGATTCCGAGGTTAGGATAGTACTGGGGGAGTAATGGTGCTGTTTATACAGTGCCTGATACTTCTTGCAAATTTTCAAAAATTGTAGTCTCGCCTGCACTTTAGACCTAGTAAAATAATATGTAGTCTCGCCTGCACTTTAGACCTAGTAAAAATAATATGTAGTCTCGCCTGACACAATGTGAAAAAAATCAGGTACTGAGTCTCAACTGTGAAATTTCAACTGATGATTGCAGAAAAATCTGGGTTTTTCCAGTATAAATTGAGCTCGCATTTCCATTGCAGCCTCATTTCACTACAGAACTTCGTACAGTCAAGATGGTTAAACGACAGAGAGATAATACCCCACCCACTTCTGATGATAAAGAGCCTCAACCGAAATTGGTAGATTATTCAGACACAGAGAGCTCAGATGATGAAGATGATATTAAATCACCACCAAGGAAAAGAAGAGCTAGGACTATGTATTCAGACGATGAAGATGATGAAGATTTGACTTCTTACTATACTATCAAGGCAGTCAACGAGAAGAAGTCTAGAATTTTTAGAGTTCAAGGGAAAGAATTTCAACTCAACATCAAGACTTTCCCTGACAATGTTTCGCCATATCAGTTCATATCAAGATTATTTGATCGGCTGGTTGAAGATATCAAAGAAAGATGCCAGATGGAATCCAATGATAAGATGCGGATGACTATTCTTCATCCTGGATTGAAACTTGGTGTCTTTGTGCCTTGGAGAGATGTCTCAACCATGACAGGGGAAGCTGTGTTAGAAGAGATTATGAAAGTGCTCCAGTCCAATGAGAATTTTCGCATCAATGATGGACAGATGACTATTCAAGTCACAGTGGTGAGACTTCCAGTAGGCAGCGGACGTAAACCATTACATGCTGGACTTTATTTTGAGTCAGAAAATATGAGTATCAACAAAAGAAGTATTATACAGATCAATAATACCAAAGATGTAATGTGTATGGCCAGAGCTGTGGTGGTGGCAAAATACAATGTGGATAAAGAAGAATCAGAGTCTTGGAAGAAGAATTGGCACACTATGAGACAATCAAATCGACCTATGCAGACTAGAGAAGCCATGAAGTTATTGGATCAAGCCAAGATTCCTCATACCAAGCCTTGTGGTATTGAGGAATACAAGAAGATCCAATCTGTACTTGCTCCCAAGTACTTGATCAAAGTCCATTCTCAGTATCCTAAAGATGGACTTATATTTCCACTACAATTCAAGAAGAAACCTGAGACGAAGGTGATCCATATTTACTTCAATGGAGTAGATCACTATAATGCAATTACAAAGGTGACAGGATTTCTTGGTACCCATTACTACTGCGAGTATTGTGATGTTGGATATTCGCACAGAGGAGACCATAGATGTGCTGATGGATGTGATGGTTGCTATAGTGACATTCCTTGTATTCCTGGACAAAAAACGCGTTGTATGGACTGTAAAAGAACATTTCGTAGTAGAGACTGTTTTGCAAAGCATAAGGCAATCAAATCTAAGCAGCATAAATCTATTTGCCAACTTGTGTATAATTGTGGTAAATGTAATTTTAGGATTGTGGGCAATAAGAAAAATCATGTATGCCCAGGACAGAGAAAATGTAGGAATTGTAAAGAGATTGTTGGGCCCAATCATCAATGCTATATTCAAAGTTATGAATGTAAATCTGAGATTACTGAAAATGAAGGAGAAGAAGAGGTTTCTCAACCTAAGAAATCTCGTTTCATCTTCTTTGATTTCGAGTCAAATCAAGAAACTGGTACACATCAAGTGAATTTCTGTGTTGCTCATAAAGCGTGTGATGATTGCATGGAATTGCCCATAGATACATTTTGTCCGACTTGTTCGACACAAACAGGTCTGAGAGAATTTATCTTTGAAGGCATAGACACTTTACCACAATTTTGCAATTGGGTTTTAGGAGATGAGAATAAAGGAGTGACATGTATTGCACATAATTTTGGAGGATACGATGGTCAGTTCATCTTACACTATATCTTAGAATATGGTACAGTGAAACCTGATGTGATCATGAATGGAAATACTATACTTAGAATGAAAGTAGGACGTGTCACATTCCTTGATTCTTATCAGTTTTTGCATATGAGACTGGCTAATTTCCCAGATACATTTGGCTTGACAGAGATGAAGAAAGGTTACTTTCCTCATCTTGCAAATACACTGGCAAACCAAAAGTATGTGGGACCTTACTTTCCTGTGGACATGTACAATCCTGGTCAGATGTCTGTCAAGGATCGTGAGACATTTTTAGCTTGGCATAAAGGGAAAATTGAGAGTGGTGCTATATTTAACTTCAAATGGGAGATGGAAGAATACTGTCGTAGTGATGTGGATATTTTAAGACGAGGATGTGCTTGTTTCAGACGAGAATTGATCAACATTAGTGGACTAGATCCTTTGTCTGAGGCTTGCACTATCGCTCAAGCTTGTTCAAAAGTATGGAGAAAAAATCATATGCCTGAAAACAGTATTGCCATCATCCCACCTGAAGGGTACCCTAATCAAAAGAACTACTCTATCAAAGCTGTAAGATGGATTCAAAGTGAAGCTAAGGAACGTGGTATTGAAATCAAACATGCATTGAATGGTGGTGAACAAAGAATCAATGGACATTATGTGGATGGCTACCATGAAGAATCTCGAACCATATTTGAATTCTATGGATGTTACTGGCATGGATGTCCTACTCATTTTCCAGACAGAAACAGAGTTCAACATCATCAGTGTTTGACCATGCATCAGTTGTATATTTTGACTATTGGCAAGAGTGAAGAGTTAAGAAAAGCTGGATATAAGGTGGTGGAGTTTTGGGAATGTGACTATGACAAGAGATACAAGGAAGATCCAGACTTTAGATCTTTGGTGGACTCAGAATTTACAAACTTAGACCCTTTGAGACCAAGAGATGCTTTATTTGGTGGAAGAACTAACTCGACCAAACTCTATCAGGAAATCGATGAATCCTCCAATGAAGAAATCAAGTACATCGATGTGTGTTCACTCTATCCAACTATTTGCAAGTACGGACTGTTTCCACTTGGACATCCCACCATCTATTCTCAAGAGAATATTGACAAAGACAATATCAGACAGTACTGTGGATTGATCAAGTGTAAAGTGTTACCACCCACCAATTTGTACCATCCAGTACTTCCTCAGAAATGCAGTCAGAAATTGATGTTTCCATTGTGTAGAAGTTGTGCTGAAAAGACAGATCCTCATATGAGATGTACTCATTTACAAGAACAAGATAGAAGTTTTACAGGGACCTGGGTCACTATCGAATTGTTTGCTGCATTGGACAGAGGGTACAAGTTATTGGACGTGTATGAAGTCTGGCATTTCTCAGAGACGACTCAATATGACAGAGAATCTGGAGAAGGAGGGATCTTTGCTGGGTATATTGATACTTTTCTGAGAATCAAACAAGAATCAAGTGGCTATCCTGATTGGTGCAAGACTGAGCAAGATAAGATCAAGTTCAAGCAAGATTACTTTGAAGCCGAAGGAATTAGATTGGAGAATGTGGAGAAGAATAAAGGAATGAGAGCTATTGCCAAGATCATGTTAAACAGTCTCTGGGGAAAATTGGCACAGCGAGACAATATGACCAAGACAGAATATTTCTCAGAACCTTCCAAGTTCTTTGATCTGGTGACGAATCCAAACAAGATTGTCAAGAATGTGGACATTTGCAGAGAAAATCTTCTACTGGTCAACTGGGACGAAACAGAATCTAGTGTGGAGCCACATGCTTGCAGTAATGTGATTGTCGCAGCCTTTGTCACTGCTCAAGCCAGATTGAAGTTGTATGAACCCTTGGAAAAGTTGAATGAACGTGTACTCTACTTTGATACAGACTCTATCATTTATCATCACAAACCCCATTTATGGAATCCTACTATTGTCAACAACAGACTTGGAGAATGGACAGATGAAGTGCCCAATGCTAGAATTGTGAAATTTGTAGGCATGGGACCGAAGAACTATGGCTATGAATTTGTGGACAAGGATGGAAATCGAGGATCTACTTGCAAAGTGAAAGGACTCACTCTAGATTACAATACGTCTCAAGTCATTCACTTTGATAGAATGTTGAACTTGGTGAAGGGAGATAGGAAAGACTTCAGAGAAACTGTCAACTACCATCGGATCAGAAAACATAAAGACAAGACTGTGACCACTGAATTGCAATCCAAGACGTATCGGTTCACTTATACTAAACGTGTCATTATTGGAGATGGATATACTGTTCCTTATGGGTATTTGGCATAGATAGAGTAGTTCTGATGATCATGTATTATTTCTGATAGTCATGTATTGAACTTTGACTGATAAACATGTACAGGTGTTTTTATGTATTAAACTGTTTAAATTATGTATTAAACTGTTTTTTTAATTATGTATTAAACTGTTGGTTCATGTTCATTAAAATTTGAGTATAAATAAAGTTGTCTTTGTAATTTTTTCACAGTTAGCCATGGCACTTTCTACACACCAGTTGGACTCAAATCAAGATATTGGAAGTTTGTTTTTTAAACATCCTTCTAATATTTTTATTTCTGGTCCAAGTGGATCGGGTAAAACTGAATTTGTTAAAAAGATAATTGAGTTTAAAGAAGATTTATTTGATATTTTACCCCAACGTATTGTTTGGTGTTACAAGGAATGGCAAACATCTTATAATATCTTACAAGAACGTGAGGGGTCAAACATCAAATTTATTCAAGGTATTCCCGATGATGAAGATGAAATTGTCACTGATCCCAGTGCAACTCACTTGGTGATTTTTGATGACATGTTAGGAGATAAAGATGAAGAAAAAATTAAGTTATGGTTTACAAGAAAAGGACATCATAGAAACGCAAGTGTGGTGTACATCACTCAAAATTTATTTCAACAAAGTAAATCTTCTCGCACCATCAGTTTGAATGCTCATTATTTAGTTTTATTTCAAAGTCCAAGAGATAAGATGCAAATCAAAGTATTAGCAAATCAACTTCAAGCTCCACATATGATTCATGCATTTAACGATGCCACATCTATACCTCATGGATACTTATTGGTCGATTTGAAACCAAATACACCTGATTATCTTAGATTCAGAACACATATTTTTCAAAACTGGTTTACAAAATCAGATCAACAAGGACCTGTTGTCTATTTTCCAGGAGTATAAAAAGGTGTGTTTGAGCTTAAATCCATCATTTGTGTCAAAATGGCTCAACGAACATCAGCTAATCTGATACGTGCTCTGTATAATTTAAGCAGAGAACATGATAGTCATAAAAGAAAATCACTCTTAAATGCAGGTTTAATTGAAATGATCAAATGGTTTTCTTTGGCAGCTCGAAAAATTGTTCAGGGTAAGATGAAATTACCTAAACAAACTCAAAAATTTATGGATAGACATCAGGATGATGTTCGAAAATTAGCAAGTGCAATTGTTGATCCTGAAGTCAAACGTAGTATCATTTTAAAACCTGGAGGTGGTGGATTCTTTGGTGGTGTGATCATTCGAAGTCTGATTCGATGGGATGGAAATAAGTTGATGAGAAAATTTAACAAGAAAACTAAAAAACCTAAGAAAAAATCAGTGATAAAAACAAGAAAACAGAAAAAAAGAAAGGTTGATGATCGTTTTGTAACAAAACGTAAAAGTAAAAGTCCTGCTTCATGGCAAAATTTAGGTCTTGATTCTCCAAACACAAATGCAAGACGATCTTCTATTAATTTAGCAAGATTTACTCCTTTGAGAGCACAAGATTTGTTAAAAAGACATGGATTTGGTGCTACCATGCACATGTTAAATCCAAACAAATATCCTTCGCCACCTCATTCTGAACGTCGACGACTTCATTTTTAAGAAAAACTATAAAAGGACTGTACATTTAAATTATAAACACACTCATAAACATGGCTGTAACAACAACACGTCGTATAAAATTGCAAAATAAAATGAGAAAAAAATCTTTGATTAAAACTTATGGTACATTTTTAGAAGGATTGACTCATTTATCCAATAAATGTCGTAAGAAAATGATTAAAGAATCTCCTAAAGAAGTCATTGATTGTGTAGGGGAATGTTGCATCAATCTTATAAAAGGCAATGTACGTCTGACAAATGCTCAAAAGAATCAGTTACGAGCTAGAAAGCAACATATACGTTTACTGAGTTCTAAGCAAGTTCCACTTGACACAAAAAAGAAAATTATTAATCAGAAAGGTGGAGCCTTGTTAGGATTATTATTAAAACCATTAATTGCTCCTATCATAGGTTCTGTCTTGGGTGAAATTATCAAAAAATAAAAAAATATGGATGGTCGTAAAATGGCTATTGTACCATTTAAACTTTGGGAAGACATGAAACGCTGGAAAGAGGAACAAATTCAAAAGCCCAGACTGCCTCCTGATCCTAATGTATCTGCCACAGCCAGTCTTCAAAGAGACTTATCTTCTGTCATGGCCAATGAAGATTTGTCTGAAGCTGAAAAATCTCAATTGTATGGCCAAACCTTGCACAAATTTAAGACAGCTCATCAAAAAGCTTTAAAAGAAACATCTCTTTTTCCCCAATCTGACCCTAGTTCTTCCAAAATGAATCAATTGGTCATAGATAGTGTGCCTTCCACCATGAAACGTAAAGCTCAGCTTTTAGTTTCACTTCTAAAAACTAACCCAAATGTGTCCTGGGAAGATGATGGTACAGTTAAACTTTATGGCAAATCTATTCCAGGGTCCAATATTATTGATCTGGTCAATGATGTCATTAGACATCGTAAAGGCAGTGAACCTACAGGTTGGCAAGCTTTTGCAGAAGGTTTAAGAGACATGAATATTCCCCAAGATGTCATTGGAAATAGGGAAAGGTGGGACTGGATGCATCGCGCTCCAGAAACTCCTGAAACGGATTATATCACTCCCAAACAAAAACGCACCATCAGAAAAACAGCAAGTCGTATTCCTGTTTCTGTCAGGTCTGCAAAGAGTTTGAGTGTCAGAAAACGTATCAAAGACCATTTTTCCTCTCCAGCACTTTTATCTGCCACCAAAAAACGTATAAAAGAAGAGTTTTCTTCTCCATGGGTCAGTTACAATGAAGCTTGAACAGTTGTATTACAATCCTAAAAGTCCTGCTGCGTATGCAGGTGAACAAGCTTTGTACAAACTTGCTAAACAATCATCCAAAAAAGTAAAACTTCAAGATGTTAGAGACTGGTTAAGAAAACAACAAACTTATACTTTACATAAACCTATTCATAAAAAGTTTTTGCGACGCAAAACAGTAGTGGCTGGAATTGATACTCAATGGCAAGCAGATTTGGCAGACTTATCAAAATTATCAAAGTTCAATGACAAACATAGATATTTACTTTGCATCATAGATGTATTTTCAAAATATGCATGGGTGGTACCTATTAAAGATAAAACTGGGAAAACTTTAGTGATTGCTTTCAAATCTGTGTTAAAAAGTGGACGATGTCCAAAAAGTTTGCAAACAGATAAAGGAACTGAATTCAAAAATAAAGAATTTCAAAATTTCTTGAAAACTAAAAAGATTCATTTCTTCACTACTGAAAATCCTGAAACCAAAGCCAGTATTGTGGAACGTTTTCAAAGAACTTTGAAAACTCGCATGTGGAAATATTTTACTCATCATCGCACTTTGCGATATGTAGACATTCTTCCCAAATTAGTACATGGTTACAATCACGCTTTTCATCGAAGTATTAAATGTGCACCTGTGTCTGTGACTCTTAAAAATGAACCACAGGTGTCAGAAAACTTATATGGCAAATCAAATTCTAAAAAAGTCAAACCAAAATTCAAAGTGAATGATTTTGTGCGTATCAATAAAACAAAACGTACATTTGATAAAGGTTATTTACCAAATTGGACACAAGAATTATTTCAAATTTTAGCAGTGGTCAAAACTCAGACTCCTATCACCTATAAAATAAAAGATCTTGAGGGTGAATTAGTCAAAGGCACTTTCTATTCACACGAGTTACAACGTGTAGAGAAAGATCAAATTTACGAAATTGATTCTGTTTTAGATCACAGAAAACGTAAAGTAGGAAAAAAGTGGGTGAAAGAAATTAAAGTTCACTGGAAAGGTTATCCTTCAAAATTCGACAGTTGGATTTTAGAATCTGATCTTGTATAAAAGCATGAAAATGGATCTCAGAGGATCATTTGTACGTGGTGACACTGCTTCAGTACAATCTGCAGAAGGTCGTGATCGAATTGTTAAAAATCGGTTCACTTTTTTTGCTCAGATCATTGTTGTTTACATGATCATTACCACATCATTAGTTCAAATCAGTCTGAGAAGTCCAGATAAAGATTTGTGGTTAATTTTACTCAGTAGTTCTATCGGTTACATACTACCATCCCCAGGTTTAAAATTTAGAAAACAAACTAATCCAATTTCTACTGACGAAACAGATTCACCCAAACTCAAACCATGAACAACTTTTATTTGACACTCTTGAGTGATAGTTCACTCAGTACATTTTCAAAAAATATGCAATGTGACTTTAAAGTGAAATTAGATCATTCCATACAAATTGAAAAAGATAATTGGGAAGTAGGTTTGGTAGAAGTCATAACTCCAACTGAAGTAAATAATATCACTAAGGAAAACAATTATGTGATTTTAAGATTTACTGATAGAAAAATGTGTGAAGACATTGATAACTGTACAACCTATGGAGGTTATGTAGACATGAGAGTCTTTATTCAAAATGGTTATTATGCTTCTCCACGCCATTTGGTTGAAGAAATTCAAAAAAGTATCAATTTTCGATATGGACTGACACTAAAAAATAGCAATGCTACCATTTCAATCACTTATGGTGAAAACAGTGCTCGAGTCAAACTTGATGTTCAAGATCCTACAAAAGTCCAAATTATTTTTCCAAAGGCTATTGCAGAAATATTAGGTGTAGATAGAAATTATTTTGATAAACCATTAGGAAATGAAAAATACATTTTCAGATATGGTGTGGATTTAAATACAAAAATTCACCAACTTTACATTTACTCTGATTTAGCAAGCTATACATTTATTGGTGATGTTACTGCACCTATTTTGAGAGTATTGCCATTTGAAAGTAAAAGAGAAAACAATCATTTACATCAAGAATTTGTCAATGTACACTATGTTCCAGTGGCAAAATCTTTCATAGATCAGGTGCACATTAGTATAAAAGGTGATACAGGTGAAAATGTGCCATTTATCTCTGGGAAAACGTTAGTGAAACTACATTTTCGACAGAAAGAATAATGTTGAAACAACCGAGAAGCATTATGTCTCTTCAATCTGGGAAAGGAGACTTTCCCGTGTACAGAGGCGTTTCAAGACAATATGGCAATGGTTTAGGATCCATTTTTAAAGCTGCATTGAGAACAGTGATTCCAATTTTAAAACCTGTCGCAAAAGCAAGTTTAAAAAGCGTGAAAAAAGTAGCTAAAGATCAAGGGGTTCAAGCTCTGAAAGATATTGTGGGTGGTGAAAATGTAAAAAAAGTTTTAAAACAAAGAGGAAAAACAGCTTTGAAATCTATTGGTCAGTCTACTATAAATCAGTTGGCTATAAATTCAACTCAAAAACGCAAAAAGCCTCAGTCTCAATCTAGACACCGAACTGTTAAGAGGGGTTTTAAAAGCAGAGCAAAAAAGTTTAATCCAATTAAACGTCTGGTATTTGAAAGAGATATATTTGACGAAAAATGATTCAACAAGGTTCTTGCGATTGCACTAAAACGGAATTGGATATGGAATCCATTCCACCCACCATGACTACCATGCAAGGCACTCAGTGGAATGATTATCATCCCATCGCTTCTCTCGATAGTCATCATGCACCCATTGAATTTCTAATTCCACCTCACACCGAGTTTTACACTGATTTATCTCAAGCCTATCTGTATATCAAATTCAGAATCTTACAGCAAACGGGTGAAGATCTTGAAACTGGTGCAAAAGTATTTCCAATTAACAACTTTTTTCACAGTATGTTCAGTGGCATCGATTTGTATATCAACAATAAATTGATCACGAATAATTCAGACACGTATCCATACAGAGCATACCTTGAAAATTTGTTTTCTTATGGTTCTGATGTCAAAGATAATCAACTGAAAGCAGCAGAATTTTGGTCTGAGGATGAAGCAGGAGCTTTTGAAGATATAACAAATGCATCTATCACTGATCGTGGCAAACGCATAGCAAAAAGCAAATCAGTGGAGCTTCAGGGTAAATTACATTTGGATCTTGCTATGCAGGAAAAATATTTACCTAATGGCTTAGAATTCAAACTTAGACTCAATCGATCATCTCCTCAGTTTTGTTTGATGAGTGACAATTCTCCTGCAAAAATCAAAATTGATACTGCTATCTTGAGAGTACGAAATGTACAGCTTCTACCTGCCATTAGCAATGAACTGAATCAAACTATTGCTCATCATAATGCTAAATTTCCAATCAGAAGAGTTGAAGTCAAAACTTTTACAATCAGTAGTGGCACAAGATCTAAAATTGAAGACCATCTTCTCACAGGTCAACTTCCAAAACGAGTTTTTATTGGTTTAGTAACGAATGAGGCATTTAATGGGACTTTGGAAACTAATCCTTTCTTTTTCCAACATTTCAACCTAAGTAAAATGGATGTCACTTGTGATGGACATAGTGTCTATGGAAAACCATTTGAACCTAGATTTGGAAATGATCAGTATCTCAGGTCTTTCCTATCTGTTTACCAAGCATTAGCAAGTCAGAATCAGGTCCAAAATTGCAACATTGATTATGAAGATTACAAAGGAGGTTACTGCTTTTGGGGATATGATTTGACACCAGATCAAGCAGCCGATCAGTCTCATTTGCACCCTATAAAAACTGGGAACCTCAGATTGGAGCTTCAGTTTGCAACATCACTTGACAAGACGATCAACGTGCTTGTGTATGCAGAGTTTGACAACCTGATAGAAATCAACGGACTTAGAGAAGTTACCACAGATTACTAAAGATGAATGCAGGATACTTCATTGAACAGGACTTGATGTACCAAACAGATGCATACAGTGCAACAGTCCAGCCATCAGATGAGAAGAGTACCTTACAGAAAGAAGTAGAAGACAATGAGGATATTGATTGTCTTATGAAGACTCTTCTAAAACAAGCCATATTGACTTGTCTAAAGATGGCAGTTGGAGACTGTGCAAAGCATGAATGTCATGGATGCAAAATGAACCACCCAAGTCAGAAATACCACGATATTTGTCTATGGACTTCTCCAAGAGAATGGATTGAAGATTATGGATGTCATGATCCAGCCTTAGAGGGCCTAAACATCTACGATGTGATGAAAGACTTTGACGATAGAATCTGGAACTATCTGTATGGCGACAGTTTGCGACACCCTATGGACTTTACAACAGGGATCAATCACCTGACGCCAGAAGAAAATCAAGAAGCCTATAAAAACTGGCAGTACTTCAAGAAAAATCAAAGTGACTTAACAGAACAGTGGAAGACGTACTGGGGCAAGAAACTCATAGAATCCTATGAAGAAAAGGAACCTGAAGAAAACGAGAGCCCAGAAACAGAATAAAAATGAACACTGTTGAACTAATCAAAGTCATAAACAATATACCTGTGAAAGGAGAAGTATGTGCCAAGGATTTACTACCAGAGAAGAAACCACTGGATATGAAGGCTTACATTGTAAATACAGATATATCCACAGATCCAGGAGAACATTGGGTGGCTATCTACTTCAGAAGAGATCAAGTTATCTACTTCGATTCATATGGAAGACCACCAGAAGAGCAATATGTTCTACCATTTATTCAAAGAAACTCTTCAAGATGGATCCATAACAAAGAATGTTTACAGAGTCCATGGAGCAAAACATGTGGAATTTGGTGTATCTACATCATTCACCAGCTCAACAAAGGACTAGATCTAAACACAGCCATTCATCAAGAACTATATGGAACTGGAGATGATTTATACCAGAATGACAGAGATATCGAGATGTGGTTCATCTATAACTATGCCAGAGTCATCCTATCCAAGAATGGAATGAGACGCATGGCTCCTCCTGACTTTTTATTCAAACACAGAATACAGACTTGTAAATGTCATAATTATTCACATCACCTTTCAATGAAGTATCCTATGTATAATATGTTGTAAATATGTTAAGGAGTTCTATTGTAAACAATGAACAGAGGGACGGCCCTAATCCTCTGTCATTGTAATCAGTTATAGTTAGCGGGGCAATAAAGTTATAGAAATGTTCACCAGTCTTTGTTGTTCTTTTCAAAAAATCAGTAGTAGTAAGCTTGAGACGGCTAGCTATACACTAGTTAACGCTACAGAGTGCTGCCTCTAGGAGTTGAGGTCTTAATTGACCAAGAGACTCTAAGACGCATGGTACTTAGTAGCCTTGACTATTACACACACCATATAGCACCACATACTATATCCCCTAAAATGACTAAGTTATCTTCAAAGTTGAATTTAACTAAGTTATTTTATATATCACCACAGCAGAACCTTTATCCCCCTCAAAAATGACTAAGTTATTTCCCAATAGCCCAGGAAACTATCATAATCACAACACAACCAGTGAATATGACCAGGAAACTATCACAATCATAGACCCAACCAAAATACCCCTAAAATAAATTAAGTTATTCACAGCTAGTCACTCAAGCTTACCAGGGTAGTCATCTATGGCACAAATTTTTAGCCTGAAAAATTCTAAGTTCTTTTCAGGCTTAAAAAAAAATTGTGCCATAGTGGCGCCCATTACTACTGCCGTGTCTATCGAAAAAGACAATTACATGACCCCAGCTAACAGTTTGTTTCCTTGATAAAATTGTCCATTTATCACACGATTCACTTGCAACATGGTCCATTCCTTTGGATCCCAAAAATAGTGCTATAAAGGGACTACACTGTAGTTTTAGTAGTTTACTGGAGGTGATGATGATGATGATGATGATGATGATGATGATGATGATGATGATGATGATGATGATGATGATGATGATGATGATGCCTACGACGACGGCGATGATGACGATAATGATGATGATGAGAAGGGGGTAACTTGTTAGATGTCTTTTGGGAATGTGTGACCAATTCTTGTGGACGTTTTGACCTAGGGACGTTTCTATGATGGAGGATATTTTTTGTGGTGATTAAATTTGATCATTCACCGAACAAGTAGACTGCGTTTGCATTATTACTCGTTTGAAATCGTAACTACGGCAGGGGGAACAATAAGCAGTCTATTGTTGCAACATCAACAAGATGGAAAACTCAGAAAATATTTTGAAAGAGACTTTATTCAGCGTATTTAAGCATACGACCTTTAGATCTGATATTCAAGAAGATGCAGTTAAAACAATTGTCCAAGGTCTGTAAAGTTAAAACTTAAAAATAATTGTAAGGTGGTCTTTAAAAGAATTGCCTACTTTCAATTCAGAAGACTTGCAAATTTTTATCATTGTGATAGATCATCTTGATGGGGGATCTTGTGGTACTACCCCCAGTTCGAGTAGGTGCGGAAAGTGGTTTTAAAGCCCCATTTCAAAGCTCTTGCCCCCCCCCCCCCTATAGCCCAATAGGGCACTCCGGCTAGAGCTAATAAGCCATGTGAAATAGGTAAGTTTGGTAGGTCGGTGATTAGCGCAATAGCCTCTGGTGCTAGAGGTCCTAGGTTCGATCCCTGCTAGAGGCGAGGAAAATTCGGTGTCCAAACACCAAATCTTCACTAAATAAGATTAAAATTTACCGTTAATTCAATGATTAAACATCAAGGTCTGTCTTTTTTCTATAGGAAATCACTGCGATTTATCTAGCAGACTGGAGAGATTGTACCCTATCAGCTGATTTTGTAATCTAATACATCAGCTGGAAGCACTGCTGGATAAGCCCTAAGCCCAATTGGTAGCTGATTGTCTTGACATGACCATAGCTTTTGACTGGGAAGTTAACCCTTAAAGTGCCAAGAAAAAAAAATGCATCTGAAAATGTCGTCTGCTGAAGTCGTCTGCTGCAAATAATTGCCTAGCATAACTGACAAATTAAGTATAGAAGCAAATAGCGTAGACCCAGAACAGACTGCTCCTATAGGAGCAGTCTGATGGAGCAGTCTGATCTGGGTCCACACAGTTTGTCATAGAGGCTTCTTAAACATTTCAGCAGACGAGAAAAGCAGACGACTTTTGTTGCGATTGACACATTTTAAACCACAAACCAAACAAGCATAAATGGGTTCTGAAGAACGCAAATAAACACCATTACTTGCATTTTGTCATCCAAAAATGAAATTAAGTAGATATGAGGCCCTATACTTGGGGCGCCGAGTTGTATGCACATGCGTTTAAGAAGAGTACATGTTGTCACTCCCCAGTTTGTATGACATGAAATTACAATTTTTAGGTTGATCATCTGGACAAAAGTAAAAAAAAAAATACCACAATTCATTCAACTATGGCATTTAAATGTTGAAAATTTTATGGAATAGAAATGTACGCTCCTACCATTTATGTATGGAGTTTATTTGGCATAAATGTGGTGATATTCTTAATATTTTAACCCTTAAAGCTCTACCAAAAATTTGCAGCAGACATCATCAATTTTATTGCTGCTTTAAGAAACCAAACAAGGCTTGACATTTCATTTAAGACAATTTAGGGAGCGCAGTGGCTCAGTGGTAGAGTGCTTGACTCGAGACCAAAGGGTCGCGGGTTCGAGCCTCACCGGGGTCACTGCGTTGTGTCCTTGAGCAAGAACATTAATCCTAGCTTAGTACTGGTTCAACCCAGGAAGACCCGTCCCTTTATAACCGAAATATTGTTGATGGGACGTAAAGAATCAAATCAAACAAACAAATTTAAGACAATTCACATTTCCACAGAAAATCAAGAATGGTATCATAAAATTTGTCGTCTGCTGCAGTCATGTTTGACGTTTCAGTGGTTAATTCAGTAGCTAGGATTGAGGAATCTCAAATAAAAAATAAATGTGTTTAGGGTATCCCAACCCTACCTAAAGAGCTATGTGCATTAAGGGGCTAATTATGACCCCCTCTAGAGCCAAAAACTGAAAGTTGCTTTTCACCAATTTACTTTGATTGGTTTATGAGTCTGGCATTTATTTTATTTTTACAGTTGCTATGGTAACAAAAATGGCCTACAAAGTAGGCTCAAAACTGAGAAATTTCCATTTTAGACCAAATTTAAGGCTTTGGGAGACCAATTTTTTAAGAATTAGATATCAGCACAGCTAAATAAAAAAAAACAACGTTTTAATATGCTGTGTTTGATTTTTGTTTGATTTGATTCTTTACGTCACAGTCAACAATTTTTCAGTTATGTCGGGACGGGTCTTCCTGGGTTGAACCAGTACTAAGCAAGGATAAATGTGTCTTGCTTAAGGGCACAACACAGTGACTCTGGTGATTAATATGTTGTGTGCCGTGATAATTTAATTATCTGTTAAAATATCTTTTTGGTATTTGCTTATGCTCTATGTTAATTTCTCTGTCAAATGTCCCGAATTTGCTCCAAATTGGCCAGTTTAATAACTTCAGCCTATTTTGGCGGCCTTTTTTGTTACCATAGCAGCGGTAAAAGTCAAATAAATAACAGAAATTTTCATTTGGGCTATTGTTCTAATAAACTTATAAGAAGAAATCGGTGAAAAACAATTTTTATTTTTTGGCCTTATAGGGGGCCAAAATAGCCCCTTAATGCACATAGCCCTTTACTGCTGAAACCTAGAATTTTTTCAGGTTTTCTGGAAAAAATATAATTGTATGCATTTTCAAAATGCATATAAAAATTATATTTTTTTTTTCAGAAAAAAAGATAATTGAAAAAATATTTGTGCCTACCCTAGCTAATAATTTCAGACCCGTTACGGAAACACACTTATTATTTTATTTGGCCTTATTGTAATATGTTTTGTTTCAGGCAATCAAGATGTATTTGTTTGCATGCCAACAGGGGCAGGCAAATCTCTATGCTATCAACTACCAGCAGTGATTGCCTCTGGTATCACCATGGTTGTCTCCCCTCTGATAGCATTGATGCATGATCAGCTGGATCATCTTCAACAGCTTGGTATCCGCTCAGAAACATTGAACTCAAAAATGTCAGCTGAGGAGAGGAAAAGAGTTCTTGATGACTTGAACAAGACAAAACCAAAAACAAAGCTTTTATATATAACCCCAGAACTTGCCGATACAGATCATTTCAAAGAATTAACAGAGTCCCTGATGTCAAAGAAGCTTGTCAAATACTTCGTCATAGACGAGGCTCACTGTGTGTCCCAGTGGGGTCATGACTTCCGACCGACATATCTAAAACTGGGATATTTTCGTTCTAGATATTTAAAAGGAATCCCCTGTGTGGCGCTTACTGCTACAGCGCCAAACCAGATTGTTGATGATATAATAAAACAGCTAAGATTGAGGAAGCCACTGGCTAAGTATCGTATGAGTTGTTTCCAACCTAACTTGTATTATGAGGTAAGGCTAATGGAGCCATTGGCTGATCCCTTTGAAGACCTCAAAGACTTTGCAGTGAAAGCTCTAGGAGGTGTTTCAGAAGAAGGAGAGGACTGGGTAGGTACATGGGTGAAAGTTTTCAGGATCAATCCTGAATTCAGGATATTGAGGCTGACTTTCTATGGAAAGTCAGCCTCAAAATGCTGAATTAGGGACATTATAATATAGTGTTTCCCCTAGCCAGTTTTAGCATGGTGTCGCACCATGCCCCTTTTCTCTAGCGCCATGCCTTTTTTCTCAGCGCCATGCCCCTTTTCTAAAACTACATAAAATGTCCTACATTTTGGTAAAAAAAATCATGAAATCTGACAAAAACTAAGGAAGTTACAGTCTTCAGTTTGAAGCCTGAAGTAGCAGGGAAGACACCTGCTGTTACAATACTTTACTGGGTGTTTACTGTTAATCCTTTTACAATGGTCACTAATTAACTGAGGCAATTTTGACACATCACTTTGATGACAATACCTCAATTAGCAATAATATTAAAATGAAGTGTGAATCTGAGCCAGGTACAAGTAAGATTGTCAAAGAAAGGCAGTCTTGTTAAAAATTTAGGAAGTGATCTTGGCAATTAAAATAAAAAGATTCCCATATTTATAAAGTGATTCTGATAAATTTTAGGAATTTAAAATATAAATAATATTAAACGAGTGTGTGCTCAAATAGGAGTCCCAAAACTGGTTTGAAAATTCTTAAATAATAATTAAATAAGTAGCATATTTTGCATTTAATAAGGACAGATAACAGCTGCATTATGCTTAGGGACATAAATTTATATATGACAATTTTGAACTTGAACTTAAAAGTGCCCTTTTAGCCTGTCGCGGTTTGTTCAAAAGTGCCCTCTTAGCCTGTTGTCACGCCCTTTTCCTGTAAACTTTACCATGCCCTTTTTTTGGGGCTGGGGGAAACACTATAATAGCTTCTCTGATTAATTTTCAGATTATCTAAACACATGTAACCATTTAAACATGAAATTATTAATTTTTGTAGCCATCCTGCAAGTCTAAAAATTTGAATTTCTAAAGTTCAGGATTTTGGAAATTTTGAACTTTCACCCACTTAGGTATCATAAGGGCCTCAATGAGAGAAAATCTCTCTTCAGGGTTTCAGACCTAGCAAGATGCAAACCAACCTCAGGGATTTTCCTACTGTTCTGAAATTGGGTCCAGGGGCCTGTTGAATATGGGGGAAAAGCCTTTGGACCATCAAAATCGGGGCAAATTGATACTCAGTCGCCATTTTAAATAGATTGAAATTAGCAGTATAAAGCTGTCACATATTTGTTGCTTTTATTGCCCTTCATAAAACTCATGAAAATTTGCATAAAAATGTGAATGAAAACATGTTTTCATTCACATTTTTATGCAAATTTTCATGGATCTGTAACTTTGCTATTTTTGTTCAGATTTTCATGAATTTTCACCAAAATTTAGAACTAAGAAATTGGGAATGATATACACCATTTTGGGAAGTTTTTGCTCATTTTCAAATTTTGGATGGGGCCGATATTTGGCCCCAAATCAGGCTTAGGAAAATCCCTGAACCTGCTGAGCTACCAAAACTAGTTAGAATACTGGAATTTTGCATGTAGGAAATATAAAATGTAGTAAGTTTGACTACTATACTTTTCAGAAACGGTTCTTTTGAGCACCCAAAACACATGTTTAAATTGATGGGTAAGGAAATAAATGCATTTTTAGGTGCGCAAATGATCCTTATCTTGAGCTTTGCCCTTTACATGTATAGCTCTATGTTTGGGGTCCATAGAAAAAGACAGTGTTATTATTGTAATATAAGAAACAGAATCATGTTATAAAGGGACAATTTTACAAAGGAATTATAGGAATATGAACATTTCATTATTTTAGTGGGTCATTTTACAAAGGGACAATTTTACAAAGGAATTCTAGAAAATTGGCCATTTCATGGTCATTGGTCATTTTTTTCCTAGAATTCTTTTGTAAATTTCATTGTAGCAAAAAAATGAAACCACAAAACATGACCCAGTATCCAATCGGAATCTGAATCTGTGATATAAAGAGATGTGTTGTAAAGGGACTTCACTGTGCCAAGAACATATTGTATTGATAGGTAATAATGAAAATTATTTAGAAATACGCTGCTGATCTGAAATCAATGCATAGATATCAGGCCTTTAGTTAAGAGTGCATACAAGAAAAACAACTTGCTTATTTCTCAACTGAAGCATATGTTGTGGGTACTCAAAAGAACCGTCTCCATGAGACGGTTCTTTTGAGCACCCAAAACATATGCTAAAATTATGGGTAAGAAAATATTTACAAATTATGCTGAATAATTTTGTTTATCTTAACCTGTGGGTTAAGGATTGTGAGAGAGATCCTGAGTTTGAGCCATCCATGACAGTTATCAGTTAACCAAAGTTTGTATACCCCAAGTACTGGCGCCAAGGATATAAAACAAATTCATGCTCAACTCAGCATGAAATTTCAACTGCTCATTAATATCAAAATGCTGAAAAATATAGACTTTTTCTTGCTTGCAAACTCCCAGATGTTGTATTTATCATGCTACCGGTATTTTAATACTTTTTCATTCTCAACTGAGCATGAAATTTATACTGTTTTCAAAAACCAAAATGCTGAAAAATTAAGACGTTACTGGCTTTTAAACTCATAGATGATCTTTGTATCTATCGTGCTAATAAATGTTAATATGCCAACAATTGTTTGCATTTTAATATTTATTAGCTTTAACATTTATGAGCATGATAAATTTCATGCTAAATTGAGTTGAGCATTAATCAAGTTTTATGACCTCGGGCCTGGCTCATCTCTGAGATGTCTGCTAAGGAACAGTGTGGCAGGATAACTTGTCAATGTGATATGTTATAAAATTTTGACAGCTAGCAACCTCCAACCCCAAAACAATCCAAAATCTTTCTATTGCCAGAACAAGCATGGTTGTGGAATTGTGTATTGTCGTACAAGAGATGGTTGTGTTGAAATTGCCAGTCACTTGACTCGGAAAGGCATTCCAGCTAAACCCTACCATGCTGGTTTGAAAGGTGATCTACGGGAGACAAATCAGTCCGACTGGATGAGGGGAGTATTTCCAGTAATTGTTGCAACTATCAGCTTTGGTATGGGAGTTGATAAACCCAATGTCAGGTAGGTGAAGATTTTCCTGTGCAAAATGGCCATCATCATACCAGGCCTTTAAGTTAAGAGTGCGTAACAGAAAAATAATTTTCTTATTTCTCACCTAAAACATATGTTATGGGTACTCAAAAGAACCGTCTCAATGAGATGGTTCTTTTGAGCACCCAAAACATATGCTGAAAATTATGGGTAAGAAAAATTTACAATTTTACGCTGAACATTTTAGTTTATCTAAACCTGTGATCATACAGAATTCAATAAAAAAACGGGAAAATTGTGGGGAACTTTCTGAAAGAGAACAAAACCAAAATCTAATGACTTGCTGTCTGATAATTTTAGCCCCGTCAAGCTGTTTAACTCTGCCTGCTGATGTTATCTGCTGATAATCTTTGCAAACAGTTTAGACCCAGATCAGGCCCGACAAAATGTTGGGCCTGATCTGGATCCATACTGTTTGACACTCTAATGGTATTTCTGCAAGAAATTTTTGAAGATATTTTTTTTTAAAAAAAATCAGCAGACCAGAAAAAAAAGCATGCAAGATTGCCCAGAAAGGGTAAGAAATTTTGGATGTCAATTTCAAAATAATGCTTGGAAAAGCATAAAGTTTTTTTATTTAGTTTTTTTAGGTGATATCTGTTGGATTATTTGAGAGCATCACCAATGTTAGTCTATTTGTAGAGAATTTAAAATTGCAACTAGAAGAGTAATCACTCCCATGAAGACCAATACTTGTGTCAATGGTTGAAAGACATTTTTATAGCAATCATTGAGATTTTTTTGGCAATTCTTTTGAGTCAGTCAGTTGAATTATAATAATAAGTTATCAATAAGCAGTGTAATTGTAGCAATATTTTGCTTTTAGTCCAAAATACATATTAACATATTTTTTTCATCATTATTTTTTTCTTATTTCTCATCACAATCATAAATCAGAGTTACTCATTTGGAAGCATCACAAGTCTCTTCAGAGTCTTTGCTGCTTGCATTCACAAAGTATGGAAGTAGAAGAAGACACAAAACTCTACCTCTATAGCCCCATTAGATAGCTGTGTATACTTGGGTGACATATTCCATAAGTACCATAATGGAATAGAATAGAATAATTTTATCCAGCTTACCAACTACATAGCATAGTACAAAAATAACAACAACACATATTATGGCATTAAATTGAACTGGAACATGGTAACTTGAGAGAAAAATCCTGACATCAGGGACACACACACCTATAGATAAAGGTCTCCAATTATGCTGCTTTTAAAGAACCATATTAGTTTATGCAAGTCTCTAAGCTGTCCACCCCCAAACTACCAGTGACAAACAATCCAACCAACAGACTATCTGACCTTCATTGCATCAGAAATATATTTGCAGATATCTCTCGTCTTGTTTTCATTTGTGGGATTAAGTAGCTTTAAAAATACTGTGAATGCCTCTACTGTATTTGGCATCAGGTCATGTGTGTGAATATTGAGTCATTGGAATAGCAGTATTCTTAAATCTTCAAATTTATTGCAAAAAACATAAAATGTATTTCGTCTGCTACTTGCTCACAATTAAAACACATTCTTTTATTTCTTGGTATTACTGGTCTAAAAAAGCGACCTTTTTCAATCGTTAAATCATGCGCATAATGGTTTTGTGGAGAAATATCCCCATTTTGGGATTGGGAAAAAATTAGCGAGCACTCAAGAAGCTATACTTATGGCAGGAATGTGCAGGCTTGTCCGAGACTTTGTTACTTGCTGATGAATACAAATTCCTTAAGTACTAGCTCATTTATTTCTTAAACTGTTTGTTTTCAAGGTTTGTGGCTCACTGGAATATCCCTAAATCTATGGCAGGATACTATCAGGAGTCTGGCAGAGCAGGCCGGGATGGTTTACAATCTTATTGTAGACTATATTATTCCAGAGAAGATAGGAACACAGTCTCATTTCTCATCAGGAACGAGGCTATGAGAAGTAAAAAGGTAATCACAGGTTTAGATGAACAAATTTTTTTCAGATTAAAATTGTACAATATTTTCTAGCCCATCAGTTTTTACATATGTTTAGGGTGCTCAAAAGAACCGTCTCATCGAGACGGTTCTTTTGAGTTCCCACAACATATGTTTACTTTGAGATATAAGAAAATCATTTTTTGTTACACACCCTAACTAAAAGCCTTGGTAATGATCAAATATGTTTAATTGATCAAGGCAGACATATTTTGAAACATAAATGTATAATCAATTACCAAAACTAATACATATAATTATGTTGTTAACAAAGCTTGTGTAGTAGTTGATTTGACTTTAAATGTAGCTTTCATGCTCCCTGAAGGGGATGCAAATACTGGCCTGTTTGTCTGTCCATCTGTCAGTCCCACAATTCTTTATAGGCTGGATTTCAACAAAACTTCATGGGAACCTCCAAGTATATTTCTTGACCTCCACATACTATGTGGGTACTCTCAAAGAACCATCCTATAGCATATGAAAAATTATAAGTCACCTACCAGTCAAAGACCGGTGTGGGGACTATTCTGTCTGTCCATCTGTCAGTCACACTGTAATCCTTGGTTTTCGTTACCGGGCCATATCTGCTAGTCATCAAGGGTAGACCAAATTCTTTATAACCTTACATGATTAGTACCCATTATGGCCATAGCATCATGCATGAAGGTGTGCTGTGCAAAACACTTAGCCACCAACTCCCAAGGTCACAATTTTGATTCAAACATGGTCAAAAGCCCTTGCACTCAGAATTTTATGTCCGGCTATATCGCCTACAAGGGTAGGTCAAATTTAACTTCACATTATTACCCATAGCATGAAGAAGTTTCCCGCACAATACTAATATATTTTACTCTCAAGGTCAAAGTCAAAACTTTGTCTCAAACTCCATTTGTCTCAATTATGCTGTAATCCTGGGTTTTGTGTCCGAGGCATATCTTCTACAAGGGTAGGCCAAACTCACCATAACTTCACATGATCATTACTCATAGCATGAAGGTGTCTTGTGCACAACACTTAGCCACTAACTCCCAAGGTCAAGGTCACAACTTAGACTCAAACTCCATCAGTTCATCTGTCAGTCATGCCGTGAACCTTGGTTTCATGTGCAGGCCGTATCTCAAGTCACAACTTGGTAATCATGTGATTGGTCCATTTTCACAAGATCCAATGATCTCCTTTGACATCGAAGGAACTGACAGCAGTATTTGGAAGTATTAGTTTACTAATTACCCAAATATTGTACCTTCAAGTTAAGAGAGATCCACAACTTGTATTGTAAAGACTGTTGGAGACCCAGCCAGGGTCTGAAGCAGAGATGTCCCAAAGTCAACACACCCTGAATTGGTCAATAGAAAGTAGTTGGTGTTGAGTTGGACCACCCAGGTAGCTCAGGTGGTTAGCGCGCCCGAATAGTGTTCAGAGAGCTGTGAGCTAGAGCTGCCAAATATTTCTGTCTGTCTCTCACAAACCTACGTTCTCCTTTCCTTAAAACATGACCTGTTCAGAATAATAATTTTATGCATGTATATCATTGGCGTAGCTCCCATTACGCAGTTATGCACATGCATTACATAAAAATAGTCACCTAATTTGCTTAAAGTGATTTTCCATACCATAAGGAACTGTTTTCAAAGGAAAGAATTCGCTCCCTCTGGGAGCAAATTCTTTCCTTTAAGAGAAGTTCCCATTTTGAAA
Organism: Loripinus fragilis; assembly: GCA_964019695.1. Taxonomy (NCBI): domain Eukaryota; kingdom Metazoa; phylum Mollusca; class Bivalvia; order Lucinida; family Lucinidae; genus Loripinus; species Loripinus fragilis. The sequence continues at coordinate 9,560,656 of OZ026521.1, read as the reverse complement.
AGGAACGCATTTGAAAAGAATCACTGCTTGATCCAGTAGTCTCCCTTTGATGTGCCTAACTTTTTCAACATTCTGGCTGCGCCATTGTATATACTTAGCGTAGACCAAGCTTTTTGCGAAAGCATATACTTATGGTGGTGTAAATATTGGCTAATTTTATGAAAATAACTGAATTTGTCAAATATGGCTACAATAGCACCACTTACACTTTGGTGAATAAAGCTTCAGATATTGTTAATTCTGTATTTCTATTTATTAATTTGGTGTTTGTTAGAGGGATTCAGAATATCGGTTATGAGGGGAAAGTACATGCAGTGTATACTGTATTGCCTAAGCAGGATGATAGAAAATTATGTATTGCTTTTAACTTTGTAAGATGTGCGACAAAGGTATTGGAGAAAAGTATCAATATTTTACTGGAGTTTCTAGTCGCTGTAATCTAGGTCACTGGGTACACACATATAGAAATAATAAAACTAGCTAGCTTTCTATCCCAATAATCCTTGGCTATTGTCATTGTCTCTACATTTCAGAAAGACAGAGAAGCTAAAATGGAACAGATGAAAGCAGCCATGAAAAGTTTTGAATGTCTCGTGAAATTCTGTGAAGAACTGAAGTAAGTGTCACATGGTTCAGTAGAGCTCCAGTGTCAGATAATGTCCTATATAAACAAACTTTGGAGAGGAGGTCTTCCCCCTCCTTGTAGGGTTGTTCTGACATTGGCAGTATTGTGCGTTTCAGAATGGCTGATCCCACTTCGATGGTTACTGTTGCCTGTGTGTCTTGTTACCGCGGCTGGCTTGTCTTTCTCCATAGTGGTGACTTCTGGAGGTGCCATCTGCTGCTCTGACGCCATCTTAAAGGTGCATGGGAGTGCAGTGTTGGTCCTACATTCAGCTCCCATTGGTCTTGTAGACGGTTATGCTTAGTCAAAGGAGATCTCGATGGTTAGGCCAAATGTAAAATACCTGTATTTAAAGTTACCCGGCCCTACCTAAATTCACTGGTGAAACCTAGAAATTTTTTTCAGGTTTCCTGGAAAAAATGTAATTTTATGCATTTTGAAAGGCGAAATGCCTTTCAAAATGCATAAAGTTATATATTTTTTCCAGAAAAAAAAATGATTTAAGAAAAATTATGTGTACCTACCCTACCTAAAATGTCAGACCTGTTACCCAAAACACACATATTTTTAGCTCACCAGAGCTGAAGGCTCAGGGTGAGCTTATAGTATGGGACTTGAGCCGGCATCCGTCCGTGCGTCCGTCCGTGCGTCAGTCCGTGCGTGCGTCTGTGCGTGTGTTCGTCTGTGCATGCGTCCACACTTTCAAATATGAATATCTCTGAAACCAGCTGGCCAATCATAATCAAATTTCATCAGAAGAATCATTGGGGTGGGGGATTGATTGCATTAGGTTTTGGGTAAGATTGGATCAGAACTCTGGTTTCCATGGCAACAGATAGCTCCCATAGGGTTATAATGGGGAAAATCTTGTGACCACTCTAGCTCCTTCATTTTTGATTTGTTCTTCTTTATTCTTGCAGGTAACAAGGAGAACCATAAAATCTCGAATGGGTTCGAAATCCGGCAGGATCCGACCAGGGACTTATGAGTTAGCTGCCCTTGAGCATCTGGAAAAATCCCCATAGACTTATAATGGGAGAAATGTTGTGACCACTCTAGTACCTTCATTTTTGGATGGATCTTCATTCTTGCAAATAACAAGACCAACCATAAAAGCTCGGATGAGTTTGAATTTCGGCAAGATTCCATCACTGACTTAGGAGTTAGCTGCCCTTGAGTGTCTGAAAAATTAATGAATAGTGTTGTGACCACTCTAGCTCCTTCATTTTTGATTGGATCTTCTTCATTCTTGCAGGCAACAAGTAAACCCATAATACCTCGGATGGGTTTGAAATTCAGCAGGATCCGACCAGGGACTTATGAGTTACCTGCCCTTGTGCGTTAGGAAAAATCCCCATAGACTTATAATGGGAGAAATGTTGTGACCACTCTAGTGCTTTCAATTTTGAATGGATCTTCCTCATTCTTGCATACAATAAGGACAACTATTAAAGCTTGGATGAGTTTGAATTTCGACAAGTTTCCATTACTGACATCGGAGTTAGCTGCCCTTGAGCGTCAGAAAAATTAATGAATAATGTCGTGACCACTCTAGCTCCTTCTTTTTTTATTGGATCTTCTTCATTCTTACAGGCAACAAGTTAACCTATAAGATGGGTTCGAAATTCAGCTGGATCCGACCAGGAACTTATGAGTTACCTGCTCTTAGGCGTTTGGAAAAAACCCCATAGACTTATAATGGGAGAAATGTTGTGACCACTCCAGTGCTTTCAATTTTGAATGGATCTTCTTCATTCTTGCAGACAATAAGAACAACTATGAAAGCTTGGATGAGTTTGAACTTCATCAAGATCCCATCACCTATTTTGGAGTTAGCTCCCCTTGAGCATCTTAAAAATTGATGGATAATTTTGTGACCGCTCTAGCGTCTACATTTTTGATTTGATCTTCTTTATTCTTTCATCTAACAAGGACACTCATAAAAGATTGGATGAGTTTGAAATTCTGCAGGATCCGACCAAGGACTTATGAGTAAGCTGCCCTTGAGCAGCTGGAAAAATCCACATAGACTAATAATGGGAGAAATATTGTAACCACTCTAGTGCTTTCAATTTTAAATGGATCTTCTTTATTCTTGCAGATAAGAAGGACAACTATAAAAGCGTGAATAAGTTTGAATTTCGTCAAGATCCCATCACCTATTATGGAGTTAGCTCTCCTTGATCATCTTAAAAATTGATGGATAATGTTGTGACCACTCTAGCGCCTTCATTTTTAATTGGATCTTCCTTATTCTTGCAGGTAACAAGGTCAACTATAAAAGCTTAGATGTTTTCAAAATTTGGCCAGATCAGACCTGCGACTGAGGAGTTAGCTGCCCTTGACCATCTTAAAAAATCCCCATAGACTTATAATGGGAGAATTGTTGTGACAACTCTAGTGCTTTCATTTTATAATAGATCATATTCATTCTTGCAGATAAGAAGGACAACTATAAAAGCTTGGACGACATTGAATTCAGTCAAGATCCCATCACCAATTATGGGGTTAGCTGCCCTTGAGCATCTTAAAAATTGATTGATAATGTTGTGACCACTCTAGCGCCTTCATTTTTTATTGGATCTTCTTCATTCTTTCAGGTAACAAGGACAACCATAAAAGCTTGGATGAGTTTAATTTAAAGAAGAAACAACTTTAGACTGTGGAGTTAACTTCCCTTGAGCATCATAAAAGATCTGCATTGACTTACAATGGGAGATCTGTTGTGACCACTCTAGCACCTTCATTTTTGAATGGATCTTCCTCATTTGTAGGTAATAAGGACTTCCATAAAAGTTTGAATGAGTTTGATTTTCCGCCACACCCATCCACCAGCTACAGAGTTAACTGCCCTTGAGCATCTAAAATATAACTTTATAATGTTGTGGCCACTCTAGCACCTTCATTTTTCATTTGATTTTCTTCATCCCTGTAGGTTACCAGGACATACATAAAAGTATGGATGAGTTTGAATTTTGGTCAGATCCCATAACTGACTACAGAGTTAGCTGCCCTTGAGTATCTGAAAACTACACTTTCACCAGGTTTCCAATGCAATTTTTATTCAGATCTTTTTAATACTTGCAGATAACTAGAACCGGCTTAATATCTTATGTTTTTGAATTAATTCCTGGTCACTGTTTCAAGTTCAGAGTTATCTGCCTTTGAGCATCATAAATTATGGTGTCTCCAAACATTATGCTGGCTCCATGGTGAGCGATCGTTGCCCATTGGGCTACTTGTTTTTATTTGGCCTTATCTTCTTCTTTTGCCTTTTAATTGACCAAACAGGGAAGCCTGAAAGCCACTCTCGAGCGGTAGATGGTAGGTATTCATGCCCTTGATCTGAAACAATTAAGCAACTGAGCGGCTTTGAGAGGGAGCTCAGGTTTGCATCGATATGTGAGGTTTATTTCAATTTCTTTTATTCAGACTGAGACAGTACTGTTGATTAATGAATTGACTCCTTTATAAGGCATTTTGTTAAATTTTCACACCTAGGATCAACACACTCAAAAGGTGCACAACCCACTCTGTCCACTACATTATTTTGAAATACTTTGTTTGCAATTAACAACAACAAAATCGAGAACAACAACAGCAACAACAAAAATACCATTATGATGATAAAATTAATGATAATAATAAATGGGGCTTAACATTGTTGATATAATAATGAAAAGAAGATTCATTATTAAGTCTAATGTTGTGTATTTTATGATAATTTAAAGTTGCATCATTTGACATAATGTTACAAAATGTCCTCAAAATAAAATTAACCAAATGGACATGTTAAATTTAGGATGCCAAGGTAACGCATATTTTAAGGAAAAATTTCACACATTTTTTTTCTGGGAGGCGAAAATCCTTTGAAGTCTCTTGGCAGTGGTGTGTAATTGTAATGTAATTAATGACATTGACAAAGTAATTGAAAGTAACTAATTACATTGCCTAAAAGCCATGTAATTGTAATTAAAATTTAATTGAACATATTCCAATGTTATTGGTATTCAATTGTTACTTTTCAAAATGATTGATCCCAAGTCTGCAAATATATTGTTGCTCTATGCCCAAGGGGCATACCCAACCTCCACTCCTTCATATGTCAGGGATTTTCCTAGGCTTGATCTGGGGCCGAATATCAGCCTCTTCCCAATACAAAATGAGCAAAAACTTCCCAAAATGGTGTATATCATTCCCAATTTCTTAGTTCTACATTTTAGTGAAAATTTCATGAAAATCCGAACAAAATTAGCAAAGTTATAGATGAATGAAAATTTGCATATAAATGTGAATGAAAACATGTTTTCATTCACATTTTTATGCAAATTTTCATGAGTTTTTATGATGGGCAATTAAAGCTAAAATATGTTACAGCTTTACACTACCAATTTAAATGGTTTTAATCTATTTAAAATGTTGGTCCAGTTCTTTTAGACTGTATCAAATTTTCCCAATTTTGGTGGTTCAAACGTTTTTTTCCCCAAATTCAACAGTCCCCTGGCCCTGACTTCAGAAAGGTAGGAAAATCCCTGTATGTTTTCCTTCATATGTGGCTTAATATCTTGGAAACTCTTCACTTTCAAGCTCCAAGGCAGTTGTCAGTTAGTAATACTGTTACTGCCTTCTAGCCTAATTGCTACAACACAATTGGGCTGCAGCGCAAGCGAAACTCTGTCTTGGGGTTGGACAAAGTGAGATTCAAACCAGCCTGCTCAGTTACAGAGACTAGCTAGAAAATTGAAATATCACCTATAGCAAGCCAAGATATGATACTTTCCAATAAGCAAAGAACAAAGGCGCTGATCAGAGTATGCTGATGCGCAGGCTGGTCTGGTCTTTGTTATTGCAAACCCCCGAAGACAGGTTTTCTCACTTCGAGGCCAATATACAACTTCAATACTAACACCCTAAATTATAAGAAACTTTAAACAAAACTCACATAGGTCCAGAGAAGGATATTTTGTGCACCTAAAATTGCATTTATTTCCTTACCCATCAATTTAAACATGTGTTTTGGGTACTCAAAAGAACCATCTCATTGAGACGGTTCTTTTGAGTACCCACCACATATGTTTTTGTTGAGAAATAAGAAATATGATTTTCCAGTACACACTCTTATCTTGAGGCCTGTACTCAGGTTAGGGATCAAGATTTGCTCTCTTGTTTTGTTAAATCTGAAAGATCTGTATTCCTTGTAGCTGTAGACATTTGTGTATTTCCAATTTCTTCGGTGACGAGAAACCTGACTGTAGATACAACTGTGATGCGTGTAGTGACCCTAAGAGAGTCGAGAAGAATCTCCTAGACCTTCAGAGTGGCGCGTTTGGATCGATGAATAAAAGTAGGCGAGGGGGCGGGGCCATGTACCATGTAGAGGAGGATGGTGGTGATGATATGTACGGCGGAGGAAGAAGAGGAGCTAAAAAGTAAGGTAGCCCGGAAAGGACATTTGACATAGGTTTAGATAAACAAATTCTTTGAGCGTAAAATTGTAAATATTTTTTTACTCATCAGTTTTAACATATGTTTTGGGTGCTCAAAAGAACCGGTTCATTGAGACGGTTCTTTTAAGTACCCACAACATATGTTTTGATTGAGAAATAAGAAAATTAAATTTTCGTTATGCACTCTTAACTAGAGTCCTGATATGAGCAGAGATAGCATATGATTTCCAACAATGAGGTATTTTGACAAGTGTAAACTCAGATGAGCCTGTGCAGCCTCCTTTTTAGCTTAGAAACTCCAAATGCTGTTCGGTAAGCAGCTCAACGCTCATAGAATATTCAAGTGACTAGCAAAGGCTCTGATCAGACTGCACGTATGTGCAGGCTGATCTGAGACTTTGCTGGTCGCATATACCACATTGTTCTCATGTCGCGGTTAATTTTTTTTTAATGCGCTTGCCATTTTCAGTGTTGGGCATAGAGTATTCTATTTAAGGTCCATACGTCCCATCCCTTATGTTATGTCTTATCCTGTATGTTGGTCCGTGTCGCAAGATACATTCAGTTTTACTCTTAATTTAACCCATGATAGACTTGAACCCCCTCAAGTGGTACTTTTGCAATCAGAACACGGCATTTCATCAGGGTCTGTACTATTTGCTTAGATAAAATCAATCATTTTTAAGGGAAAGAAATACAACATTTTTTGGGAAATTATTAATCTGTGACCCCTTAATATATACAATGGATCATCCTGCTGTAACCGTATCAAACATTATAAAAGAGTCTATTGGTCTACAAAGAGTTAAAATGGCTGTTCTTTTCTTCTTTTTTTTTCGATGAAAACAAAGTATGGTGGTGCACATGCAGGGGACAAAAATATTTCAATACTGCACTTGTTCTGCAGGAAGAGTGACTTACAATTTTCACTCATCCTGCAAACACATGCACTTGTCCTTTAAAAGCGTATACAATAAAGATCATGAGGGAATAATATGTAATATGACTTATAAAGCTCCTTATATCACTTTTAAAATGATATTTACCCAGTCAAATTCATAGCTGCATCTAATATACTGACAAAAAGATTTCACAGTCCATACTCAGAAAATGCTAGTTTCACCCTCAGAGTTAGGGTGAAACTGTAAAGGATGAGTAATTCTTCCCAAAGCACTCAGCCTACAGGATGAGTGCTTTGGAAGAATTACTCGTCCTTTCTAGATTTGACTTGTAATTACTAGCGGACGAGTGGAGTCTTTGTCCCCTGCCATGTATTGTGTTGTTGAGATGTAGAACAAAGAAATTGGGAATGATATTGCCCATTTTGAGAAGTTTTGCTCATTTTTGAATTGGGAAGGGACCGATATTCAGCTACAAATCAGGCCTAGGAAAATCCCTGACCCAGTAGGCAAAGAGTTTAACATCCTTGCTGACATATCTAACAGCCTTCCTCTACTGTCTTCAATAATTTGTGTATGTGAGCAGCAAAGGCTCTGGGCAGATGACGGGTACAAATTTAAAGCATTATTTTGCCCCAGAATCGTAAAAAAAGAGCCAGAATTTGGAGGTTGGGGTGACCTACACCAATGTGTGTTGTGATGACATGACATCAATTAGATTTTCTCTTTACTTGCTAGCAGTGATTTTTGTCGTCTGCTGATTACCTTTGCAAGCACTTTGGACCCAGATCAGGACAGACACAATGTCGGTCCTGATCTGGATCCAAACTGTTTGATGGGTCAGGACCGACTCAATGTTGGTTTTGATTTGGATCCAAACTGTTTGCCACTCAGAGAGTCTTCCTGAAAGAAATTATTGAAAAAGTTAGTTAGAAAAAAGTCAGCAGATGACAATATAAGCATGCTAAATTACCCAGCATGCATAGAGTTAATTTGTAGATGAATTAGGTTATTTTCTTTTCCCTAGAGAATGGGATGAGTACCAGGATCAAGGAGAAAGTGATGACGAAGATTATAATACGAAAGAAGAAAAGGAGAAAAGAGACAGAAGGGAGAGAACTAAGTTCATCAAAGATATATTCAAGAGTAGAAGAGGGGTAGGTGGCTCAGTTGGTAGACAGAAGGGAGAGAACTAAGTTCATCGAAGATATATTCAAAAGTAAGAGAGGGGTAGGGATAAATTCATAGGTCCAGTTTAGCTAAATTGTTTAGCGTAAAATGTGAATATTTCCTTACCCATCAGTTTAAACATGAGTTTTGGGTGCTCAAAAGAACCATCTGATGGAGGCTGTTCTTTGAGTACCCACACGCTGTTCTTTGAGTAGCCACACGTTGGCCACAACATATATTTTTGTTTAGAAATTAGAAAATAAATTTTTGATTATATGAGCAAGATAGGGGTAGGGGTAAATTGTTGGTTTGTTTGAGTTAATGTTATAGGACCCAACCAACCATATAAATGAAAGGCATGGCCATTTGACTTACCATATTCTTTCAGTTTATGATTATATGTACTCAGCAACTGAACAGCAATCTGTTCCATTCTTTACTATTAGGTTAGGATTTTATTTTCCAAACATTTGTCTATATATGACATATCCCTCCTGTGATTTTTATTTAAGTGTGATCAGGGGCCAAAATTCGGCCCCATTCCCTATGGAATTTAGGTGACTTTTTCCCTAATTTTAAGATTGGGATTTTCATTCAGTCAACATGCACACAAGCTACATGGTGACATTCTACTACCATTGCATCTCATTTTGCCTTCGATTTAATGGCAATAGTATGTGTAATAGCTAATTTGGTTTTTTTTCAAAAATGCCTTAATTAATTGTGCACTTTGACAATTTTCCCAATTTAGGGGTTAACCACGCTAATTTTACCAATCTGAAAGGCCCAAGGGCTCCTTCCCAAAATTGCAAAAAAAATCCCTGTCCTCTTTATGTGATCAACATGCGGAGTTGTCCCTACCTTCTGTATTTCTATGCTATATTATAGTTCTTCAGTTTTAATATACTAAGTTATGAAAATGCTTGGACTGACAATAGGTTTAGATAAAAAAAAATGAGGGTAAAAATGTAAATATTTTCTTATCCCTCAGTTGTAACAACAGTTTTGGGTGCTCAAAAGAAATGTCTCATTGAGATGTTCTTTTGAATACCCGCAACAGATGTTTTGATTGAGAAAGAAAAAATATGAATTTTAATTATGCACTCTATTATCTAGGGGCCTGCATTTGGCATTATAATAACACTATTGGAATGAATCAATGCTAGGAGTGACATGTAGCTTGACGTAATGATTGATGTTTATACTACTTCAAGTCTGATAGCTGACTTTTAAATTAGTGTTTTCAGTAAATTGATAGATAGTGATAAGTATAATTCCTTTCACCCTCACCCCTAAGTTTCTTAGGTAAACTCTTTCACTTTGAAAACTAGAAGAGTCCATTGTGTTTAAAAGAGAATGTTAGACAAAATCTGATAAAAAACTGCAAAAATTGAGATTGAGAAAAAAGCAAAATGAGTAAGCAAACAGTGTAGATCCAGATGAGATTGCTCATGTGTGGATCCAGATGAGATGGCTTATATGTAGATCCAGATGAGCATTATCATCTGGATCTACACTGATAGTCCAGATATTTTACAGGTCTATGGTGTTGAAAGGGTTAACCCTTAAAGCGCCAATCACAACTGCAGCAGACGACAAATTTTGTGACATCTATCCTAGTTTTCCAAAAAAAAAAAAGTATGATATTTCATGAGAATCATCTGCCAGCAGATGATTCTCATGAAACATCATACCTTATTTGTTGTTTTTGAAAAAAGGGAAAAATTTGAAATTGTCGTCTGCTGCAAATTATAGGTGGCGCTTTTTGGGTTAAAACCAAACATGTTGTTTATTGTTGCTCTTAACTTTGAACAGGAAACAGATGACAGTCCAGAGCCGAGGAGACACATTGAAAATGACTTCATACCTCCCAGTGAGGACTGTCCTTTAAGAGATGCTGCTAGTCAGAAAATACCTAAATTAACAGTGAAGGTAGGTAGAACATTGAAAATGACTTTGCACCTCGCAGTGAGGACTGTCCTTTAAGAGATGCTGCTTGCCAGAAAATACCTAAATTAACAGTGAAGGTAGGTAGAACATTGAAAATGACTTTATACCTCCCAGTGAGGACTGTCCTTTAAGAGGTGCTGCTAGTCAGAAAATACCTAAATTAACAGTGAAGGTAGGTAGAACATTGAAAATGACTTTATACCTCCCAGTGAGGACTGTCCTTTAAGAGGTGCTGCTAGTCAGAAAATACCTAAATTAACAGTGAAGGTAGGTAGAACATTGAAAATGACTTTATACCTCCCAGTGAGGACTGTCCTTTAAGGGATGCTGCTAGTCAGAAAATACCTAAACTAACAGTGAAGGTAGGTAGAACATTGAGAATGACTTTATACCTCCTAGTGAGGACTGTCCTTTAAGAGATGCTGCTAGTCAGAAAATACCTAAAATAACAGTGAAGGTAGGTAGGACATTGAAAATGACTTTATACCTCACAGTGAGGACTGTCCTTTAAGAGATGCTGCTAGCCAGAAAATACCTAAACTAACAGTGAAGGTAGGTAGAACATTGAAAATGACTTTATACCTCACAGTGAGGACTGTCCTTTAAGAGGTGCTGCTAGTCAGAAAATACCTAAATTAACAGTGACGGTAGGTAGAACATTGAGAATGACTTTATACCTCCGAGTGAGGACTGTCCTTTAAGAGATGCTGCTAGTCAGAAAATACCTAAATAAACAGTGAAGGTAGGTAGAACATTGAAAATGACTTAATACCTCCCAGTGAGGACTGTCCTTTAAGAGATGCTGCTTGTCAGAAAATACCTAAATTAACAGTAAAGGTAGGTAGAACATTGAGAATGACTTTATACCTCCGAGTGAGGACTGTCCTTTAAGAGATGCTGCTAGTCAGAAAATACCTAAATAAACAGTGAAGGTAGGTAAAACATTGAAAATGACTTTATACCTCCCAGTGAGGACTGTCCTTTAAGAGATGCTGCTAGTCAGAAAATACCTAAATTAACAGTGAAGGTAGGCAGAATATCTAATAAACCATGTCCTGCAGAATTCTGATTATTCTTGTAAATAGTTTCGATCTTGATCAGCTGGCTTCTTTAGAAGCAAGCTGATCAGGATCTACACTGTTTTTCACGCAGCATGGCACTCTATTGTAGGTTGACATTGTAGTGAAGGGAGGTTGAACATCTAATTAACAATGTCTAGTCCAGTCAATTTACTTGAAAATTTGACCAAACCTCAAACAAATTCCTTCAGAAAAGGTTTTTTGATTTTCATGATCTATAAGGTCCATAGATTAACAGAAAAAAAGTCCTCAAAAAAATTCGCAGGCAAAATGCATTTTTTCAGGGGCCAAAAAAGGGGCCTTTCAAGCAAATATGTGAAAAATGATATTTTTGTGTTTGTTTCAATTATCTAGCAATAATCTTTTACATTAACATTGTGCTCTTAATTTCTTAAACTCTTTATTTGACACAATGTTAAAAAGGTACCAAAAGAAAAAAAAGGAAATATTTTCATCGCCAAATGCATTTTTGGGGCAAAACCAGCAAAAATAAAGAAAGTGTCAAAAAATGAATTTTCGCTATTAATCATAAGCATTTGTAGAATATAACCTAAAAATGTATTATCATTTTTATTATAAAGAAGATAGCAAGATGTGAAGTGAAGAAACCAACATAAATAGTACTATTTTAGGGTTAAGGGTCGGGGCAGGCAGGGGGAGGAGGCACAGTCCAAAAACGTTTGAACATAGTGAAAAAGAGATTTCTTAGCTTAAATATGCATTTATCAAACTTGTTTCACCTTTTCTTTCAATAGCTGAACAGTCTGTAGATGCTAATACACTGCTTAAATATGTTACCTGAAAATGTATACTGATAATTCGTTATGGAATGATTTACTTTGTTTGTTTACTTGTTGTTTTAGTGGGTTGAAGGGATTGGAAATCATGTAAAAACTAGAGAAAACAAATTAAACTATGGGCTAGATAGTCAATTCCTCACACCCACTCACCCTAGTGATGCCACAGACATATCTATATCTTAAAGGGCAATCATTATGCACAGAACGATTGATAATTGCACTGTTGGTTCAAGCAACCAATAGCCTGTTACATACGTTACCCAATTGAATGTGTCAAAATAACTCCTGACAGTTATGAGTATAACTCAAAAAAGTTATATTAGACTTTATCTTTATTAAAAGTATGTATATAATCTATGTATTTAACATTTTAGTTACAAACAGGCTTTTAGAAAATAGGGCTGGCTTCCAGTTGCGTGGTGTACGTTACATATTTAACACTCCCTCTAAATATTTCAATGTTGGTGTCATGTAATTCATTTGTGTTTACAAATAAATTTTGTAGTATATGAAATATTTGTCAAATGAAGCGACAAGATAAATAATTAGTTTTATCTTATTTTTAAATAAAGTTTTGGGTTCTGCCATTATTAATGTATCTTTAATGAGCTGATAAACACCTCTTACCCTAACAGACTATACCATTTATATGGCAAACCATTACAACCAACTAGATATTTTGCATTTTATGCTGTGTTTTCTGTAATTATGACTTAAGTTCTACAAAATCATAACACTTTCATCCATTGTTGTGGGGTAGATGACTCAATATGATAAATGTAACTTACGTTACATTGCGTAAATCAAGAATCAGGACATGAAATTCATGATCAAATATGACTTTGCTCCGTTGGAGATCTGAAACAAAGTATAACTTTAAGGAGTAGTCATTTCTGTGTTGAATTAAAGATGTCTAATCTGGTGAGGTTATGTTGTAATGACTGCTACAATTCATTTCCTATAGTCAATATTACGTCAATTTTATGTTGCTTTACAATTTCTTTACCCTGAAATGACCAGCTATTGTTTTTGCCATCGTTGTTTTGGCAAGATCATATCAAAATTAAAAACAAAAGTCATACAAAGTATTCTTACATTATTATTAACGATTTTATTCTCTATCTCTGTAACGTATGTAATAGATTGTCTTGTTATTGATTTCTAAAAAGCAACAGTTCCCTTGCCTAATTAACATTACCACCTCAACCCATCCTAAGGAAATTTGCAATCTTATCCTTCCTTAAATAGCGATTGTTGGTGTAGTAAAAAGAGATGTCATCTGCCTGTTTTTGATTGTATATATAATTACCCTTTTCAACTTAGTATATGTCATTTGATCGTTTGTGGTGTATGCTAGCTATAAGAAGTTAATAGAAAACGCCAATACAATAAGGATGCCTGTGGTCTAAAATTTGACATCTTACTTACAATGGAAATTTTTAGAACCCGAGTTTGCTGTTTTATGCAGCAACTAACACTGCCCCTGAATACTGTAATGCTGACTTATATTGCTAAGTTAAAAAAAAGCTATACTCTTGTGATTTTTTGGGGATATTTTAGCAAATGTCTTGACTAACAGAATTACTTGTCTTTTAGTAAAAACAATGTATATGATTTTATCTTTAATAAGATGTACCAATGAGTTCTTTAAAGCTTCATATCTATAAATTTAAAATGCCATGCACAATTTATAACAAATGAATTTGGAAGGCATATATGGTATATTTTAATCATCTATATTTAATTAATTCTATGTAAGATTTGGTTTGTTAAAAAAATCAAACATTGCTGGGATCCCATGATCCAACATCATAGCCAAGTTCCTAACACAAACTAATATATCTGGACAGCATCACAAAATAGTGTAACGCTGGCTGAAATCATTCACAAGTACCCATTTCCGTTGATGTATTCTATATTTTCATCAGTGATGATACTATAAAATACAAGTTGCATTTTAGAAGAAGCAAATGTTACGTTTCTATTTCCAATAGCTTGCCTGTAATGGGCTTTTAAACAACTTTACACCCCTCCATCCACCATTAATTAAAAATTCACACATGATAGCTGTTATCATGGCCCTGGCTTCCCTCTAACTAAAGCAATAATAAGCATATGCATAAGCATAATTATCATTCAACTATACTAGGGTGAAGATTTGGTACCAGTAAAATGCATTTAAAAAAAATGTAATTTTGCTATCGAAAACTATATTTTTAACTGTGGGGAACGCAGTTTTGCGTTTTTTAAGAATTTGGAATCAGGATCGCCCGGCAATGTACGAGCCTACTCAGCAAGTTCACTGACTTGAACACCGATTAGTTTTTTTGTTTGTTGAATATATTATTGTCTGTTATGTCGCATTAGTTTTTTCTTTCTGTCTATTTTTGACCACTTGCCCATTGGAATCATTTTACGCATCGCTTGAGACAAGACGCTTCCAATGAGCCCATTGACAAATTATAGCGAGCTCATGCGATTTTCATTCTCTGCACCAAAGGATCAGACGAGCTTGCGCACATGCACTATCGAAAGGGCCTCCACAAACAATATAGACATACTGTAGAGACCAATCCAGTACCGAAGATCGGGCCACTATCGGCCCAATTCTATACGCTTACTGGCGGCGTCGATGGCGAAACAGGCCCATAGCCCCACTAGATGGCTGCGCAACCATTGCGGATTGTATAAGTAGATTGACAACCTATTGATTTTAGTTGCTGTTTCTGCACGTGGCCCAGGAATTCTACATGACAAAATGCATGTCATATCGGGAAGGGGAGATAGACTTGCCATTTAGTCAGCGAAATCAAAGAGCATATTGCGTGAGCATCTGCGAAGTTCAAATCCTGATGCAACACAGATCCCAGTTTCTTATATTTTCTACAAGAATATAAACTATTTATGCGTTCATTGGAAGCGTCTCGCGAGACGCTTTTAATGAACACAGAAAAAACGAGCTCATGAGATTTTAGTACTGCCAATAAAGTCCAAAACACTTATCTGCACACAGTCTTGACAGTCTCTGCCACTCTCACACACAGATAACTTAGGAGCATAGTCGGTGATGAAGAAGCAGAGCAAAATTTAGCCGCTCTGCTAGGCTCTAGCCCCACATAAGATGGCTGCGCATGCATGTATAAATAATGTCTAAAATATGCGGTAAGTGCAAAAATTCACGAGCCGGCTTTGAACTCTCTCTCTCTCTCAACTGATGCCGTAATGAACACTCACCTCAACGACATTATCTTGGTGCGCCATGCATGAATGTTTTAATTTTTGGTGATTAAACACGGGCGGAACCAGAGGAGGGACAGCCCCCCCCCCCCACTTGATAAAATCACAAAAATATAGGGCTTCTTAGCAATACTGGTCTGGATCCCCTGAAAAATCACAAGGCTACAAAGCCAGCATTCACGGTTGAACCATCATCGGCACGCCAGCGAAACGCCGTTTCGCTGGCGGGCCGATGATGGCCCGCTTATCGTGGTATTTGGATCCTCTGTCTTCTCATCAACTAAAAATGTTTATAAAACAAGAATTCAAATTTGGACCCCCTATGACAAAACGTTCTGAATCCGTGCATGTTAAGGACTGGGCAATTTTAGAGCCCTATGTACAGACTGATGAATCCCCACTGGAGTTTAACCCACAATGCAAAATTCGTTAGGGAGCGCAGTGACTTGTTAATGGTAGAGTGCTTGTTGATTCGAGATCGAAGGGTAACGGGCTCGAGCTTCACCTGTGGCACTGCTGCGGTTTGTGTCCTTGAGCAAGACACATAAATCTCTTCGAAATACTGTTTCAACCCGGCATGAATTAAAGACGCAAAGAATCAATTCAAATAAACAAAATTCGTTTTACACATACGCAACGGAGGACTGATATAATATTTATGACTCATTGCAAGGCAAAATTAAACTGCCTTTTTTATTGCTTGAATTGACGATAGCTCGATGTTCAGGTTTACAAATGCTTCCATGACTTTTTCGTGCGCATAGACGCGTAATCGTTTGAATTGTCTCGGAGATTTCCATTTTCTCTGAGCCGCTAAAATAGATTATCACACTATAAGGTCATTCAATTCACTAAAACACAAAAAATCTATCCACAATTTCATTGAGAGCGGACCCACTGATCAGAATGCGTATTGCAGTGATATTTGCAACACATAAACACTTCTTTATCCGAGAATATTAAGAAAAAATATCGGAATCCAACACGATTCTATACTTACAGTCCTTCATAAACTGCCTCTGTGACGTCATCAGGACACTCCGATAGCAAAGGGAAGTAACTAATTCAAGGGAAGTAAGCGAGTCGATATTTTATTGACAAAGCGCACAAGCTTAAAGAAAATGATGATAATGCTCATTTTATCATTGAACATTGTGGAAAATGATCTGGGTTCTTGATAAATACATAAAATCCGACATATAAAAGGAATTTGCAATGAAAAATGAAAAACCTTGATATGTTCCCTTTAATTGTTCTATGTTTTGTTGTATGTTACTTTATGTCCATTCTAGTTTTGCAATCATCTTGATGGGGAAGAGAGAGCTGGTTGCTTTGCTTAGTTTGTCTTCCTGGTGTATGGTGATTGTTGTGTGGCTTTTCCTCATGGTGCCATGGGTTTGTCTGCAGTTTATGATTGTGGTATTTCCTGATCATACTCACTATTTTTGGTTTGGTCATAAAGTTAATCAAATTTGAAAGTACCAAGTTAAATGTTTTATGTGTTTTGCAAGCTACTTTACAGTGGCTTGAGGATGTTTGAGAAGGCGAATGGGGCAACCCTTTGTAAATAAAGCAAAACTTACTTTCAAACTTAGTAACTCAGCAGAGAGATGTGATTGGTTCAAGTTAATGCATGTTATGCCATACTTTCTTGTCAATGTTACCAGGTGTAAAAAGATCACAACATTTTTCTCTTTTGTTGGGTTGAAACGACGCATAAAATGGTGCTGATATGATATAAAAATATAAATTGACACACACCTGACCTAATAATGTAAATATGAGAAGTAAACCATATATTACACATGTTGTTTTCGTTAATAATCTTCATTCTCTTTCTCAAGACATTTTGAGGTACGTTGTAGAATTTTGAGTCACTTTTTTCTTATGTTAATGTAATAAAACACTGGAACAGCGGAAAGTAATCTCATTTAGCTAACAACTGTAGTCAGAAGGTCACAAGCGTCCCACCAGATTGTAACGAATCTACACCATGCAAAGTCAAGTAGGTGTGATTAATGTGTATCATATCTTGGTTCTTTTCTACTGCTGAAAGCACAATACCACTTCAGCCATTCCCAGGATTGTGTTTGGGCGTTATATATCATAAGCAGACTCATTATCCCCACGCTTTTTTAAAAAAGCGATGGGGATATTGCAATCGCCTCCGTCCGTCCGTCCGTCCGTCCGTCTGTCCGTCCGTCTGTCCGTCCGTCCGTCCGTCCGTCACGCTATCTCCTCCTAAACCATTGGACGAAATTCAACCAAATTTGGTGTGTGGGTTGCTCACATGAATGGGGCGTGCAACGGCACATTTTTTTTTGGCCCCGCCCCCTGGGGCCCTGGGGAGGGGCCAAAAGGTCAAATATCATTAAATGTCATTAAATTTCAATTACAAAGTCAATTTGAAAGATTTTTTGACCAAACTTTGTGTGTCTTCTCCCACATGAAAGATATAAAACATATCAGACGGGATTTTCATTTGGCAGCCTGGGTCATGCCCTAGGGGTCGGACTTGGGGGTACCGTGGGGGGTTGGGGCGGTCAAAAAAATTTTTTCCCGAAATTCAACCAGATTTGGTGTGTGAGTTTCTTACATGAATGGCACACGCACCGGCGCCATTTTTTTGGTCCTCGCGCCCTGGGGCCTTGGGGAGGGGCCAAAAGGTCAAATATCATTAAATCTGAATTACAAAGTCAATTTCAAAGATTTTTAAACCAAACTTTGTATATCTTCTCACAAATGAAAGATATAAAACATATCAGACGGGATTTTCATTTGGCCGCCTGGGTCATGCCCAGGGGTGGGACTTGGGCGTACCGTGGGGGGCTGGGGGGTCAAAAAAAATTTTTTTTCCGAAATTCAACCAGATTTTGTGTTTGAGTTACTCACATGAATGGCACATGCACCGGCACAATTTTTTGGGTCCCGGCCCCCTGGGGCCTTGAGGAGGGGTCAAAAATTTAATTTTCTGAACATGTACATGTGGCATATCAAATAAACGGGGCTGAGCAGTATACCAGGATACACTGAAATTTTTTTACCTACGATCAAACTGGTGACCTTCAATTACCATTAGATTTCTTCGAGAGCGTGGGGATTTGCGATGGCGCGCCATCGAATGTGTTCTAGTTCTTGTTGTTTTATAGCTTGTGTGTTTGCTCTATTTCTGATGGGTCGTATTGCTCAATTTTCCAAGGATATTCTTCAAGTTCATCATTCAGTATTTCAATGTTGCTGCAGCTCCAAGAATATACAAGACCTTGTTAGCGACATGAGTACTTTTCAGGCACATTTGAAGCGTTTGCTCTTTACTACATGCAGATTAGGCAATATTTCTAGTGCTGCATATTCGTTAAGTTTTAATTGGTTAGCCTGCCAACCTCCTTCCGTTGCATCTAAGTAATTAATTCAAGTCTACACATATACTCGGACCCAGTATAAACGGACTGGTCACTGGCGGAAATACAAAGTTATGTTGTTGTGGCTTTGTTTAAGTGCTATTTCAAAGTGTTACAACCAATAAAATTGATTCTGAACATACAAAGTTATTCCCCGTATGCAAAGTTGAAATATTACAAGTTACAGTAAATGAAATTTAAGTTTTATCATCTTTTTAGGGTGATTTCTTCAACTTCAATATCTTCAACATACATCAGTTTTGAAAGCTAAGACTCGACAACGTATTTCCAATATTTACATTTAACTGTCCCGGTATACTGGGTCCGAGAAATGTATAACAAATCTGGAAATTAAAAACAGATCTTTTAAGACATCCCTTTCTCTCTCGCATTCTTTGGGCTTTTGAACATATTGGTTGCCAGCAATTAGATTAAAAACTATCAAAAACTATCTAGTATTTGTTTTAAAATTTAATGCAACTTACCCGACAAATTTGCAATGGAAATATCTTTCTTAGATGGACTGGAAAGATACCGGTGTAACAGGCCGGAATTTCCCCCCAGTCAGTTTTTTCCCCGGGGAAAGAGTAGGCCGGCCCATTCTTTCCCCACCCAGTCAGTTTTTTCCCCCCTTAATAATTTCAAAAATCATAATGGAATTATTATTTCTTAGCATAAATTTAAAAAGCCGCTATTAATTTAGCAATAGGTCTCAAAAGTACTCATACTTATTGCTGTTTGGTTGTGATTTCTAGGGGTTCAGACCATTCACTTTTACTATCAGTCTTTTGGTTTATTGTACTCTTTCACTGTATCGAAATACTTTCGAATGACATGGCAAAGAGATCTTCCACTTTAAAACCCGTTTAGCTAACTGGTTCTTCTAAATAGGGGGTGGGGAAAGACTGGGCCGGCCCATTCTTTCCCCCCTCCATTGAGTTCTAACCTTTCAATTTATCTGTCAGTCCTTGGTTTAAACTACTCTTACACTGAATCTGAACACTCATGATTGACATATCTCAAGGAGAAATTCAAGTTACAAGCATTCAGCCAAATGATTCTTCTAAATAGGGGGTGGGGAAAGACTGGGCCGGCCCATTCTTTCCCCCCTTTATTATTTTCTAACCTTTCTATTTATCTCATAGTCTTTAGGTTTAACCTACTCTTGCACTGTATCTGAACACTCATGATTGTCTTGTCCTAAGGAGAAATTCAAGTTAAGAAAGCATTTAGCTAACTGCATGTTCCTTCTCAATAGTGGGGTGGGGAAAGACTGGGCCAGCCCATTCTTTCCCCCTCCCCCCCCCTCCATTGGGTTCTAACCTTTCAATTTATCTGTCAGTCCTTGGTTTAAACTACTCTTACACTGAATCTGAACACTCATGATTGACATATCTCAAGGAGAGATTCAAGTTACAAGCATTCAGCCAAATGATTCTTCTAAATAGGGGGTGGGGAAAGACTGGGCCGGCCCATTCTTTCCCCCCTTTATTATTTTCTAACCTTTCTATTTATCTCTCAGTCTTAAGGTTTAACCTACCATTGCACTGTATCTGAACACTCATGATTGTCTTGTCCTAAGGAGAAATTCAAGTTAAGAAAGCATTTTGCTAACTGCATGTTCCTTCTCAATAGTGGGTTGGGGAAAGACTGGGCCGGCCCATTCTTTCCCCCCTCCATTGGGTTCTAACCTTTCAATTTATCTGTCAGTCCTTGGCTTAAACTACTCTAACACTGAATCTGAACACTCATGATTGACATATCTCAAGGAGAAATTCATGTAACAAGCATTCAGCCAAATGATTCTTCTAAATAGGGGGTGGGGAAAGACTGGGCCGGCCCATTCTTTCCCCCCTCTATTATTTTCTAACCTCTCTATTTATCTCTCAGTCCTAAGGTTTAACCTACTCTTGCACTGTATCTGAACACTCATGATTGTCTTGTCCTAAGGAGAAATTTAAGTTAAGAAAGCATTTAGCTAACTGCATGTTCCTTCTCAATAGTGGGGTGGGGAAAGACTGGGCCAGCCCATTCTTTCCCCCCCCCCTCCATTGGGTTCTAACCTTTCAATTTATCTGTCAGTCCTTGGTTTAAACTACTCTTACACTGAATCTGAACACTCATGATTGACATATCTCAAGGAGTAATTCAAGTTACAAGCATTCAGCCAAATGATTCTTCTAAATAGGGGGTGGGGAAAGACTGGGCTGGCCCATTCTTTCCTCCCTCTATTATTTTCTAACATTTCTATTTATCTCTCAGTCTTAAGGTTTAACCTACTCTTGCACTGTATCTGAACACTCATGATTGTCTTGTCCTAAGGATAAATTCAAGTTAAGAAAGCATTTTGCTAACTGCATGTTCCTTTGAATGACCTATTCCAAAGAGAGATCAAGTTTTTAAACCAACAAGTTAATTGGTTCTTCTACATTGTGGAGTGGGGAAAAACTGGGCCGGCCCATTCTTTCCCCCCTCCAAAATGTTGGGATCTTTCTATTTATCCTCTAGACTTTAGGATTATGTTATTCTTTTGCTGTATCATAACTCTCTTGACTTATACCAAGCAGAGAATTTCCCCCCTCCTTAATCTTTCGATCTCTATTGATCATTTCGTCTTTCGGTTTATGTTACTCTTTCACTCTGTTTTAACATTTATGAAAGACCTTTACCAAAGTGAGAATCAAGTTTTCAATCCAACAAGATTATTGGTACTTCTACATTGTTGTGTCGGGAAAGACTGGGCCGGCCCATTCTTTCCCCCTCCAAAATGTTCGGATCTTTTATTTACCCTCCAGACTTTTGGATTATGTTATTCTTTAGCTGTATCTGAACTCTCTTAACTTATACCAAGCAGAGAATCAAGTTTTCAAACCAACAAGTTTATTCGTAATTGTAGGGTGGGGAAAGACTGGGCCGGCCCATTCTTTCCCCCCCTCCTTAATCTTTGGATCTTTCTATTGATCGTTTCGTCTTTCTGTTTATGTTACTCTTTCACTGTATCTTAATTTTATGAAAGACCTATTCCAAAGTGAGAATCAAGTTTATTAATCCAACAAGATTATTGGTACTTCTACATTGTTGGGTGGGAAAGACTGGGCCGGCCCATTTTTTCCCTCCTCCAAAATGTATTGATCTATATATTTATCTTCCAGTCTTTTAAATTATGCTGCTCTTTCATTGCATCTTAACACTAATGTATGACCTGTTCAAAAGAGAGAATCTAGTTTTCAAACAACAAGTATATTGGTACTTCTGCATTGTCGGGTGGGGAAAGACTGGGCCGGCACAATCTTTCCCCCCTCCAAAATCTTCCTATCTTTCTATTTATCTTTTCAGTCTTTTGGATTATGCAACTTTTTGAATGTATGTGAACAATTTTAAATGACCTATTCCAAAGTGAGAATTAAGTTTTCTATCTTACAAGTTATTTGGTACTTCTACTTTGTGGGGTGGGGAAAGACTGGGCCGGCCCATTCTTTCCCCCCCCCCCTCCATAATGCTTGGATCTTTCAATTTATTGTTTAGTCTTTCGGTTTATGTTACTCTTTGACTGTATCTGAACAATTTTGAATGACCTATTCCAAAGAGAGATCAAGTTTTTAAACCAACAAGTTAATTGGTACTTCTACATTGTGGGGTGGGGAAAAACTGGGCCGACCCTTTCTTTCCCCCCTCAAAAATGTTGGGATCTTTCTATTTATCCTCTAGACTTTTGGATTATGTTTTTCTTTTGCTGCATCTGAACTCTCTTGACTTATACCAAGCAGAGAATCAAGTTTTCAAACCAATAAGTTTATTCGTAATTGTAGGGTGGGGAAAGACTGGGCCGGCCCATTCTTTCCCCCCTCCTTAATCTTTCGATCTTCTATTGATCGTTTCGTCTTTCGGTTTATGTTACTCTTTCACTCTAATTTAACATTTATGAAAGACCTATACCAAAGTGAGAATCAAGTTTTCAATCCAACAAGATTATTGGTACTTCTACATTGTTGGGTGGGGAAAGACTGGGCCGGCCCATTCTTCCCCCCCTCCAAAATCTTTTGATCTTTCTATTGATCAGTTAGTCTTTCGGTTTATGTTAGTATTTCACTGTATCTTAACACTTATGAATGACCGATTCCAAAGAGAGAATCAAGTTTTCAAACCAAACATTTTATTTGTACTGCTACATTGTGGGGTGGGGAAAGACTGGGCCGGCCCATTCTTCCCCCCCCCCCCCCCCCTCCATAATGCTTGGATCTTTCAATTTATTGTTTAGTCTTTCGGTTTATGTTACTCTTTGACTGTATCTGAACAATTTTGAATGACCTATTCCAAAGAGAGATCAAGTTTTTAAACCAACAAGTTAATTGGTACTTCTACATTGTGGGGTGGGGAAAAACTGGGCCGGCCAATTCTTTCCCCCCTCAAAAATGTTGGGATCTTTCTATTTATCCTCTAGACTTTTGGATTATGTTATTCTTTTGCTGTATCATAACTCTCTTGACTTATACCAAGCAGAGAATCAAGTTTTCAAACCAATAAGTTTATTCGTAATTGTAGGGTGGGGAAAGACTGGGCCGGCCCATTCTTTCCCCCCTCCTTAATCTTTCGATCTTCTATTGATCGTTTCGTCTTTCGGTTTATGTTACTCTTTCACTCTATTTTAACATTTATGAAAGACCTATACCAAAGTGATAATCAAGTTTTCAATCCAACAAGATTATTGGTACTTCTACATTGTTGGGTGGGGAAAGACTGGGCCGGCCCATTCTTCCCCCCCTCCAAAATCTTTTGATCTTACTATTGATCAGTTAGTCTTTCGGTTTATGTTACTATTTCACTGTATCTTAACACTTATGAATGACCGATTCCAAAGAGAGAATCAAGTTTTCAAACCAAACATTTTATTTGTACTGCTACATTGTGGGGTGGGGAAAGACTGGGCCGGCCCATTCTTCCCCCCCCCCCCCCTCTCCAAAATGTTCTGATCTTTCTATTTATCTTTCAGTCTTTCAGTTTATGTTATTCTTTTACTGTATCTGAAGACTTATGAATGACTCATTCCAAAGAGATAATCAAATGTATATTGGTTATCTCCCTCCAAAGTGTTCCAACCTTCGTATTTTATCTTAGTGAATTGATTCTTCCAAATAGGTGTTGGGGAAAGGCTGGGCCGATTTTCCTTTAACCCATTCAAATAACCATTTTGAATTAAGAACATACTCATTTTGTTTTTTGAATAGGCTAACCATTTATAATCAAATCCTTCTACACCCTCTGCACTTTTGTGCTGTGTTGAGGGTGGTAGAGTTATAATACAGCTATTTCAGAATGATATATTTAATTTGATTTAACTACACAATGACACATATATCATTTTCAAGCCTTTTCCGAAAAAATAACATGGGGGGAAAAAACTGACTGGGTGGGGAAAAAACTGACTAGTCAAATCTTTCCCCGGGGGAAAAAACTGACCGGTCCACCGGAAACGGCGACCAGTAAATATCAGATTTCCTTTCCTACGGCACGTACGTGCTTCCATACATTGTTTTTTGGGACGGCACCTTTTTTACATCATAAATTTTAGGAAAAAATTTTCTTATGTCTACTTTTTAATAGTATGTACTACTGGTGTGGTTAAAACAATTTTTAAATGCAGAAAATGGAAAAGTTCTTTTAAAAAATGGCATTCCGAAATTTGGTTCATGCGAGCAATAGTGCGGGAAGTATATGTTTGCGTCACTTTTGAATATCAAATTTATATTTTGAGGTTGTCAACTGTTATAAGCAATACCTACCAACATAATTGAGTGGTCTGTTGTTTCAAATCGCCAATCGTATCATTTTTTTCTGGCTCTTTTCAAATTAATTTCAATCTGGAGAAAAATATTGATGTATCGTTTCCTATAGCGACGGTGTATTACGTCACTTAAATTTGTAAGGTGTACTTGAATTGCCAGGGCGAAAAAACGCAAAAATCGCATATTTTAAACTCCAATTATTCGAAAATGCCGAAATATTTTTCTGAGGACTTTTTGTTGGTCAATAAGTCATATATTATCTACATGTTCACGCCAACACGGCTTCTGAAGGAATTAGTTTGAGGTCGTAATGTAGATTGACTGGACTAGTCCTGCAGAATTCTGATTTACCCTCCTTTGAAAACATTGTAGATCCTTATCAGCTGGCTTCTGAAGAAGCCATAGGTAGAACATCTAATTAATCATGTCCTGCAGAATTCTGATTTACCCTCCTTTGAAAACATTGTAGATCCTTATCAGCTGGCTTCTGAAGAAGCCATAGGTAGAACATCTAATTAATCATGTCCTGCAGAATTCTGATTTACCCTCCTTTGAAAACATTGTAGATCCTTATCAGCTGGCTTCTGAAGAAGCCAGCTGATCAGGATCAACACTGTTTCTCATGCAGCATGACACTCCATTGTAATAGATTGAATTAGATAACTGAACTGGCTGGAAAATGGAAGTCAGTGGGGCATATTGGTATATTCAGAGGGACAAGGTAAAAAAAATGAAATTCAATTTTTAACCCCACACTGAATCATGAGAATAGTACTCATTGTCACTTAATTTTTAGCTCACCTGAGCCGAAGGCTCTCGTTGAGCTTATAGTATGAGACTCCAGCCGGCGTCTGTCCTTCTGTGGGTCCGTCTGTTCACACTTTCAAACATGAATATATCTGAGACCAGCAGTCCTATCAAGATCAAATTTCATCTGGAGCATCATTGGGGTGGGGGATTGAATGTAATTTGGTTTTGGGTAAGATCAGATCAGAACTCTGGTTTCAATGGCAACATATAGCTCCCATAGGGTTATAATGTGGAAAATCTTGTGACCACTCTAGCTCGTTCATTTTTTATTTGTTCTTCTTTATTCTTGGGTTCGAAATTTGGCAGGATCCAACCAGGGACTTATAAGTTAGCTGCCCTTGAGCGTCTGGAAAAATCCCCATAGACTTATAATTGGAGAAATGTTGTGATCACTCTAGAACCTTTATTTTTGGATGGATCTTCTTCATTCTTGCAGATAACAAGTCCAACCATAAAAGCTAGGATGAGTTTGAATTTCGGCAAGATTCCATCACTGACTTCGGAGTAAGCTGCCCTTGAGAATCAGAATAATTAATGAATAATGTTGTGACCACTCTAGCTCCTTCATTTTTGATTGGATCTACTTCATTCTTACAGGCAACAAGTTAACCCATAATATCTCAGATGGGTTCGAAATTCAGCAGGATCCGACTAGGGACTTATGAGCTACATACCCTTGAGCGTTTGGAAAAATCCCCATAGCCTTATAATGGGAGAAATGTTGTGACCACTCTAGTGCTTTCAATTTTGAATGGATCTTCCTCATTCTTGCATACAATAAGGACAACTATTAAAGCTTGGATGAGTTTGAATTTCGGCAAGATTCCATTACTGACTTCGGAGTTAGCTGCCCTTAAGCGTCAGAAAAATTAATGAATGATTTCGTGACCATTCTAGCTCCTTCATTTTTTATTGGATTTTTGACATTCTTGCAGGCAACAAGTAAACCCATAATATCTCAGATGGGTTTGAAATTCAGCACGATCCCACCAGGGACTTAATAGTTACCTGCCCTTGAGCGCTTGGAAAAATCCCCATAGACTTATAATAGGAGAAATGTTGTGACCACTCTAGTGCTTTCAATTTAGAATGGATCTTCCTCATTCTTGCATAAAACAAGGACAACTAATAAAGCTTGGATTAGTTTGAATTTTGTCAAGATCCCATCACATATTTTGGAGTTAGCTCCCCTTGAGCATCCTAAAAATTAATGAATAATGTTGTGACCACTCTAGCTCCTTCAGTTTTGATTGGATCTTCTTCATTTTTGGAGGCAACAAGTAATTCCATAATATCTCGGATGGGTTTGAAATTCAGCAGGATCCAACCAGGGTCTTATGAGCTACCTGCCCTTGAGCATTTGGAAAAATCCCTATAGAGAAATGTGCTTTCAATTTTGAATGGATCATCTTCTTCATGGACAACCATAAAACTTGGATGAGTTTGAACTTTAAGTAGAACTAACCTCAGACTGTTGAGTTAACAGCCCTTGAGTGTTATAAAAATGCATTGACTTACAATGGAAGATCTTATGTGACCACTCTAGCACCCTCATTTTTGAATGAATCTTCCTCAGTCTTGCAGGTAACAATGACAACCATAAAAACTTCAATGAGCTAGATTATCCACCACACCTAACCACCAATTACAGAGTTAGTTGCACTTGAGCGTCTAAAATATACTTGTATAATGTTGTGACCACTCTAGCGCCTTCATTTTTCATTTGATTTTTTCATCCTTATAAGTTATCAGGACATACATTAAAGATTGGATTGGTCAGAACCCATCACTGAATATAGAGTTAGCTGCCCTTGAGCATCTGAAAATACACTTTCACCATTTTTATTCAGATCTTTTTAAAACTTGCAGATAACCAGGACTGGCATAATATCTTATGTTTTTAATTAGTTCCTGGTCACTGTTTCAAGTTCAGAGTAATCTCCCTTTGAGCATCATCAATTATGGTATCTCCAAACATTATACTGGCTCCAAGGTGAGCGATCGTCGCCCATAGGACTGCTTGTTATATTTTGTTTGTTTGTTTTTTTGATTTGATTCTTTACATCCCATCAACAATCTTTCAGTTAAACAGGGACAGGTCTTCCTGGGTTGAACCAGTATTAAGCTAGGATAAATGTGTCTTGCTCAAGGACCACAACGCAGTGAGGCGGGTGAGGCTTGAACCTGCGGCCTCTCGGTCTCGAGTCAAGCACTCTACCACTTAGCCACTGCGCTCCCTAATTTTTTTATATAACTAACACGTTTCATTATCCAGTGTATGCCAAAGTTATCCAGTGTATGCCAAAATGATATTTGGTTAAAACATGGTTTTTCATGCATCAACATTCGTCATTCTCAAGAGAGATGTTAAACACATGGGAGTGCAGTGGCTCAGTGTTGGAGTGCTTTACTCGGGACTGAGGGGTTGCAGGTTTGAGCCTCACCAGCATCACTGCATTGTGTCATTGAGTAAGACACATTTATCCTTGCTTAGTACTGGTTCAACCCAGGAAGACCCGTCCTGACATACCTGAAAAATAATTGACTGAGATGTGAAGATTCTATTAAACTAACAAAACAAGAATATAAAACACAGTGAGTGAAGACCATTTTGATTAACATCTGAGGGATCTGGCTAACGTTTAATCACAGGTTTAGATGAACAATTTTTTTATCATAAAATTGTAAATTTTGTCTTACCGTTAGTTTTTAGCATATGTTTTAGGTGCTCAAAAGAACCGTCTCATTGAGACGGTTCTTTTGAGCACCCACAACATATGTTTTGGTTGAGAAATAAGAAAATCATTTTTCTGTTAGGCACTCTAAACTAAAGTCCTGGTTTAATGAAGGTGACACAGATCACTAGCAGCCACATGACAATGAGAAGATAATTAAAATAAAACAGCCAGCTCTCTCTTCCTCGGTGAAATGATTGCGAAACTAGAAAAGACACTAAGTGCTGCATAACAAAACAAAGACCAAACAAAACCACCAAATGAGGACTACGATAAACAATAAAACAACAACAACAACAATACCATCACCTTATAATACCCAACAGCTGAAGCCACTGGGGGAGGGGGTCACTGGCACCAAATTGTGTTTCTGCACTCAATCTCTTGAATTGAAAATGATGGATTCAAACCACACTTTATATCTTGTATCATTGTGACAATACTTTATATATTTTATCATTGTGACAAAATTATGAGTTGATTAGATTGGTGACCTTGGCCTATATTTTTGCTAGGTACCTGAACACCCCTTTTGGATAATTGACAAGCTCAGTGCAAAATTGGCTTCATACTTCCTTGCTTCATACTTCCAAGAAGGTATGTTTATTTTGACAAAAACCTGAAGAATTGAGATTAGCTATTGCTATAACAACCGTTCTGAACAAATTCCTATCAATTTATACCCCAGCCACATACAGATCGCCCTTATAGAAATACATGGAATTCTGGATACCATGAGACTGTGTTGTAAATTCAATTATGTCAAACTGAAAGTTGATGATTGTGCGTTCTGTTTTCCCCCTTCTCTCCTCTATGTTATACTTTGATCTTTTCAATAAATAACCTGGCCTCGAGGTTGTAAAACTTTTTTCATGCTCAACTCAGCTGAGCACAAAATTGATCCTGCTCATAAAAGTTAAAATGCCAACAATTGTTGGCATGTTAACATTTATTAGCATGATAAATACAATATCTGAGAGACTTAAAGCTAGAAACTTCTTTATTTGTCGGTATTTAATTTTGATGAGCAGTTGAAATTCATGCTCAGTTGAGTTGAGCATGAAAAAAGTTTATAATCTCCAGTTTACCCAGTCTTTTATATTTATCCTATCTGGTATATTTATTCTGTCTTTTATAATTATCCTGTCATCTGTGATTATCCTGTCTTCTATAATTATCCTGTCTTGTAGGCAAGAGAACATTGTATGTCATTGCTAGAAACTGCCCTGAGAGATAATTTTGTCAAGTATTATCAAGACATTCCCTCCAAAATGGCTGCCAAGGACTATGAACCAAGGATATGTGCAATAGATCTGGAGCATGAGGTTTTCATAGGTAAGTGGTGCTTGAAATTGATAGCTTCAAAACTGACAGATTTGTAGATGGGTGATTTCATTGTGACCAATAAGAATGTAAGTGAAAAATCATGACTCCCCCCCCCCCCCCAAAAAAAAAAAAAAAATATATATATATATAAAAATAAAAATAAATAAAAACAATAAAAACAAACAAATAAACACGTAGCATTTAGTACAATTTGGACCAGTACTTTGCAATATAGGCTTTCTATGCACATGAGTAGAGGAGAGAGTAGATGATAAGAGTTGTGACTGGCCGAAAAAGCGATTTCCTGCTTTACTTACTGAAATTTCAGAAAATGATTTTAGCCAGCTGATGAAAACTTGTTACTTATACCATATGCATAGAGTTAGTGGATAACTGTATTAAAAATTTTCATTTGGGGAGGTATATCGTCGGATATATGGTCGGAAATTTAGTTTTACGGCGACATGTAAGAGGAGCCGTAAAACGTGATTTCTGAACATATATCCGACGATATACCTCCACAAATGAAAATTTTGAATATGGTTATCCCCATTCTAATGCACTATTAACATTTTCCTTTCAAAAAGACAGTGAAAATGTACTTTGTTGCGCCTATACGTCCAGCAGCTGCCAGCTGCATAAAATCGCTTTCCAGCTGCATATATTCACATGTCAACCAATAATAAGCAACGTTACGTAATGACGCCGGATTTTCGACAGTATGTGGCAGGATATGCTGTCGCAAATTTTTGACGTTATCCAATCAGACATCGCGTTGCATTTGAAAGTGCATTAGAATCACTCTTTAACCCTTTACCTCATAAAACGCTTTTAATGATTTTGCAAACAGAGCACACCCAGATCAGGCAGCTCTTGTAAGAGCTGCCTGATCAGGGTCTACTCTGCTTGCTTATGGAATGGAATATGATATATCTGATCCTATACTATTGGACCTGACAAGTAGTTCCTTTGTTCTATGTATCAACATGAAAGTTTACATAAATAATTATTCATAGTGGGTGGAGCCTTGCTTGAATAGCCATGGATGAAAGGGTTAAATATGTTTTCTCAGCTATTCAATAGGGCTAGAGACCTAATATTTAGTTTGAGCCTTCATTTACTTCCATACTTTCTTCGTTATGCCAACAGCGAAGGCTCTGGCAAGTTTGCACAGGCACATATGGTTCACTGGTTGCCAATCAATATGATAAGTTAGTAAAATCTCAACTCCCGCATTGACTAGTCCTATCATATGTCAGTACCATAACCGTGTATAAAATGGGGTTTTCTTGCCTTTAGAAATGGCAATAAGTTTTAGTGTCAACATAAATTGCATTTTGAGTACCCACAATCTATGTTTCCATGAAGGAAGATATTTAAGTTAGCAATCATCATTATGACATACCCATATCTTGAGCTAAGAAGCTTTATAATATTAATCTTTTTTTCTGCAACATGTATGGAAATAGTCTTCATGTTGCCCTTTATTCTAACACACCTCGCCTATAGAGTCAATGCTAAAAACGTGATATATCAAACAATAATTCATAGTTTTGAAAGCCCGAGGAAAGAGCACACTAGCTGACGTCATTTGTTACTGCAAATGATGTCATTCATGGCGTTAGACGTGTAACGTTGTTTTTACGCTTGAAAGATATTACAAATAATGTAAACGTATGCAACACAGTCCAACTATTGGTGGGAACTCTTCAGTATAATGGCGAAAAGTTGGAAGAAGCCAAAAGCTCCAAATGTGTTTTTGTCATTTATTGTGTGTTAGAATCTAAATAGATCAGCTCTTGTACGTGAATTGTTGAGTAATAGTTCACTGTTTGTCGGTCAGTTGTAGGAATATATGTCACTCGCGCTGCACGCTCATGATTTGATCTTTACAACTGACCTCCAAACAGTGAATTATTACTCAACAATTCATTGCTAGAGCTGATCTATTCCTTAATTAAAGCATATCATATATACTCTAATGTTCAAACATTCTGACTCCTCTCAAAATTTGATCTCGGGGTTATAAAACATTTTCATGCTGAACTCAGCTGAGCACAAAATTGATTCTGCTCATAAATGGCATTTTAACATTTATTAGCATGATAAATACAACATCTGAGAGACTTAAAGCAAGAATCTCTATATTTGTTGATGTTTTAGTTTTAATGAGCAGTTGAATTTTTGTGCTCAGTTGAGCATGAAAAAAAGTTTTATAACCTCGAGGTCTGAGTTGGAACTTTGTGCTCAAGACAATTTGTCTTGTTATTATGGTTGATATGGTATGCCATTACGATTTTTCTTTCTAGCCAACAGAATTGTAAACATCTACAAAGCCTCGATCATGCGCTCAGTGACAGAGATCAAAAAGAATACTGCCATAAAAGAGCTTCACATTGCCTTAGTACCAAAATGGCATTCTACAAGTGCCACACTAGACAGTGATCCAGAGGACTCAGTAACCAAGCAAACAGACAGTGATTCTAAGAGTTGTGAAAAAGACACAAAAGCTGATTCTAATGGTGATACTACAACTATATCAAACTCAAAGGACAGCAGGCTGTTAGACTGTGATAATGTCTCAAATGATGTGAATCATTCCGGTGCTGCAAACTCTAGTCATCTCAGGGATAATACAATCAATCTAGGTGATAAAGACACAGATAAATCTAGTCATAATTCTGACATTAGTGAAACACAGAAGGAAGTGACAGTTAAACCAGTGTGGAAGCCTCCTGTAGTTCCTAAAATAAAGTATTTCTTTGAGAGAGGTGATTCTCTTAAGAAGGAAATGGAGGAGAAAAACTATGAAAATCAAAGTACTGAGAGTACTGAAATAATGGAACAGAGTGTGACTGATATTGATAACAAAATTAAGGGTCTGAAGAGAGAACACGAACCAGAAGTAAGATTTAGTTAACCCTTAATTTGCCATTGCAACAAATGTCGTCTGCTTCTCTCGTCTGCTGAAATGTATAAGAAGTCTCCATAGCAAACAGTGTGGACCCAGATCAGACTGATCTGGGTTCACCCTGTTTGCTTCTATACATAAATTAGTCAGTAATGTAAGGCAATTATTTGCAGCAGATGACTTCAGCAGACGACATTTTCAGATGCATATTTTTCTTGGTGCTTTAAGTGTTAACTTATTTGCATGTAGGGTAATTTTTCATGTTTTTTGTCATCTGCTGACTTTTCAAAATAAACTTTTTCAAATATTTCTTTCACGAACACTATCAGAGTGTCAAACAGTATGGATCTAGATCAGGCCCAATATTCTGTCTGGCCTGACCTGGGTCCAAATGGTTTGCAAAGATCATCAGCAGATGACAAAGTCGGCCACTGGCAGACAAAGAATTAAGGATATGGTAAATGTTCTAAATTCCGAACACTTTTTTTTTTTATCTATTCTCAAGCTGCTTATCAGAATAGCAAACAGGGAAGACCCTGATCAGACTGCTTCTTCATTCTTCAGAAGCATTCTGGTTTGGGTCTGCACTGTTTATCTAGGCCTTTTTAGCAGACAACTAGTATTCAAAATTTTAGATATTCACCATATTCAATGTGTTACAAGATATTTATGACATTTGCATGAAGTCAAGCTTGCACAGCTATTGAGTGGTGCTTTACGTAAGTCCAGCTAATCAAAAATTTTGATGATAAAATCGTAATTATTTTCTTATCTATCAGTTTAAACATATTTTTGGGGTGCTCAAAAGAACCATCTCATTGAGACAGTTCTTTTGAGTACCCACAACATATGTTTGGTCAATATATAGGAAAAATCATTTTTAATTATGGACTCTTATCTAGAGGCCTAAGTGCTAGATGTCTAGACTAAGTAGTAGATACAAGTCAGTTATGGAGCTTGCTGAAAGCGGTATCATAGATATTCCTTGGTGTGTGTTTCTTGTTGCTGGGGCGACTTAAATCCACACCTACAACAAAAATCTATGGTGAGGTATCATAGATATTTATTTCAGTTCGTTCCATAACTGTAACTTGTATCATGGCCTTACTATCTTTTCAATTCAAATATTTTCCAATACCTGCTATGAAGGCAGAGCCAAGAAGTTGACAACAGTGTGGTATCTTCAGAATCAAGAAGTTAACAAACAGTCAATAAATTTCCAACGAGGACGTTATCTCACACTGTTTCATCATTGCAGGTAGCGGAAATTGACGAGTACATTTGTACCTAACAAATATGCCTTACGGCCAATAAACAAACAGTGCAGACCCCGGCCAGAACAATCCGTGACTGTGCTGTTTTTTTAATGTAAATTCACCCTCTTCTTATTAATAAATTTATATGCTGATGTGTGAGGGGCAATAAGAGTGAGAAATTATAAATTATTATTCTTATTTCTCAACCAAAACATATGTTGTGGGTACTCAAAAGAACTGTTTCATTGAGATGGTTCTTTTGAGCACCCATAACAAATATTGTAAATGATTGGTAAAAAAAATATACTAAATTTCTGTTATTCTTGATCTATGTCATTGAATATCTTAAGTGGTGAAAGTTTTCATTTACAGGACAGTTTTTATTTCTCAACCAAAACATATGTTGTGGGTACTCAAAATAACCTTTCATTGAGATGGTTCTTTTGAGCACCCATAGCAAATGTTAAAAATGATGGGTAAAAAAAAATATTCTAAATTTCTGTTTATCTTGATCTATGTCATTGAATATCTTAAGTAATGAAATTTTTAATTTACAGGACAATTTTTATTTCTCAACCAAATATATGTTGTGTGAGTACTCAAAAGAACTGTTACATTGAGATGGTTCTTTTGAGCACCCATAGCAAATGTTAAGAATGATGGGAAAAAATATTCTAAATTTCTGTTTATCTTGATCTATGTCATTGAATATCTTAAGTAATGAAATTTTTCATTTACAGGACATAGCTTTAGTGAAGCGGAGTAAGCGAGAAGATGGTCATGCTAGCAGCCATTCTAGAAGTAAACATAAAGATGGTCATTCCAAACCTACGTCTAGTGGAGATGCCAATTATTCCAAACATACGTCTAGTGGAGATGCCAATCCAGCTAAACTGAAGGAATCTGCTGATTTAGTTGTCAAGTACCTTACACCTTACTTTAAAGATAAAAAGATAGCATCCAAGGTAAATACATTAAAACCTGTGTAAAACGGCCACTCAAAAATCGACAAAACAAAGATCTTAATGACAAATGATAGCTTAATGAGGGTCAAAAGTATTGCAGAATGCTCCCCTTGGAGCATTCTGCAATACTTTTGACCTGCATTAAGTGATACTTGGTCTTGAAAACCAATTTTTTGTCTTTTAGAGAGTGGCCGTTTTAGACAGGTTTTACTTTAACTAATTTTAATGATGAGTTGATGGTATCCAGCATAAGGTACAAGTTAGCATGTGGGTACATTGAAGAAAATTCAAAGCGGTCTGCGCATCTGCACAGTCTTAGTTTTCCCCCTGAAGAAATGTTGGACCCTCGACTACCCATTGAGCACCTATCAATGACTCCGGTCAAGCTGCGTCATAGGTCTAGATAAGCAAAGATTTGGGGCACAAAATTGAAATTAATTTATTACAGTAAAACATGTGTAAAAGGCCACTCTCAAAAAGACCAAAATTGGTTTTTAAGACCAATTATCGCTTAATATTGCAGAATGCTCCAAGGGGAGCATTCTGCAATACTTTCAACCTTCATTATCTAACATTTGTCATTAAGATCTTTGTTTAGTCTATTTTTGAGCGGCTGTTGTACACAGATTTTACTGTACCCATCAGTCTAAACATAAGTTTTTTATGCTCATAAGAGCTGTCACAATGAGACGGTTCTTTTGAGTACCCACAACTTATGTTTCGGATGAGATATCAGAAAACTACTATAGTGCCAACGAAGAGTGACAGTCACGTGATATTTTGTTTACAATTGCTGAGTATATAGTACAATGCTACCCATAAAATATTAACTTGTGTACTTCACGTTAGAAGATACTGTAGTGTAGTGTTTATGTCTACGGCGTTGGACGCAGGCGTACCAGGATCGAACTTATTTAAAGGCTGTTTTTTTTTTTCACATTTTTACTAGGCCCAAAAGGAACAGGCGGCATTATTTCAGCTTACTGTAAATTCGTAAGTTTTCGCGAGGTTTTATTTTCGCGAAACTTCTCACATGCAAAATTTCGTGAAAATAAAATTATCGCGAAATGGAGAAATCACTCTGTTGTTTACTTGCCCTAGTCACAAATTTTGACATCGCAAATATGTCTTTTAACGCTCACATTCGCATGTATTTCCGAATTTACAGTAGCTTGTGTTGTTACAGAAGTTTTTAAATATGTACCTTATACATGTTAAAGGGATAAAAAATAAAATAATAATAAAAAAAATAAGTAAAAAGAAAAAATATAAGACATAAACAGAATAATAAAATCAGACCTCCCCCCCCCCCCCTCCAAAAAAAAATTTAAAAAAAATGAATAAAAAAGAGCAGCCAGTGAGATTCGAACCTAAAAATTATTTTTTGTGGTTTAGTAATCCTCCTCGCTACCACTTGAGCTATCTCGATTTTATAGATCAATTGTGTATTTATCCTGTCATGAAAGGTAAGTCCAATAACTTTGTAAACAAAACATGACGTCACTTCTACTCTTGGCTGGCAGAATTATAATTTTCAATTAAGCTTTCTTATCTGGAGGCCTGTGCATAGATGGGCAGGCTGATCTGAGTCTAGAATGAGTACACATGCCAACTTGTACATTTTGCTGGACACTGGCTTCATTTTGAAATATTTGGAATTGTTTGTAGTACTATTGCAAGATAGTCTAGCCTTTGGAATTGAAAAATATTTGAAACTCATTTTGAGAAACTTTGACTTGTTTCAATAGCAAATTGGTTAATGGAAGCATTGACAAATAGTAATGCCACAGAATCCAGTATCTCATCAGGATCTGCACTTTTTAATTAGACAAAAAAAATCAAGAACAGATATTCATTGTTAATAGGAAATTCTAACTAATGATCTCTAAAATACGAGGGGTGATCAGAAAGTTCGCGGAAAAGTGCTATTAAATCGCATTGCTTTCATCGATTGTAATGAAAATTCATAGATATAAACTACCATTCATAGCAAGTTGACTGAAATTGAAATTTAGAAAAGGTGACATCAGACGTATGAGCATGAGGCGCCGCTGTGACGTCACTTCGCTGGAACCGGCCCATATGTACCCTGGGCTGCTTTTCTGGGCTAAAACTCGTAGTTGTGTTTGAATTGAATGTTTTTTTTAACGGGAAGTAATGTTCTGTCATTCTTTTAACATAATATGAGGTTTTTATCTTATACCGCAAATTAATAGGTTTCAGTCCGAAGGGCAGGCCTAAACTGCGTCAATTTTTCGAGTTTTTGTAAATTTTAAATAAAAAAAAATATTTTCTTGTCAGTGTTCATCACAATAATTATGATATTGGGCTTAACTATCAATATTAGATCTACTGATCTTAATAAGGGTGTTTTTCGAAGTGTGAAAATAGTTTATTTTAAAGAATTGACATGCTAAAACAGGCAATGGGTTCATAGAAGTTGAATGCTTTGCCTTTTTGACAGTACTGTTATTCGTTTCGATTTAGAACACCATCCGTTAGATATAAATCTTTGAAAGTTATCATAGAAGAGAAGTAAATATGTCGTTAAATATGCATGAAACACAATATGGGCTTTCACAGCATAACAAAATTTTACAAAACGTTGAATTTTAATTGGTTGTGTAGTAAAACGCCAAGATGCAACGTAAAATGGGCCAGTTCGCGCTATATAGCTTTGCCTTGACGACAACTGTAACGCACGTAGACGACTAACATCAAGCATGTTGTAACCTATCAACTGCATATGTGTTGCAGTATTATGTGCTGTAATTCAAGCTCTATTGATCAAACGATGTAGAAATGGCAACTATTTTCCGCGAACTTTCTGATCACCCCTTGTATATAGCAGACTATGCAGACATTAAATTAGTATCTATCTTTGAAAGTTTTCAGGATTATTCCTGAGTTCAGGATTTTAAGGCTGGCTTTCCATAGAAAGTCAGCCTCAAAATACTGAATTAAGGAGATTATAATAGTTTTTTTATTTATATTCAGTCTGTCTAAAGACATTGACCATTTAAACCTGAAATTGTGAATAGTTCATGGGCATACTGCAAGTTTTAAGATTGGAGTTTTGAAAGTTCAAGATTTTGGAATTTTTGAACTTTCACCCATAAGTATATTGCATTAGAAAGATTTCATTGGCGAAGAAGGGGTTAATTTTGCTCATAATCTTTTTTGTCTGCTTTCAGGAATTGTTTAAAATGACAGCGAGACAACTATCCCACAAAGTAGCTAGTAACTCCAGTACTCTTTCATCAGAACAAGGTAAGGTTAACTACACCAGATTTTGGTACTTATTGAATATATGCAAATGTAATAAACACCCATGCTGATATATCCAGTACAGGGGATTTTCTGCCTTTCTCTAATCAAAATCAAAAAAAGCCAATCAAAAATAGCCACCTTTTTAGCTCACCTGAGCCAAAGGCTCATGGGTGAGCTAATAGTATACCAGTGACTCAGGCGTCCGTCCGTCCATCCGTCGTCCGTCCGTCAACATTTTCAAACATCTTCTCCTCTGAAACCAATGGGCCAATTGAACTCAAATTTCATATGGAGACTCCTTAGGACGCGGGAACGAAAGTTTGTTCAAATGGTCCTGGTCACATGACCAAGATGGGCGCCACGCCTATATATGGTAAAAACCCTTTAAAAATCTTCTCCAGAACCAGAAGACCGATGACCTCGGGACTTGGTATGTAGCATTGGGGATGTGGTGCCTACCAAGTTTGTTCAAATGATGATCCTAGGTTGACCTTGACCTACTTAACATCAAGGTCAAATTTGCTTCCTTATGCATTTACATGGGAAATTTTTTGAAAAGTTGATTTTTTTGAAAACTGTCGAAGCCTTAGTCATTATTCTCACTTGATATGTTTAACCTAATGAGACAATTAGCTAGGCGCCTAAGAGCCAAATTTTGGCCTGATTGTGCTATTCCGGATACAAGCATGAAATTTGGTACAGTTGTAGACCATGACTGACTAAGCGGAATAGGATATAGAACCACATTGGGAAATGCCTACTGCGCATGCGCAATGCATTTTCTGATTTTAGGCTGTTATCATAGAGCTTTCATACTGTTTGACTTCAAAGAAGGGGTCATGTTGGCTGTAGAATAATAAAATGTGGCAGAACTGATGTTCATTGTTTGTAGTTTAGTTTTTTAATTGCTGCGCATGCGCATAAAATTAGAATTTTGTACTAAGATGGTATTCTGTTTCTTTTATTGTAAACTGTGCAAAACCCGATGTCCCTATCAAAGGACCAAAGCATGTCTTTAATATAGGGACCTATTGACCTGTTTAGATGCGCATGCGCAGTGGGTTTCTTTTAACTGGATGTTGTTTAGACGATAAGCAAAGTCCCATTTATTTACAAGTATAAGCTTTCACAAAAAAAGCTCTGTCTACCTTAAACATATATAAAATTGTTATTAGGCTTAAAAGTCTAGTTTTAAGCAAAGAGGATAGTAGGCGTGTGGCAGACAGACAGACATTCAATCAGTTTTTTTCTCTCGCTCAAAGCTCTTAGAACACTGGACAGACACGTTCACCACCTGAGTACCAGGGTGGTCCAAAGACACCACCACATATTTTCTTTGTGTTGACCAATTTGGATTGTTTTGACTTGGGGATGTATCTGAAAAAGTAATGTTTTAAGCCAAGGCAGTGATGTAGCTTATATAGGTCACTGGCCAAGGGCAATATACATTTTACAGACTCACAGACAAAAAGGTAGGCAGACATATTCTGCCGTGCTTGAGCTCACAGACCTCATATCACTGTCTGTTGATGGACCGTCTCCAAACTGTCAGTGAACTGTTAAGTATATTTCAATATTTTAAGTGTCTCACTTCCCGTAAACGAACCATACCAAACATTAGTAAGTCTATGCCAGTCTATTTTATGTGGCTATGATAACGTTTTTTGTTTGTTTGGTTTTTTGTTTGTTTTTTTTTGGGTGGGGATTGTGCCTGATATGCCTCATAGTTTTGGTTGTGAAGCTACTGACTGGCTTCGAGGCATTTGGTCCTCCTGTAAAAGATTTCACACTTGGAGTCAGAGTTGTCATTTCGAATGGAGCCTCCATTGTTCAGATACTTAAAGGTGTATGGGCTAGCACTGTTCAGTGAGCAGTATGCCAAAGATGTTTTTAAAACGTTACGTAATTTCCACTTTTTGTGCAGTTGATCAAGTGGATTTAGTGTGCGACACATGTTAGGCAGACAGTTTAAAAGCATCAACAAGGGAAAAACAAAGAAACGGCAGCGACCAGCAGGTCGGTACATCAAATAACTGTCGTACCGAAAAACTGGCAAGATTTCCTGTGAGAAGATGACAATAAACTATTTCATTACCTTTCCAACTGCTGTGTTTTCTGGACATAAGAAATGCCAACTGAGAAACAATGACCACAGATTTAGTTAGGTGTTGGGCGATGAGAGTGCGACAATACTATAGAGAGAGCCCTGCACTTTACGGGAGAAGAAGCTCGGTCTTAGTGTGTCCAGCTTGCGATATGCCTTCATTTGAGCCTTGTTTGCATGAGGGGGTAGATACAAGAATATTTGCTCGTGCTACAGAAGCAGCTAAAAGGCCTAACAAGAAAATAAGCAGTTGCGCTGTAAATACTACTGTAGTAGTTCTGGACATACCTGTGGTGCAACAGTTGTGAGTGGATGAACTGTGGGGTTGGCAAAAATCGCCGGCTATCGCTGGTGTGAAATCAAATTGTCTTGCTTTTTTATCACTCATAGTATGCAATAAAACATCCTTTCTCCTTGGTCGTGGAAAACAGTAAACCATGCATGTCCCCAGCATAACAAGAGAAATTCATTCATGTCAAATGCAGCGAGATAACCACTGTACTAAAACAGCATGGTCATCGCGGGTTGGCTGCTGTCGACGAGGGCACAACATATGCTGATTAAGCGTACCTGGTTGTTAAAAATGGTAATATTTTTGTCAATATCTAATTTTGAACATGTTCTGTGCTTATTATTGTCACTTATATATCCAGCTGTATATCTGCTTAACAAAGAGTTATGTGAGTTAAGCCTTAGTTGATACAGCACCTGAGTTATGCCAAGAAGGTGATATTTTTCCTGAAAAAAGGATGAAAGACATTTTTGTTTATGTTCTTGAATATATGCTTATTTTAGTTAGTTTAGATAACATGCAAAATATTAGTACTTAAATGCGCAAAAGTTCGAAATCTGATGGCAGAGCATTTTGAAAGTTATTGACAAGTGACTCCAGTAAAATACTTTTACTGACCGTTCCATGGTGGTACTTCTTTAGTGAATCATTTATGTTATTTCTGTCATGCTTTCGCGTCTGCTTATTGCTGCCTTGTGGTCACCTCCTGGGAAAGGGCTGGCCTCTTGTCTCTCGTTTGTGGTGTTAAATTGTGTGATTGTTACTTTCCCATTTGGTATCCTGTATCAGGTTTGGTACTTGAATGTATCGATTCCTGATCTTTGCCGCCTGTCTAACTTTCATACTGTACACATAGTACTATATTATATCGGCTGTTCTGGTCCAGTGACTGGGTCATAAATTGCATTCAAATTGATTATATTTAGACCCTCGATTACTAGTACAATGCCCTTGACTACTCAAATTTTGCGTACAGCTACAAAATGGTTTGCAACTTTACAAAAAATAAACAGAAATATGCAAAACATTCTTTTCATTCACTTATTTGTATTCTTCATTATGAGATGCCATTTAATCATAACTAATGACTAAAATAGCGTCTCATTAATCTGTGAACACATTTCACACACTTAAAAAATCCCACTGGCTATCCAGAAATTGCCTGGTACTAAGCTAGTTTTAGAATTCAAAGGTTCAATTGACCCAGAATGGACTACAATACATTTTTGTACCTAAGTGATAACTGCAACTGAAAACATCATCATGAAAATTGATAGCTGTAAAGAACTAGCTAATAGAATGGATCACGGTAAACCAAAGTAATATAGTGTGTGCCCTTATCGACTGCAACTAACCCGCAATGACTGCACTGTTCCAGTACAGTGGCTTTCTGGTGTGAAAGCATACGCAGCAAAAATTATTTGATAAATGATTGTGCAGAAACACATTTATTTCCAAGTCAAAAGATATAAGTATTCCATTTGTTCAGTGGTTTCTACCGTTTTGACATCATTAAACGAGATAACCAGAAGTATTAGTTAGTTTGCGCATGCGTAATTATGGAAACTATTTAAAAATATATTTGTTTATGTCTTTTAGGACATCTAGAGATATAGTGGGTCCACTTTTACCATCTTAAACGCAAATATTGGTCTGTGTAGTCTAGTGAGGCCAAATTTTCTATAATGGAAGTGAATTTTGCCTTGCTCATGCGCAGAGGAAATTTGTCGAAGTGGTTCTATATCTAAAAATCATCAGCTCACCAACCTTAACAAGTGTGGAAAATGTCATGCTTGTATCCGGAATAGCACAATCTTGGCTCTTAGCCGCCTGGCTAAATGGCTATAAATAAGTTCCAAAGGTCAAGGTTGACCTTTGACCTTTTAGCAAAGTCGCTCATATTGGAATCCCATCAATATATTAAAACATATTTTTCTCACAAACCATTTGCCAAATTGAACTCAAATTTCATGTGAAGACTCCTTATGCTACATGTAAGTTGGCCAAAATTTATACAAAATATTTTAGTCACATGACCAAGATGGGTGCCATGCCCATATATTGGAAAAACCCTTTAAAAATCTTCTTCTCCAGAACCAGAAGGCCGGTGACCTTGGGACTTGGCACATAGCATTGTGGACGCAGAGCCTACTAAGTTTGTTCAAATGATGATCCTAAGTTGACCTTGACCTACTTAACGTCAAGGTCAAATTTGTCTCCTAATGCACTTAAATGGGATTTTTTTTTGAAAATAGTAAGTGAGTATGATCAGGAAATACCACAATCACAAACTGCAGACAACCCCTTGGCACCGTGAGGAAGAGCCGCTCAACCATCACGAGACACCAGGAAGACAAATAAAGCAAAGCAATCAGCTCTCTCTTCCCCATCAAGATGATTGCAATACTAGAATGGACATAAAGTAACATACAACAAAACATAGAACAATTACAGACTCCCATAATGGGAGTAACAATAAACAAAAAGTCAACAACAACAGAACCACCGCCTTAGAAAGAACAGCAGCCTAAGCCACCGGGGGGCTTAAATGCAATTTACTGGTACCAAATCTTCGCCCTAGATTCTGCTGTTGATTTTTTGAATACTGTTGAAACGTTAGTCATTATTCTCACTTGATATGTTAAACCTAATGAGACAATGCTTTTAAATAAGTTTCAAAGGTCAAGGTTGACCTTTAACTTTTCAGCAAAGGTCGCTCATATTGGAGTCCCATCATCACATTAAAACATAGTTTCCTCAGAAACCACTAGGCCAATTGAACTCACTTCCACAGATACACATCATTGAATATGGCATTTGTGATCATAGGCTTTGCTAGGAACCACATAGCCAGTGCATTGCCTTTTAAGGTTAGTCCAATGATTCTCTAGATCCTGTTTAAACTTTGTATTAAGTTGCTTAGGGCATATAGTTCATCCGGGCAGAATTGGGCTCGCCCTCTGGCAGTTTTACAGCAATAAGCCAAGCCTTCATGGAAACCATTAATCACCTCTTCAGGAATGTACTGCATTTGAACGATTTGGTAAGATATGAATATATGTTGCTTGTAAGCATCAGATGCAATAGTTCTGCCTTTGCAAACTGATGCACATCACAAACACAAAAATAGTAAGTGAGTATGATTAGGAAATATCACAATCACAAACTACAGACAAACCCATGGCACCGCCAGGAAGAGCCACACAACAATCACGAGACACCAGGAAGATAAACTAAGCAAAGCAACCAGCTCTCTCTTCCTCATCAAGATGATTGCAAAACTAGAATAGACATAAAGTAACGTACAACAAACCAACAACAATTACAGACTCCCACAATG
The DNA here is from genome assembly GCA_964019695.1 of Loripinus fragilis. Lineage (NCBI taxonomy): Eukaryota > Metazoa > Mollusca > Bivalvia > Lucinida > Lucinidae > Loripinus > Loripinus fragilis. Next base: position 9,517,256 of record OZ026521.1, on the reverse strand, counting down.
GGAGTAACAATAAACAACAAGTCAACAACAATGGAAGCACCGCCTGAGAACGGACAGCAGTCTAAGCCACCAATGGACAGCAGTCTAAGCCACTGGAGTGGGGGGGGGGGGGGGGGGGAGGGGGGATCTTAAATGCATTTTACTGGTACCAAATCTTCACCCTAGAGTCTGCTGTTGTTGAAGTACAAGAAATGTTCAAAGTCTAGTTGAGGAGAGGAAGTATCAAAAAGCAAGCAATACCGTCTCCAGCGAGGTACAGGTCAACCTTGCTCTATCAAACTTGCTCATCTCGAATACACGGCATACGTCGAAGTGATAATCCATTCCCGAGCATTTCCCATATATTGCTTTGTATTTCAAACCTGTTTATGTCGAACTTAGTTTCATAAAATCTCGGCTATATCGAAGTGGTTTTCATTCCCGAAATTCAGTTTTCAGCTTCTTTACCACTACTTACGTCGAAGTAAATTTTGTGCTGGTCAAAAAATTAAACAATATGAATGTCAAACAAAGTAATTAACCTTCAGACATCGAACAATAGCCTTTAATTCAGTCCAGCATAATCCATTGTTGCGGATAATCACCAATTAGTTATAGCGTGGAGGCAGCCATTGCTCATTGATCAGCTGTTTGAGTATAAATAATTGCATCGATTGACCTTGACAATGTTTAACAACCCAGGCGTGCTTGATTTGAACATCAGAAAATTAGCGGTGCCATTCAAATCTTAATGTTGTTTATTAGTGTTCTTTGATGAGATATTTCGACAGTCTTTACTTATACAACTTGGTTTGGTTTTTATGTTTGTTTATTCTCCTGAAAAAAAATCGGAAATTTCAATAATTAAAGCCTGTTTTCACCATTTCCCTATTCATTACCATCGCCGTTTCCACAATATTGTTTATCCTTCGCTAAGGCTGTGGCGTTATGGCTGTCCACAGCATAATTGAAGTGGAAATAAAACAAACTAAAATGAATTTATTTTGTCTTCATTTCAATCCTGTTTTCAGTAGGAACAGTTTAACTACACATGTACTGCAAAAATATGTATTGGAGAAGTTGAACATGTACATCACATGTGACGTCACATTTTGCTTATGTCAAACTTCGGATAACTCGAAGTATTTTCACCATTCTCTTGGACTTCGAGATAGCGAGGTTGACCTGTATTCCAAAATCAAAATGTTAAAGAAAAATCGAAGTAGTGGAGAAATAGGTATTCCCTTTTTCCTGAACTCTGATAGCGGGTCATTCTGCACCACTTCCACAAAACAACCAGATAGTATTAGTTAATTACAGTGTCTGATTCATAGTCAGAAATCCTCTTAGAACTCATTTAAATGACAATGGGCATAATCAGAAAAAGTTATGTTGTTCTTGCTGCACCACTTTCAAGAACTGTACAGAAATGTAAGTTTTAAAAGTAGGTGAGTATGACTAAGAAATGCCACATTCATACACTGCAGACCAACACAGAGCACCGTGAGGAAGAGGCAAAGCATGATAACAGCCACATGACAAAACTCTTATGCTTTGTCACACTCTTTTCCTGACAAGTTGTGTTTAACACTGCCAACGGTAGAGACATCACATTCTAATGACAGATTTCTGAGTCCCCTCTCACTATGAAGGTGTCTAATGCTAGCAAAACCTGACATAAGAAGGTGCATTCCACCTTTACATCGAGAGATATATTGCATATCCATAGGTTTAGCACAAGTAATTTCTAAAGCTTTCATTAATGAACCCATATCAAAATAGGCATATGCATAAATTTGACCAAGGTCATTTATGCACGCTTTCATGCGCTTCAGAGTTTTATTAACTGTGCTGTAATATGTTGGAGATACATTATCATTGGATTAGATGCTGCATTAATTGCAATTATATTTACTTTATATTCCAAGAAAAACTAATTTTCATGATTTAAAATGTAGATCAAATGCTATACACATGACTATTTGTAAAAGTCATCGGTTTTTGTGACTTTTGCACTCAATGACCTTTTAATTATAGTTTTCTATGCGTGTAAGTACCATATCAAATACAAACACATTAAATATTAACTGTAGGATCTAATAACAAACATTTGATGCATTATGTATGTTTCTTGTCATTATAAGAAATCATTTTTCCTTTCTGAGATATGATGACGGTACCCAGTTTTGAGGGGCCGTAAATTTTTTTCGCACAAAATTCTGAAAGTGGCATCACGCAGTTCTGAACTCAGCACACTCTAAGCTTTAAAATGATATATGATGCTACTTGTTACCCTTCCGGTATGGGTGCATGTCACCTTTGGTGACCTCTGCTGCAGCACTAAATGGTTTGGGTCTGCTGAACAAAGGGGCTGTCAGAACTCTACATAAGAAATGTCTTTAAACGGAATCTCCTTTTGAACCACTGGTCCAAATTCCATATAACTTCGTATGAATATTCCCCATGACGCCCTCTTTCAAAATTGCATAAATGGTTCTACTGCACCAAACAGGAGGACTGCCAGAGCTACAGATAAGAACTCTTTTAAACAACATCTCCTGAACCACTGACCCAAATTCAAAAAAATTCGCAGAATTGTTCCTCATGATGCACTCTACCAAAATTTCACAAATGGTTACACTCCACTGATCAATCATTCTCAGGTGAGGGACCCAGGGCCCAAGGGCCCTCTTGTTTAAAATTTGAACAGTATTCACCTGTTGTAAAAGCCTGGACAAACTCTTAACCATATTTTATTTGAACAAGAAAAACTATAACATGAAATATCATGTTATACTGGGGCGTTTTAAGTGGCTCATTAACGTTTCACCCAGTTTAGAGGGCATTAGATATCCACGTAGTGTATATGTATTGTCTTTTTTTTTTTTTCTTGTTGTTGTTTTTGTATTCACTTGAGAAGCAATTTGGATGGTTTCTAACACATATAAGTAGGCTACATATTTAGATTTTTCAGACAACATATAATTTGCGTACAGAGGGGTTGAGGGTTGGTGCTCAAAAGAACGGTCTCAATGATGCGTTACTACTATTTTCGGTTAAAATGACGGCGTTTTGCCAGGCATATACATGACTGGGGGTGCTTGATAGATGGATACCGACAGTCAATATATTACAACACTAATAGCACACTATAAGCAAGTGACTAAATTAGTCTTAATCGCTCCCCTTGTTTAAGAAAAGATTTGTCTTTTTCTTCTGTTTAAAAAAGCAAATGTCCCAAGATAGTGATCATTCGTTTAGAAACACTAAACTTTGCTACATATTAAAAGTATTAGCTGTGGACAGAAGATTTTAAAAAAAATCTCCATTATGCCATATGGAAGCTCGGACCCAGTATCCGAGATGGAAGTGATCATCAGTATTGGGTAAATTTGAACCCAAGAGGCAGTGCTTGCAGTATTTATGTATGGGACTACAAGCTGTGGGTATCATGGTTTCAGAGGAGAAGATTTTTAAGTGTCTCCCCATTTATTTATTTATTTATTTATTTTTACAATTTTTATAGAGGGTGACACAATTAGCTAAGATAACTATTCTACCTCGCGGCCCTCTGCAACATATAACTAAACAATGAAACTTATATACAACATAGACCAGCAGAAAGCGCTGGACTAAAACAATTAGTATCAAAGTGAATGATACTAAAACATACTTATAAGTGACTTACACCATATCATAATGTTAAGACTAAGTAAACATTATAGAACGAGCGCATAAAACTTTACAATGTTTGAAACATATAAAATAGGAGTCATTAGCTCCCATTGTTTAAACTCTTAATCAAAGAGATGATATCTGGTTTACTTCAATCAGGTCCGGACAGAATGTCGGGCCTGATCTGGGTTAAAACTGTTTGCAAATGTTATCGGCAGATGACATGTCAGATATTTTAATGCAAAAGTTAAAATACAATGGATTTGATCCAGAGTTGTCAGAACCTAAAGAGTTACCTAAAGAGTTCTGACGTGAAAAACAATTTGGATCCTGGTCGGGCCACTATGGTTGTTGTATACATATAGGGATACCCAGGTAGGTTCGAACTTGACAACTTTTTCTCATATCTAACTTTATTCACAGCATCCATTCGATCCAAACTTTGCATGCGCAGATCCAGAGGGGGGAGGGGCAAATGTTGGAGCCCCTCTGAAATCTTGAAAAAATATAATTTTCTTTGAAATTAACCATTGGCATTCTGTAAAATAAGTTCGGGACTAAAGAAACGTTGTCAGAGATTTTCTATGTCAGATGGAGCTGGACACCCAGTAAATGCAATCTTAAGGACATATAATTAGCAGAATAAGGTGTGCTCGATTTAAAATGAACTCATATATGAATTACAATAAAAGAGATAGAAACTATCCCAATATTCTCATTTTCCGATGCATATCAATAGTAGGAGAATACTGCTAAAAATTAGCTTACATGGGATAAATGAAAAAAAAAAATAACGAAGCCTTGTGGATTCGAACCTGCGACCATTTAAATGCAAAAGTATAGCTGTGCGACAGTTACCGTCGCAACCGATTGCGCCATGGTATGGTCATCTGTATGTCACTGTATTCGTAAAGGTATAATAATTTGTTATCGCTTATTCAGCATCTTTCTATTTATAGATCTATCAACGGTTACTAAATTTACCCAATATAACGCATATTCTATCAATCTGTCCGGTCACTGCATCCCTATTTTTCACAAGTTATTTCTGTTATTTGATTACAATTTAGCTTCGAAACTTTAGTATACGAGAAATATATATGACGAATTGACAGTGTCCTATATTAGTCACGTAAATCTCTCGCTTCGATTTAGCTGGTTTCCAGCATGCCTTGTATCTATATGGTAATAGGTACCAGCTAGGTCCAAGTTTTCTGAGTTGAGAAGAATTTTTTAACCACGCCCACCTTTGATTGACAGAATTTTAGAAATATATGGGGACTATATGTACTAATTTGAGCATTGCGTAGTCTGTGAATACTGTCTTTGAATTCGCATTTATATCTTTGTATTTATCAATAAGTTCGCCCCAGAAAAAGAAAGAGAAAAGTGTTCGAAAATCTAGAACATTTTTTTCATGGGAGGACTCAATTAAAACTTTTAAGGCCACTGTCAGTCTATGTGAGTTTTTTTGTCAATATGTAAAATAAATCTATTTGAAATTTATATTTGCTTTGTTACAGTGAAAGAAATGGTGAAGAAGTTGATCAGAGACACATTCAAGAAGCAACCAGTGATAAAGACAGAACAGGACATTCCTAAATTATAACATAAAATTAAAATAGTTGAGATAAGATGATGTGTTTAACCCTTAAAGCGCCAATCGCAACAAAAGTCGTCTGCTTTCTCATCTGCTGAAATGTTTAAGAAGCCTCTATGACAAACAGTGTGGACCCAGATCAGACTGCTCCTATAGGAGCAGTCTGATCTGGGTCAACCCTATTTGCTTCTATACTTAAATTAGTCAGTAATGATAGGCAATTATTTGCAGCAGACAACTTCAGCAGAGGTCATTTTTCAGATGCATTTTTTTCTTGGCGCTTTAAGGGTTAAAATAGTAATACATGTATCTCTTTGCATGCAGGGTAAATTTTCATGCTTTTGTTGTCGTCTGCTGAATTTAAAAAAATTTTATATAATTGGGACCACTATCAGAGTGTCAAGCGGTTTGGATCCAGATCAGGATCATCAGAACATCGGTCCTGATCTGGGTTCAAACTATTTGCAAAGTTTATCAGCAGATAACAAAAGTCACCATTAGCAAGGAAGGAGTTAAGATAAGATGGTTTGTTTAAGAAATGTTCAATTATTCATTTCAAACATTTCCAAACAGAAAACTATTACCATCTGAAAATGGTTAATAATGTGTTCTTATACTTCTTATAAAAACAATTTATGTTCTTATTAAGGTATTATATGACTTTTTGGTTGCTGTAAAGGCGGCACCTCATGAATGCATAATTAGGACGGGTCAACCTTAGACATAGGTAAAAGCTGAAAATGAGACATGGTTTCATTCAAAAGTAACTGTATCATCTTGCGTCATTACCTCAGTATAGATGCAAAACACATTATTTAGTCCTTAAAACGCCAGCAAAATAACTGCATCTGAAAATGTCTATTTAACATAAGCATAGAGGCAAACATTGTGGATCCATATTAGACTGCTCCTACAGGAGCAGTCTGACCTGGGTCCACACTGTTTGTCTATGAGTCTTCAAATATTTTAGTGGACGACAAAAACATACATTTTGTGATTATGCGCTTTAAGGGTTAATAAATGTGAGTTCAGTGTGTATACAGTTAGAATTTTCATGAAATGCACGCTTGAATTCTTCACCAAATTACAAATAGAACCTGATTTTCCTTGTTTAGCAGATGAAATAGCCGAACCACGCCCAGATATGAATATTAAAGTTGCCGCCTTAACAGAAAGCAAAAAGTTCTATTATATACTTATACATAATTAAAGTAATAAAACAGCTAAAGAGAATATATAATGCATCTTGCTAAAATGAAAAGGTCTTTAAAGTCGAAAATTTTAATGGGACAAAACTTATTTTAAGTTCCATTACCATAATTTCTGTTGTCAGAACCGATGTTTTTCCATAAAAGCCCCTTTATTTCTAGCATAGAAATATATGGTGTACATCAGTATATATATACAGGGCGTCAAAAGTTAAGCACCACCTATTATTTGCTGAAACAATATTCAACTTACTGTGAAGAAATTTTACTGAACATGGAAAATCTTTATCTGTTGTGAAACTCTGCATAAATATTTAAATGAAAATTTAAAAAATGCATGTGATATTCGGATTTTGTTACAAATTCATGAGTTTTCGCGACTTATCAAAACATCTAACTATCGCCCTGGAATCTTCAAGAAGTAACCCCCAACATCTTAAAAAAAAATCTGTGCCTTTTCCACACTACATTTTCAACATTTATTCATGTACACAAAGTTGCAATGAGAATAAGTTGACCCCTATATGTGCTTTTTGTTGAACTCACCATCACAAACTTTGGCAAAATATACTGAACAAAAGTGAAAACGCTACACTACAATATTTTATATTTTATGAGAAAGTATCGGACAAAAAGTATTTACTAATTTTAAAAGCTTAATAATGTTTCCCTGACATCCAGCAAACAACTCGTCGAAACTCCACCAATTTGTCTCTTTTAGTGTCTGTGTTATGTTCCTTTTTGTGTTTCAAGCTTTATTTGCTGAATTTTCCATTTGCGCATGCACAAAATAGGGTTGTTATTCTTATCAGAATTGTTCACAATTATGTTGCATAAAAACACAAGAACACTGACTAATCACTTGAAACAAGCTCAGAAATCAATTTCGAATTTATCAAATTTGTAAAACTTGTAAATTGTCTCCCTTTGACAAAAACTGTAATAGGGAATATTAAATGTTTGGTAATCTTCGATTTATCACAATTTTCGATAATTTTCTCTTGCCAATTCTGGTAGACCTATCAGCACATTTTTTATATTATTTCTTTTCTAGTAGTGTCCTTACACTTAGGTGCAACAACACATTGATTTTCCTATGGAGAGTTCAGTGTAAAAGTTTCAAGCTTGGCAATTTGATGAAAACCCCGCTTTTTAAGATTGCTTTTCTAAACAATCAAACACACACTTGTGATAATTCCTTCACATTTCTGATTGTCACATGTCTAGACTACCATTTTGTGCAGTCGGACCTGGTTGGTAGTGGATTTCTGAAGGCCTAAAGTGTGTGAGATTTCTGTTCAAATTTGTAACCTGAAAAATCAGACCCCTGTCACATTTAAATGGCTTTCATGTGTTTCCTCGTGACAACATCCGTAAAACTTTTACTGTTATGCATAAACCAGTCTTTGAACATTCTTTGCTTTACTAGTTTGAATCATTTCGTATATAAATGACAAACAATTCAGGTGCAGCGTTTTCACTTTTGTTCAGTATAGTATGATTGTTTCACTTATATGTTGCATCTATCTTTATTTTTGACGTTTATTCACATCCCATAACCTTGCTCTGAAAAAAATAGCTACAATGTTAGTGGTGCTTAACTTTTGAAGCTGTGTATATTTTACTCTGAAACATTTTTTTAAGAATCCCCTAAATTTTCATATTTCCATACTTATACTCGGGTGCCCATATTTCTCTTACAAGAGCCAGAAGTTTCACATTTTTCTGACAGAAAACGATAAATAAGATTCCATTTAATTTTTACATGTGTTTTATCGAAACCTTGGCTGTTTGACATCTTAATTGTTAAAAAAAGTGGTATTATTTGCATTCAATCTGTTTGTGCTAATGAAAGGTGAATATAATGTGGGCCCTTTTCAAGCTGCCAGTATATGAGAATGGGTGTGTGTGGGGGGGGGGGGGGGGGGAGGAGGAGGGGAGTTGGGTTGAGTAACTGAACATCCACATGCACAGGTCTACACAGGCCTCCAGATAAGAGTGCGTATTGGAAAATTATTTTCTTTATTTCTCATCCAGAACATATGTTGTGGGTACTCAAAAGAAATGTCTCAATGAGATGGTTCTTTTGAGCACCCAAAACTTATTTTTAGCTCACCAGAGCCGAAGGCTCAGGGTGAGCTTATAGTATGGGACTCGAACCGGCGTCCGTCTGTGTGTCCGTGAGTCTGTGCGTCCACACTTTCAAACATGAATATCTCTGAAACCAGCTGGCCAATCATAATCAAATTTCATCGGGAGCATCCTTGGGGTGGGGGATTGACTGCATTAGGTTTTGGGTAAGATTGGATCAGAACTCTGGTTTCCATGGCAACAGATAGCTCCCATAGGGTTATAATGGGGAAAATCTTGTGACCACTCTAGCTCCTTCATTTTTGATTTGTTCTTCTCTATTCTTTCTGATAACAAGGACAACCATAAAATGTCGAATGGGTTGGAAATTCGGCAGGATCTGACCAGGGACTTATGAGTTAGCTGCCCTTGAGCGTCTGGAAAAATCCCCATAGACTTATAATGGGAGAAATGTTGTGACCACTCTAGTACCTTCATTTTTAGATGGATCTTCTTCATTCTTGCAGATAACAAGACCCACTATAAAAGCTTGGATGGGTTTGAATTTTGGCAAGATTCCATCACTGACTTTGGAGTTAGCTCCCCTTGAGCGTCAGAAAAATTAATGAATAATGTTGTGACCACTCTAGCTCCTTCATTTTTGATTGGATCTTCTTCATTCTTGCAGGCAACAAGTAAATTCATAATATCTCGGATGGGTTCGAAATTCAGCAGGATCCGACCAGGGACTTATGAGTTACCTGCCCTTGAGCGTTTGGAAAAATACCCATAGACTTATAATGGGAGAAATATTGTGACCACTCTAGTGCTTTCAATTTTGAATGGATCTTCCTCATTCTTGCATACAATAAGGACAACAATTAAAGCTTGGATGAGTTTGAATTTCGGCAAGATTCCATCACTGACTTCGGAGTTAGCTGCCCTTGAGGGTCAGAAAAATTAATGAATATTGTTGTGACCACTCTAGCTCCTTCATTTTTGATTGGATCTTCTTCATTCTTGCAGGCAACAAGTAAATCCATATTATCTCGAATGGGTTCAAAATTCAGCAGGATCCGCCCAGGGACTTATGAGTTACCTGCCCTTAAGCGTTTGGTTAAATCCCCATAGACTTATAATAGGAGAAATGTTGTGACCACTCTAGTTCTTTCAATGTTGAATGGATCTTCCTCATTCTTGCATACAATAAGAACAACTATTAAAGCTTGGATGAGTTTGAATTTCGTCAAGATCCCATCACACATATTGGAGTTAGCTGCCCGTGAGCGTCAGAAAAATAAATGAATAATGTTGTGACCACTCTAGCTCATTGATGTTTGATTAGATCTTCTTCATTCTTGCAGGCAACAAGTAAACCTATAATATCTCGGATGGGTTCGAAATTCAGCAGGATCAGACCAGGGGCTTATGAGTTACCTGCCCTTGAGCGTTTGGAAAAATCCCTATAGACTTATAATGGGAGAAATATTACAACCACTCTAGTGCTTTCAATTTTGAATGGATCTTCTTCATTCTTTCATACAACATTTCAACTATTAAAGCTTGGATGAGTTTAATTTCGTCAAAATCCCATCACATATTTTTATCTTGGAGTTAGCTCCCCTTGAGCATCTTAAAAATTAATGAATAATGTTGTGACCACTCTAGCTCCTTCGCTTCTTCATTCTTGCAGGTAACAAGGACAACCATAAAAGCTTGGATGATTTTAATGTAAAGTAGAACCAACTTTAGACTGTGGAGTTAACTTCCCTTGAGCATCATAAAAAATCTGCATAGACTTACAATGGAAGATCTGTTGTGACCACTCTAGCACCTTCATTTTTGAATGGATCTTCCTAATTTGTAGGTAACAAGGACACTGTAGTCATACCACTACGGCAATTTGGGTCTTGTCACTTATTTTGGTGTTAAGGTAACTTTCTCATCATGTTCAATTTCTTCATTTAATCAAAGATAAACGCCCCAAAATGCCTGGGTTCCGATTAATTTTTGTTCATCAAATTCTCATTATATCTTTTAGCTTTAAAATTATATGAAAACTTTAACGTTTGATGTCTAGGCATGGAATAACTAATTACAGTTTCGTCATTGTGGACAATTAATTAAAGACGAAACCGTATAATTATGACTAAACCGTAATTGACATTTTATTTAAATATAACTGTAAAAAATACATTGAAAATCTGTTTTTATCTCAGTTTTGGCAAAACAACACAGAGGTTGTTAATTAGACGATGCAATCTTGAAGCAATCATATTCGGAAGTTCTCATTTTTGTCAGCCTTTATTTGAAGGTAATTTTACTATAACACCGGAGTGGGTGACGAGACCCAAATTGCCGTAGTGGAATGACTACAGTGAAGGACTTCCATAAAAGTTTGAATGAGTTTGATTTTCCGCCACACCCATCCACCAGCTACAGAGTTAGCTGCCCTTGAGCATCTAAAATATAACTATATAATGTTGTGACAACTCAAGCACCTTCATTTTTCATTTGATTTTCTTCATCCCTGTAGGTTACCAGGACAAACATAAAAGTATGGATGAGTTTCGGTCAGATCCCATAGCTGACTACGGAGTTAGCTGCCCTTGAGTATCTGAAAACTACACTTTCACCAGGTTTCCAATTCCAGATAACTAGACCCGGCATAATATCTTATGTTTTTGAATTAATTCCTGGTCGCTGTTTCAAGTTCAGAGTTAACTGCCTTTGAGCATCGTAAATTATGGTGTCTCAAAACATTATGCTTGCTCCATGGTGAGCGATTGTTGCCCATTGGGCTACTTGTTAAATTAATGGGTAAGAAAAAAAATTAAAAATTACGCAAATAAAATTTCCTTATCTGGATCTATGCTACACCAAATGTCCTTGCTCAGCCTCTCTCTCGGGCTATTGTTGCTGCTTTTTCCATCATGAATATTTGTTTTGTAATCTCCAAATGGGGGATACTATATTCAAAGTTTTCATTTGGGGAGGTATATTGTCCGATATACAGTCAGAAAATTATTTTATGGCAAAGCATCAGTGTAGCAGTAAAATGTGATTTCCTAACAATATATCCGATGATAGACCTCCCCAAAGGAAAATTGTAGGTTACCAGGACTTTTGCTCCGGTATTCAGTTTAATTTACTGTTGAGTCCTTATCCTTGCTTTATCTCCTTGTTATATCTTGATTTATATGTTTTAGGAGATGATGCATTGATAAGTTAGGGGTCTTTCATGCAACCAAATATCTATGTGTCTTGATCCAACTCTGAATTAAGGGTGAGGTTGGCGCCGTTAAACCGGTTTAAGCCCTCCAGTAAAATATTTTACTGACCGTTCCAAGGCGGTACTTCTTTTGTGGATCTTTTATGTTTTTGTTCTGTCTTGTGTTTGCTATGTCTTTGTGCGTGTCTGTTTATATGTGCTTTGTGGTCACCTGCTGGGAAAGGGCTGACCTCTTGGCTCTCGTTTGTGGTATCTACTGTGAGTTTGTCACTTTCCCATTGGTTTCCTGGGTCAGGTGTGGTACTTGATTGTGTCGATTCCTGATCTTTGCACCCTTACTTACTTTGTGAATGTTATCCCTAGTCTAATGCTATAAAAAACACTATAATTAAAACAGGCAGTGAAAATGTATAAAACGGACTGCCAGCTGCTTAAGACCACTTGACAGCCATTGAAAAGCGACATGTAATGACATCGAGTTTGCAACACTTATCTCAGGATATACTGTCGCATATTTATGATGTAATCTAATATGACATTACGTTACATTTGCAAGTGCATTAGAAACCAGCTTAGTATTCCTGAGTGTTGAAAAGTTTTATATTAAGATACCAAAAAAAGGGAGAGAAAAAATGCCAAAATTTTTTGTTGACATAAAATCTTAACTTCCGTTACCAACAAGAAATTAATTCTTTTTGTTTGTTTTGAATAATAGGATAGCTTGTTTTAGTATGTTTACATATCAATTGCGAGTTTGTTTTATGGGAACTTACTTAATTAAGCGCATATTTGTTCACATATGTAGTGTTAATGTTTCGTTTGATAACAGTAATACCACTGTGTAAGATTAAAATTCAACCATTTTAAATTCAACACACTAGTGGTGTCTAGCATCCAATCGTGTCTAGAGGTTTCATTCAATTGTTTATAATGACAAATGATTTGGTGAAAGAAAATGGACAAGGTTATTCATAATTATGAAAATGTAGTTTTAGCACTTGTGGCATCCCTTTAAACTTTTCCATTTTATATTTAATTCCTGTTACCAAACTGGTAGCCATTTTAGAAGGATGTATTCGGGATTATGTGATGCTTTCTAAGAAGAGACATGACATTGCTAAATAGTGAGCAACCTTTAGATATCCTAGACATCTGATATGATTTGCAATTATCTAAATATGGCTTGGTACTGAAAGTGAGAAGTACCATAGATGACCTTTTTTTATAAAATGATATTATTAGCAGATTTCCAATACCATGTTTGTGTTCTAATTTTGTAAATATCATATCAAAGTAACATTTTCCATTTGCGTTTTATACCTTTACTCAATTCAGAAATTCTTTTGATCCCAGGAGACTCTAAGACATCTCATTTTAAGCAAGTTATGATATTAACCTGTGATTTACTTCGGTTACTTTGAGAAATGTGTCATTTGAATTTGCGGTGACATCTCAGTCCATCGTAATATTTGGTGTAAAATATTCTAAAATTATGTTATGTAAATCATGTTCTTTCAAAATCAGAAGGTAAAATTTTGTTTGCTTGATCTTGTTTTTTCAAGATTTTCTACCCGCAATTGTACATCAAAACATGGTAGGAAATTAGTGCCAGAATTAAATGAACACTCCTTGTACAGTGAAAACATAAAAAAATCTTCTTGTAAGAAACCAATGGGCAGATTTGAATATACATGTAATTTGGCTCAAATGGTCCTTGCATAGACTTATACCAAGATTGTTCAAATGTTTCTGATTGATAAATACATAGCAGCTAAGGGGCCGGGTTTGTTTTTCTTAAACCATATTTATAGAAAACTTTGTTAGAAAAAAAATTGTTACAAACTACTGGTCTGATTTGAAAACAATTTTGCACAAGTGGTCCATCTAGTTTGTGAATTTAACCGTTATTTTGTTGAAAAATTCTACTGTAAATTAGGAAATTTTCGTGAGAGTTTAATTTTTGCGAACTTCGCATATGTGAAGTTTCATGAAAATCAAACCCTCACGAATTGGCGATATCACACTGTCGTTTACTGATAAAGGTAAATCATGCCCTGTTCACGATTTTTTTACATCACAAATGTGTCTTTTAACGCTATTCGCGAAAATAAAATTCTCACGAAAATTTCTGAATTTACAGTTTTTCAATTGAGGCATGTCATGACTTTGTTATGTCTTCTAAGTAATATGTAACTCTCCAATCTGAATAATATGGGTGCCATCTTATGACATACCATGTCTTTCATGCGCTGATCCAGAAAGTTTTGCAAGAGGGGGTCCACCTATGCATCGTTTTTTTGTGTGTGTTTTTTTTATGAGAGGATCCAAATACATGTAACACTATAGGTTGGTCATCATTCACCAGCGAAACGACATTTAAATTTTATCATCGGCCCACCAGAGAAAAGCCATTTAAATGTCATCATCAGCATGCCAGTGAAACGCCATTTAAATGGCATTTCGCTGGCGAGCCGATGATGACCCGACAGTGAATGCTGGCTTGGTAGCTTTGTCATTTTTAGGGGATCAGGACCAGTATTGCTAAGAAGCTATATTCTTGTGATATTTCAGTTGATGGGGTCAAGACCCCCTGTCCTCCCCTCCCCCCCCCCCCCTCTCACTCTGGATCTGTGCATGCCTTTGTTGAATCTGGTTGTTGAAATTAAAATTAAGAAATGATTACTGATTTATCTTCTGTGTTTTTCCCTATTGATAATATTGATATGTTAGAATAAGGAATAATTTGATGTAATATTACTATTTGATTTCCTATTATTTTAGGGTTACGTAGTTAATTGTGCTATTGCAGGGTAACCCCTCGACTGCTAAAAAGCTAATATACTTTATTATGTGACTAGTATAATGTGGTTTTAGAAAATAGTCTACAAACCTGATTCCTAAGAGGTCATTTGGCAGTCTATGATTTAAAGATAGTACTGCATTAAATATTAATACATTTGAAAGTAACATATATAACTGTAATACAATATGATATGTTGTTAGGTCATTAAGTCCAATCACAACAACCTCAACACTGTTAAAATAATCTTTATATGTTGTAATAGAAAAGTTAACAGAACTATTATGTTTCTAATCTTAATATAAATATAATATGGTGGGTGGGGTAATTCAACCCCTGATTTTTAACATTTTGGCTCATTTGATATGGTTTGATATGGTTTTTATCATGTGTAATACTCGTATAATCAAATCAAATTCTATGATCAAAGCATAAAGGACTTAAAACAACTGTAGAAGAAGTTTCCCGATGAAAACACAATAATCTTCAATGGCCACTTTAAGCATAGTGATCATTTTTAAGTCGAAAATATATATACTTCCCACAAGATAGGACTTGCAACTTTTAGTATGTTGCTCAAGATAACCCAAACAGTCGCAGGATTGCTGAAAAAATTCTGTTGCAATTAGTTCAACCTTATATGTTCTACTGATTAGACTATTATACACTTGTATAAGTGTGCTCAGAAATTGCACATTTGATGTATTTTGATGTATGTGAGTTCAAATACGGAGCTTGATGCGCCTTTCATGCACGTGACTTCCTAACGTTCTTTTTGTACAGTGCAAATCCAGGTCAGACACAGTTTCCACTCTTTGCTTACAGAATGTTCTATCAATATCTGAATAAAAATGAAAACTACCACCCAAGAACCCTTAAAAAGGTAAATGGACTTGTCCAATTGATAACAGTGGGAAATTCCATTCGGCATAAATGGATTAAAAAAAATTGGTACACCGCCTGTAGGACAAGTGACTTAGTGCCATATCTATTATAACAGAATCTAAAAATTCGCACTTTTCGCTTGGGCGACTAGTTAAGGTTCAGACGTGCTTGCTAATCTGCGCAGTCTCACCAGAACTTTCCTTGATCATATAACCACAAAGTATTGAAAGAGATTAAGGTCAAAACTACATATGTTACCTCAACGTACTTTTTAATGTATACAACCACCAGAAACAAGTAAAATATGAATAAAAAAAATAATATGAAAGCTGCGAATTTTGCATACATTTCGTATTTTGTAGTGACAGAAAAAAGAGCTATTAAATGTATTCAAAGTTCATGGTTTTAACATAATGTCTGCCAAAAGATTTTGAATTCCAATGCACCATTTCAGAGTAGAATATTAATTAAGGATCTTACATGAGTGCTCATGTTTTATTAAATTTATTAAACAAGTTGGGGAAAAGAGATAAAATGTGAGGCTTGCCGAGCATTTTATCTCTTTTTCGCAACGAGTTCAATAAATTCAATAATACAAGAGCACGAATGTTAGATTCTATTTATCATATGACAAATACTTTGAAATCTCATTTCTGGAGTAAAAACGTTATAATTTTGTCATTATGTGCGCAACGTTGTTATGGACGTCATAACGTTTCCTGAAAATCGATAAACCACTAGTGGTTTACAGATTTTTCTTGCATGGCGTTATTTCACTCCCAGGCACGACGTCATATGATTAAATTGGTTACATCTATTATTGTAGATGGTCACCAAGTGACCATTTCTGACAAATTATTTTGAATTTTGAGGAGCAGATTTAAAATCTGCTCACCAAAATTCAAAAAATAATTTGTCAGAAATCATTTAAAACAGAAGATTTTAAGATTGCTTAGCTGCAATGAGCTGCACACCCTGTCTGCCAGGTTTTTGATGGACCAAGTTTATTTAGCTATTTTTGTAGAAGATAACCTAAGGACTATCTCTGCCAAATTTTATTCAATTCTGAGAAATTGTTTTAGAGATTTCACTCATAAGCGTATTTTAAAATTTAGACTGAAAAAAAAAAATACAATTTGCAGTTTAATGTCACAAAATGGCGATATTTTTTTTATTATACGAGTATTACACATGATAAAAACCATATCAAACCATATCAAATGAGCCAAAATGTTAAAAATCAGAGGTTGAATTACCCCACCCACCATATTACAATTATATTAAGATTAGAAACATAATAGTTCTGTTTACTTTTCTATTACAACATATAAAGATTATTTTAACAGTGTTCACAGTATCGATTCACTGTGCGCCTGAAATGAGTGAAATCGACTGTATCGGTAGAATCGAGAGATTTTGGCCTAAATTTGTGAGGGGATGGTAAGTATTTTGACATGTTTTCTTATAGTTAGATTTGTCCTTCCGCCTTGGATCTAATTATATTTCTTTGATATATGCATACATGTCATAATATCGTGCAAAAACAACGATAGTGTATCGTGGGAGCGCAAGAAATGCATTCTTTTAGAGGGATAGTTGTCAAAAAAGCGAAAATCCACAGCTTTTTATCTTCCCGTTTCAAATTTAAACAACTTAGCTAAAAATGATTTTCACCAGAAGTTCGAGAGGCTTATGATCCTACAATACCAGAAATCTCAGACTGATCCGTTTTTTCGATTTTGAGATAGTCAGCTATATATGACTGAACCCCCTAATAGCGGTGAATTAGAAACTGTATCGGTAGAATCGACTGCAATTTATTTAATGTACGAAGTGAAAACTACCGACTGCACGAAGTGAAAGCAAATGTTGGTCATAAATTTTTGAATTTAGAGCAGAAAGTAGGCTATTATTTCACCCTGTGTATACCATTGGCTTCTAAATGTGTTCTTTGGCAGACAGTGAAGACCCAAATATAATGCCGCATCATACGGCATTTCATCTGGGTCTTCACTGTTTATTCATACAAATATGATGTTCAGAGAAAGAAATGCAACTTTTTTTAATAAAAACCTGTTACCAGCAATATATATATTGTACCACCCCAGGTATAGTGTATATAACCAGTAGGCAGAATTCAATTAGTTCATAAAGGGTTAACAGTACGTCAATCTGTATCACTTTTTTCAGTCTGTTAGGTAATCCCGCATCTGCTGTCTGTGTGTAGGTTTGTAGGCTTACATTTCAATAATTTCATCCTTTTTCAAACAGCTGTATGGTTAGATGAAATGGCAGTGGAAAGTACATTTCATAAGACCTACTGTGGCAAACCCTTTAATAAGGCTTTTTGCGCCCAGCGAGCAATCAGATTACATCAAGTGCAGAAGACATGAGAGGGGGGATTAATCCCCCTCTCCACAGGGTGGGGGGTTTAGGGGGTCTCCCCATTTTTTTCATTTTGGGCGCTTTATGTGCGTTTTTAATGGGTTTTTATGCATTTGGGACCAGATTTTAGTCCTTTTGGTCACTATCTTTTGCTAGAAAAGATATTTCTTGTCACGCGAGAAACCGAATGCTGGACAAAATTGTTTTCAGACAGTCACAATTTTTTTACTTTTTTCTACAGCATGTTTCTTTGACATTATTTCACCTATGTCCCCGCAGGTTTTGGAAAGTACTTTTAGCACTGATCCTTGGTGGTCCTTCAAAGAGATGTGTTTTCGAAAAGCTATACACTTAGTCTTTTCAATTACATGTATAACATCCATTAAGGATGCAGGCTTCATCTAGAGTTTGGCTTGGGTAGGCATAAGATGAGATCTTTGGCTTCATCGAAATGGAGCGAGGGCCTACTGTCGAACCACGATGGCTTAACGCTTCTCTGCACAGGCTTCTTAAAGTCGAATGAACGTTGGTGGAACCAAAAAGTCTTGGGCTGAATTGGAAAAGGCGAGACCTGTATATCTGTATCAGAATGCATTGTAACAACACAGGCTCATGATGCTCATATATGTAAAATCAACACGTTTTAAAAATACTTTATCGCTCGACATGTTAATTAGAAGAAGAAAAAACAAATTGTCAATTTAAGGGATCACAGTATTATCTGGACCTCAACAAGAAGACCTGTCTTCGGGGTTTCTGACCATGCAAGACTCAAACCAACCTACTCAGTTACAGAGATTAGCTAGAATGCTGGAATTTTGAGCGTAGCAAGTTTACAATTATACTTTCCTAGGAGAGAATAACAAAGGCTCTGATCAGACTGCGCGGATGTGCAGGCTGGTCTGCGCCTTTGACGTTCGCATGCAGCTACGTCGGGTTTTCTCTCGACACGGTCCATAAGTGATAACGTCCATTAAGACCATCTGATTATGAAATTAATTAAGCAGGTGTCATATTAATTTTTCAATGTTTTCACACGCGCAACGCGCGTTATTGATAATTGCATCAATAAATGGCAAGCACAGAGTACAGTGAGCCGAAACCAGCAAAAAGGGACACGGCAGAGAGCATACTTGGCCAAAAAAGTGGTCGGGCGCTCGACGGACCTGCCGGACCGGCGATGACGGCCTTGTGTACAGGTAACATGCTACCATAAACATAGCATTTGTAATCCACCATTTTCTAATTGCATGGTGTTATGCTCCACTGAATGGGTAGTATAAAATTCAGGTAAGTTCACATCGTGCTATACTTCCACAAAACGCTTTGAGGCGTGACTGTAACGGTAAATGCATTGAATGAATCTAGGGTCATTACTTAGAGGTCGTGGTAGAAGTATACATGTATCACTTTGTTACATGAATATTTATGAAGGTTGGATGTTTACAAAAATAGGTTTGTGAATTTTCGTTACAGCATCTTGACAATAACACACACACAAACGCACACACACTATCACGCACACACACACACACGCACACCACACGCACGTGCACGTACCACCATCGCAAAAAATCAACTGAAAAACCTATCAACAAACTAGCGAACAAAACATTATCTCTATTGTTTAGGGCTTGTCCGTCTGTTTGTCTGTCTGTCCGTTGCCGTGGTCACTCTAACTTAGTCATTTTTAATCAGATTTTTTTCCAAATTTCCTATCATCATCAAACTCTCGTTCAAGTTTGAATACAGATTTTTACTGTCAAAAGATAAGCAAGAAGGCTGTAAAAATGGCCGCCACGACAGGTCTCTCTAACTTAGTCATTATAATCGGTTTTCTTCAAAATTTTATATATGGGTTGCTTCCATCACACTCTCCTTCAATATGTTCTCAAAAATGTTATCCTATGGAAGCAAAGAATGCACTAAAGAACTGAAACTAGAGTGTGCAAATTTTCTGGGCCAGACTAGCTAGTTTGGCAATTTAGGCCACATCAGTGACCGTCTTATAGTTTCAAAGTTCCACAATGAAACACATGGTCCCAAAGGACAAGAAAATAAAATCTACACTACAGTGAAGGGCATGGAGACGTTCTACCACCGCCACAAAGTCCCAGTCACCAGCTGTAGTGAAGTCAAATATGTTCTTTAAAAGTTATCCTTTGGAAGCAAAGAATGCACTAAAGACCTGAAATTAAAGTTTGCAAATTATCTTGGCCAGACTAGCTAGTTTGGGCCATTTAGGCCTCATCAGTGACCCTCTAATAGTTTTTTAAGTTTCACAATGAAACCCATGATCCCAAAGGACAAGAAAATAAAATCTACACTATAGTGAAGGGCAGGAAGACGTTCTACCACCGCCACATAGTCCCAATCACCAGCTGTAGTGAAGTCAAATGTGTTCTTAAAAAGGTTATCCTTTGGAAGCAAAGAATGCACCAAAGAACTGAAACAAGAGTATGCAAATTTTCTGGGCCTCATCAGTTACCATCTAATAGTTTCAAAGTTCCACAATAAAACCCATGATCCCAAAGGACAAGAAAATAAAAGTTTGAATACGTTTTTATCGGTTGAACGATTCGCAAGATGGCCAAAAAATGGCCAACGCCTATCAGTGTCCACTACTTCATTTTTTTATCAGAGTTTTTCCAAATTTCATATATGGGTTGCTTCCATAAAACTCTCGTTAAAGTTTGAATACAAGTTTTGTCCGACAAAAGTTAACCAAGATGGCCAACGAAATGGCCGCCACCTATTAGTTTGCACTTATAGACACTCTACCTTAGTCATTTATTACCCGATTGCTGCCAAATTTCACATATATATTACTTTTATCAATCTCTCGCCTAAGTTTGAATATGGGCTTTGTCCGATAACCAAGATGGCCGCCAAATGGCCGCCACCTGTCCGTTTACACTTGTGGACACTACTTAGATGTAGGAGTGGTCTTCGATATTTTAAAGTGTTTCCTGAATTAGTGACAATGGAGTGTTTTATGACTGTATCAAATTCAGAATAGAGAGGGCAGTTGTAGCATTTGTAGCCTAGATTTTCCATTGTGCTATAGAAACTCACGAGTTTTGGTTCACTGAAACGAAAATGTTTCAGAAGTGAGCCTATATTTAACAAACAATGATGACATGTGGCTTAGGCTGCTGTACATTCTAAGACAGTGATTCTGTTGTTGATTCGTTGTTGACTGTTGCTCCAGATGTGGGTTCTGTGTTTGTTCTATGGTTTGCTATGCATTGCTTTGTGTCTTTTCTAGGTTTGCATTAATCTTGATGTTGGCGAGTGCTACGAGTATGTAGGAAAGGAGACTTGACTTAAAAGTATATGTATTTTTACTGACCATTCCATGGCGGTGCTTCTTTTGTGGATCTTTTTTGTTACTTATGTTTCGTGTTTGTCATGCTATCTTGTCGTCTATTAATTGCAGTCTTGTGGTCACCTGCTTGGAAAGGGCTGACCTCTTGGCTCTCTTGTATGTGGTGATTTATTGTGTTTTATCACTTCCCGATGGGGTGTTCTGGGTCAAATGTGGTACTTGAGTGTATCGGTTACTGATCGTTGCATCCTTTCTTACTTTAAGGAATGAAAGTAAAATAATTTTGTGTTTCAAACGGTTACCCAAGAATTGCTGCTTGGCTCATATGCGTAGGAAGCTTTTCAATATTGGGGACGGGAGCCAGCGATTCCAACTTCAATACTTGTGGAGGGATATTGCAAAAATGTACATACACGCATGCATGCGCACACACATCAATGTACATATGAAAACACATGTACATGCTCCTAAATGTTCATACTCCCATTCATGCATGCATACACACATATGTATGCATGCATGCACATGCAGATACATCAAAACAGTTATATATTTACATTCTTACATGAAAATCAAAGCTAGGGCTCTTTATGATATAGAATTCGGAGAATAGGATGTGTCGCCTGGCAAAACAGAAGTTAAACAAGGAAAAGGATCATTGACACTTGCTATGGGTAAATGCCTATGGTTTTAAGTAAAAATAAAAGTTTGTCAATCGTCCCTTTCTTCGCCTTGATGCTACCCTGACCTGAGAACTTTATGGCTGTGAAATCCGTTTTCGATATTAAATGCTTCAAAGATGTAAAATTTTGGGTAGAACAATCAGTTTTACATTAAGATATATAGGAATCCGCAAATATTTTTTTTAAATATCATTCCCCCCCGTGTGCCAGCAAAAGCTTTTGCCTGCATATGTGTTACCATATTTTACACTTTGTATGGAAGTGGCTTGCTGGCACACGGGGGGGAAAGATGTTCAGCAGCCCAAAAACCCAGGGCCTAAGCCCACAAAATGCCTTTTCTATCAAATAAAAAATTAATGACAGTTATGAAGTTCTCTAGAACCAACCTCCTAAATTGCTTTGTATTCTGTGCTCGTTTAATATAAAGTACTTAAAGATTAAAAGTAGAATTAGCAAGGTTTTATGCATTTTTTCATAAGAAAAAATCTCACTGTTATTAAATGACACATTATTTTGCAAACGTCCTGTACTTATCTATTTGCATGCTACGGAATTGTTAATGTTTTTATTTTCGTCTGCTGACTTTCTTCAAAATTAAGTTTTTCAAAAATAAACCACCCAAGACCACCATCAGAGTGTCAAACAGTTTGGATCCAGATCAAGACCGACATTCTATTGGTCTTCATCTGGGTTCAAACTGTTTGCAAAAGGCTATTGACAGATGACAAAATTATCCACTGACATGCAAAGAGTTATAACAGGTAAATACTTTAGTGTTCAATATATTGTCTCATATAGGGATATACATGCATCATGTATACCATAAATATTAGGACACTTTAAACACATTCAACATGCTATGCCCTTTAAACAAAGCAAAAGTAATATTCAAAGGATCTAGTTAGAATCAGTTTTACTTCCAATGCTGAATGGGACACTTTCATTCCTTCAAAAATATTTATTTCTTTTGTTGAGCTTTCAGTTTTGTATTATTTACGGTACATGTAGTCAAAAATGTACAGGTAACTTCTAAATTATCTCCCCAAAATCATTTAATTACAAAACATATTTTGTTTTTAAAACAATTTCATCAATTATCGTGATTAGTTAATACTCTGCATATGGTATGTTCAATAGATATCACCATGCCTACCAAATAAATCAAAAAACGTGCAGAAATCACTTTTTAAAGCACTTTTTATTTTCATGAAATTTCAGACCCCCTCCCCTTTCTAACCGCCATAGCTCTCGAGTGCGTAGGAATTTTGAAAATATTTTGCTAGCTGGCTCTTGCCATTAGGTTCACCTGTTGCACTGATACTACATGCACCGCACTAGAAGCTCAAAAGCAGCGTTCTGGGAATCAGAAAAATAGGCGTATAAGGCCAAAACCATCAATGATCCTTTGTTGAATATATTTTCCCGGCAAAGGGTTATTTTAGAGAAACTAATAAATCACAAAACATAAATCCCATTTCTCCAACCCCTAAGTTCACCTAAGTTCACCTTTGGTATCATACAGATCAAGGTTAAAAGCCTATCAACTAATTTTCAGTGGTTAGTTCAATACAAAATAAACTTATGTGGGTGTGTGTAAGGTCAAAGTGTTTGCTTCTATGTAATCACATTCAGAATTTATTTTATGTTATAATCCAACCTACAGTTGAGTGTGAGTGTAAGGAGAGAATATGTGTTTGCATGGTGCCCTAAGCCCCATTCCCTTTAATTTGATATGCAACATGACCATGGGGGCGGGGGTCTGTGGGTAAAATATTTGCTACAACGCTGCTGCATTTGTGATTCCCATTAATTTGATATGCAACGCGACCATGTTTTGAACAAGTTGACTTTGACCAGACGGGCGGGGAGAGGGGATTTTCGGCCAAAATATTTGCATGTTGCTGCTTTCACGATTCTATTTAATTTCATATGCATTATAACCATGTTCTCAATAAGTTGAATTTTGACCTTTAACCCCACACCCAAGGTCGAGTGGGGTAGGGAGAAGGTATGTAGGCAAAATGTTTGCTGCCATGTTTCTGAATTCGAGAATCTATTTAATTTGATATGATAATATTCTGTAAAAAATTAATTTTGACCTTTTGACCCCCAGGGTTAGAGGGGGTGGGAGGCAGTTCCCAGCCAAAATATTTTCTACCATGTTGCTGCATCCGTGATTCCCCTTAATTTGATATGCAACATGACCATATTCTAAAACAATTGAATTTTGACATTTTGATCCCATCATCTAAGTCAACCCAGGGGGTCCAGCACAGGTCTTAGATCAAAAATCACGTTTGATATGTTTCATATTTATTGTACCACTGTCTGCAGTTGCTACCATATTGCTGCATTCGCGATTCCTTTGATGTGCAGCATGACCATTATCTGAAAAAGTTGAATTTTGACCTTCTGAGGGGAGAGGGGGGCTGCAGGCAAAATAGTTGCTACCATGTAGCTGCATTCGACATTGCCTTTAATTTGATATGCAACATGATCATATTCTGCAAAAGTTAAATTTGACCTTTTGACCCTAGAGTCAGGGGGGGAGGGGGGGGGGCTGCGGGCAGAATATTTGCTACCATGTTGCTGCATTCGTGATTGCCTTTAATTTTATATGCAATATGACCATGTTCTGAAAAAGTTGGATTTTGACCTTTTGACCCTAGGGTCAGGGGGGGGGGGGTCTGCGGGCATAATATTTGCTTCCATGTTGCATGTTGCTGCGCCTGTGATTCTCTTTAATTTGATATGCAACATGACCATGTTCTGAAAAAGTTTAATTTTATCTTTGACCCCACCCCCTAAGTCCACCCAGGGGTCGGACACAGCCCTTCGATCAAAAGTCAGGTTTGATATGTTTCTTATTTATTGTACCTCTGTCTGCATTTGCTACCATGTTGCTGCATTTGCGATATCCTTTTATATGCAACATGACAATGTTCTGAAAAAGTTTAATTTTAACCTTTTGACCCCCAGGGCCCTGTGGGATCTGGGGGGAAAATATTTGCTACCATGTGGCTGCATTTGTGATTCCATTTAAAGTGATATGCAACATGACCATGTTTTGAAAAAGTTAATTTTGACCCCACCCCCAGGGTCAGGTGGGGGTAGGAGGGGGTCTGTGGGCAAAATATATGCTACCACGTTTCCGCATTCATGATTCTATTTAATTTGGTATGCAATCTGACCATGTTCTGGAAAAGTTGAATTTTGACCTTTTGACCCCAGGGTCAGGGGATGGGGGTGAGTGGGGCTCCACGGGCAAAATATTTGCTACCATGTTGCTGCATTTATGTTTCCCTTTAATGTGATATGCAACATGATCATGTTCCGAAAAAGTTGAATTTTGACCCCACCCACTAAGTCCACCCAGGGGGTCTGGCACAGGCCTTCCATCAAAAATCGCGTTTGATATGTTTCTTATTAATCGTAACTCTGTCTGCATGGGAAATATCTGTAAAAAGTAATGACAACTGACTGAGTTATTGCAAAATTTACATATTTGACCTTTGATCCCACTGGGGGGAGGGGTGGTAAATTTTTAATCACGGTTATGCTTATCTACAGGCACTGGGTAATCATTGCTTATAGTGAGAAGTTGTAAGATATAATAGTTTTGGAGAAATGTGATGTTTATTCTACAAAAAGTCAATATAGCTTTTGCATTAGCCTAAACCTAAGTCAAAAAAGGGTCAAAACTCAGTCAAAAATTGGCGAATTACCTCCAAATTCGAACTTGGCCTGTATTTTATAATGCTTTATCAGTGATAAATTTGAATGACAGCGTTGCATCCCTCCAAAAGTAATTGATTGTAAACCACAATTCAGCCAATATCTAAGTCAAAAAGGGCAATAACTCTTAATAAGTTTGCGGATAACCGCCACTTTCGAACTTAACCTGTATAATTGATGCTTTACCCTTCTGCAAAGTTTGATGGATGATTAAAGGACCTCGGACAGTTTCCTATTCAATCTGCCCAAATTTGGACAGCCTGTGGCTAGCATAATGCATAACTGACAACTATAGTTTTGTGCTTAAATAAAACCCTTACATTTAGTGCATCTAACAAAATAAAAATATTTTGAAAATATTGCATAATTATGCCAGGACTTTAGGGTTTAGGGGCTGGGGGTATTTTTTGCGACCAATTTTTATTTCACAGAAAGTCAAAGTTTCGTCGAGTATTCACCTAAATACATGTTAATATAATGTTTACGGCAGAAAACTTGAGACGAAAGTGATGCATTTGCATAAAATTCGGGTTGAGAAGATTTCATTGTTTTGTCTAAAGAAGTGTGCTGTCAATTTCTTTTGACTTTTACCTGTAATGCTTCGAGTTCAACCAGTACGACTTGTGCACTGAGGTGTATCATATCTGTATACTGTATCAATCATAGTCTAGATAAACACAGTTTTTTAGCGTTAAATCGTAATATTTCTTAAACATCAGATTTAACCTATAATTTTGGTGCTTAAAAGAACCGCCTCATTGCGACGGTTCTTTTGAGTACCCACAACATAATGTTTTGGTTGAGAAATGAGACAATTAATTTCTTTGTAAGCACTCATAACTAAAGCCCTGATATATGCCATTGCTAAATTGATATTTACCTACAGGTTTTTACAAAATAAGTTTCTATTAAGTTTTTATAATAAAGTGTTTTTGAGCATTTTGACAGCGTTCCCCCCCCATGACCAAACATGCCGTTTTTATATGATGTGTGATATGTAAAACCACAACTCTATGCAAAAGGATTAGTTTGGTCACGGGGGGAAAGTACCTCAGTTAAACTTTTTCTATTTTCTATATGTTGAACAGCAAAAACGGAGTTTTCAACCCATATTTTTCAATTGGTACTTGTCTAATGAGAAAACGGCCTTTGTGGATAAGTCGAGGGTTGAACCTACTATCTTTTTCATAGAAAAAAATATCATTTTCTTTGAAACTTTTCTCTGGTCATTTTTATGGGCAATCCTTCATTAAGACTGTCCGAGGTCCTTGATGAATCCCTTCAAAAGTTATCAATCCCAAACCAAAAGTATGACAATGCAGAATACGACGACGACGACGCCGCAGACGCCAATGGACACATGATTCTTATGTGTTGATTATGCCACTCAAAAAGCGGGTACATTTATTTGAGGAAGTGGCAACAATGCAACAAATATATATACATGGGGTCTTCGCCACTATAAAGAATTATCTATTGTCATTATACAGTGTTGGGGTTTTAAAGCCCTTCCGCATATCTCACATCAAACTTGGGCCTCTGTCGTGAAAGAACCTGACTCTGTTGCATGTGAACAACAAAGGTTCAGACCAGTCTGCGCATCCAGCCAGTCTGATGCGTGCCTTTGTAACTTGCTCCCTGGAAAGTATATAGCTAAGCAGCTGAACTTGGCCCACTAAAAGCTTCAAGCTTCTATCTAGTCTCTGTTAATAACAAGGCTAATTTTAGCAAGATCTGGTTGCAAACCCTGAAGAAATGAGACGCAGCACATATTGAACCCGCTCATTATCCTTACCAAACTGTTACTATTCAAGCTGATCGAAGGCACTTTCGTGCTACATGTACGTAATTGTTAATATTTTGCCAGTTACTGACAGCCAACCTTTTTAAATCAACTGAAGGAGAAGAAAGGCCAAAAGCATTTCATGGAGGGTGCACAGTGGCTTTGTCATACATTGCTTCACTTGATACCAAGGAGCTCCCTGGTATACCCCCATCTACGTCACTGCATTATGTGTTTGACCAAGACACATTAATACTTGCTTACTACTGGTTCAACCCATGAAGAACCATCCCGACATAACTGAAAACGTGTTGACTGCCACGTAAAGAATCAAATCAAGCAAACAAACAAGTATTTTCATCCAAAAAAGTTTTAAGAATGTACCAAGCGTGTATTTGTTTACAAACTGAAGTTTTTGTCAAGCTTTTATTATATTTTTATCGCACAAAGGTTGTGGGTTTGGTGCGCAAAGTTTACGTATATTTTAGTCCTACTTGCGCTTGAAATTGGCCCAGAATATACGAAACTGTCTTCATTGTTCCCTTTCACTGGGCACAGTACCTCTTATGAGTATCGATATTACTTCGTTCAGTGCGTCGATTCTACCGATACAGTTTCTAATTCACCGCTATTAGGGGGTTCAGTCATATATAGCTGAATATCTCAAAATCGAAAAAACGGATCAGTCTGAGATTTCTGGTATTGTAGGATCATAAGCCTCTCGAACTTCTGGTGAAAATCATTTTTAGCTAAGTTGTTTAAATTTGAAACGGGAAGAAAAAAAGCTGTGGATTTTCGCTTTTTTGACAACTTTCCCTCTAAAAGAATGCGTTTCTTGCGCTCCCACGATACACCATCGTTGTTTTTGCACGATATTATGACATGCATGCATATATCAAAGAAATATAATGAGATCCACGGCGGAAGGACAAATCTAACTGTAAGAAAACATGCCAAAATACTTACCACCCCCTCACAACTTTAGGCCAAAAACTCTCGATTCTACCGATACAGTCGATTTCACTCATTTCAGGCGCACAGTGAATCGATACTGTGGTGTTGAGGTTGTTGTGATTGGACTTAATGACCTAACAACATATCATATTGTATTACAGTTATATATGTTACTTTCAAATGTATTAATATTTAATGCAGTACTATCTTTAGATCATAGACTGCCAAATGACCTCTTAGGAATCAGGTTTGTAGACTATTTTCTAAAACCACATTATACTAGTCACATAATAAAGTATATTAGCTTTTTAGCAGTCGAGGCGTTACCCTGCAATAGCACAATTCACTACGTAACCCTAAAATAATAGGAAATCAAATAGTGTTATGACATCAAATCATTCCTTATTCTTACATATCAATATTATCTTTTAATTGAAAGCAAATGATTAGCAATATAATTTTACCTAATTTAGACACCTGTTATTACAGTTATATACGTTACTTTCTATTAAATACAATATTTTAATGCAATAACAGCACTATATGAGTTTACACTACTAATTTATGTAAATTACTGTCATTGGAGTGCCCAGTAATGAGAGAAATGATGAATACTGTATTATTTGACAAAACAAGTAACTAAGAATAAAACCCAACAAAGCATTACTGATAAACAGGAAGAAACTTGAACTTAAATCACATAAAACGCTTACAAGCGAAAGTATGTGCACGAATTACTGGTTAACCGCTTGTTCAAGCCTGCCCAGGAAAAAGTGTGGTTAGGTGAACTGACCGTCCCGCAATGACCATAGCTGTTGACTTGGGACGTAAAGCAACAAAACCAACCAACAACCAACATAAAACGCCATTTCCAATCAGAGTGTAATCAGCATTTTTAGAAACTACTTATATTTTATGATCAAATTATGTTTCTTAAATGCTTACATGATATCTTTTTATCTCTCTGAAACATTTGTGTTTCCTTCTTTTTGTCTTTGGAATGATATATACAATATATTTTAACTGGCTACAGCTTAAGTTAAATGAAGCATTGATATAAAACAATTGTAGTTGCCTTGTAAGCCACCAAAAACATATTAATTATAGCTTATCAGCTATCGACTATAACAAATATATTGTTCACATTCAGGGATAAACGCGAACCCAAAACTCCTAAAATTAACGTTGTCATTTCAAACAAAAAAACTCTTTTTAGCATATCCAGTTTGGTGAAGAAAGAATACAAAAAGAGTGGTTACGAAAATGGTCACACTTATCATATGCTTTGTCTGGTTCTACAATGCTGTGAAGCCTTGCAACAGGACATATTCTGTTCTAAAGCTTCTTTTTGGTAATTCATTTGAAAGACCTAGGCTTATTATTTAGAAAAAAAAACTCTCTTACAGTATTATATTGTAGCCATTGCAAAATGAATGGACTCCAATAAATTATTGGTAGTTTTGTTTTGCATTATTTCTATCAATTAGACTTAGTCTAAGCGTGACATTTTGTTCATATAAAATCATTTTGATATTTAGCATGTCAAATGAGAACATAATCATTCATACAAAAATTACATCCAATTCATCCTTTGTACGTTTCAAAGCAAACTAAATTGATTATAAATAGTAAACAAATAATAAATCAAATGAGCAAGCACATTTTATTTTGGTTCATAACCCAGTGCTAAGCAATGAAGGACCAGGCGATCCTGTGAAAATGTGTAGTTAGACACAACATAACCTTTGCTGCTCTTATACACAAAGAAAGTGTGTAGATGAAGACATGAGCCACATTTTAGAACGGTATCTCTGCTGCATCAGTATGGGTGATTAAAGATGCATTTGCCAGGTGCGATAAGAACCCAAATCTCTTGTGCTGCTCCAAATTTTCATTCGAGCTTATATTAATTACATAAAAAGCGTTCAACCTTATTTTTTCATCCAAAGGTAACGAAATTCATACTTTTACTACTGTCAAAGAACAAATCGACATGGTATTGAATATTTGATAAACTATATCATACACACATAACAAAAATGACAATAGAAACACTGCTTTATCAACCTCTGTGATTTATAATAACCTTAATACAATGTACAAGTAAAAGAAATATGATTTCTTATGTTGATGATTGAACAAAAGGAAGCATGGCAAATACGATATGTATATATACTTTCATTAAGTTCATGTGTACTTTCTAGACATTACATGAAAGTCTATTATTAGTGCTAATGACTGTACTGAATTAAGGGCCCTCTTAATGCTAATGTTTGTAAGAACAGTTGATTTTTTGCATGTGAATCAATACCCTCAACATTTTGGGCGCTTTTACATAATTTCCTATTTACGAGATGGCCAGTCTTATTAGAGACTTTGCTGCTCACATGCAGTGCATTTGTTTACTGTCTGAAGAAGAAAAAACATTTCTGATACATATTACAGAAAAAAAACTGTGTTGATTTTATTCAACTTATTTATTAAGTCAATACACTGGTGAGTTTACAATTCATTCTAATGTTTTATATTCATATAACGCTTTGTTATCAAGGATTCCATTGACAATTTTCCTGTAATAATTTGGCCATACCACATTCTGTATAGTGGAAATTAGCATCAGCTATATAATCATTGTTTGCTAAATCTAAGTAAGATCTCATGACTGCACGTTTTTATAAACATTTAACTTTTCATCTAATAAAAGTAAACTGTTTCTGACTATGTTTGTTTAATGTGAACAACAGCAATTTGGGTACACGAAAATTATTTTTAACTAACTCATTAGATTCCTTTCAATGAAGTTTTTTTTCCAGATAAATATTATAAAAATCTACATCCACACATATATTAGCTTTTCAGGCCCAATTATATATTGTCTTTAACAGTTTGGACAAACATTGGTTCTTATGATGATATATTCTATAAGGTTATGTATGTTACTTTGATATATTTGACAGAAAAAATTGGAATGTATTCTTCTACTGTAATTAAAGAACTATCCTTTTATTTGTTACGAGTTTTAAAATCTTTGACTTTGGAAAAAATGAACATTTGTTGATAAAAAACGTCAAAAAAATTACTATTTCACAAATGTAAATGTGTGTCGATATATCGACTTTAGTGTATAGATATAGTTTCTTGAGAATAAATGATTATTATTTTAGGACAAACTGGTATCTTGTTATAAATTCAACACAAAACTGTTTTTGAAATGAAATAAAATACAATATGATCTATAAGATAAGGTATTTAGCAGTATATATAGCAAGTCTCAAAGTTTGTAATGTATGTTACATATTTCCGTACAAGCAACAAAATGCTACTTTACACCAGAAACGATGTTATGTATAGCTTTTCAATCATATTATTCCATCAAATGTTCATATATGGGTTTTAAAAGTTAATGATAGCATAACATGATAACTGTAAAAGTGAAACGGTTCTTACTACATTCAACATTTAATTCAGGATCATCATATATTCAACAGCTTATAATTCTTAAAATATTTATAATATAAACAAGCTGCTTGCAGTTTTGAAATATTCAGTTGACTGTCGTTTAGGAATGTTGTATCTAAAACCCAAATTCTCATCATAAAGCTTATCAAATGAAACTATTGAACACATTTTAATGATTTCATAAGGTGTATTTGGAAATGTAACGTAAATGTCATAAATAACATAAAGGTGTGTTTCTGGAAGCAAACAATTTATTTTGATGCTTGTTTAGCACTCAAAGTAAGCTGTCGATAGTAAGGAATGACTGTATGCATCAGCTGAACACCACCTGGATACCATTTCTTATTCAAATGTCGCAATTTTGTTTTAAAGGTAAAACAAAATGGGGTAGGGGTATAAAACGTATCCTCCTGAAAAACTGCTACAACAATTTGACCATACAAAATGTCTAGAAATGTTGTAGAAGGCTAGTCTTAACTAATAAAGTCAAACCTTTTCTGGCAGGAAAATTATGCCAATCGAATTTTCAAATATTTAGCTCCTTGTCTAGTAGTGAGTCTGATTGATAATCTGACTTTTAAATGTTTATACAGCAATACGGGGGATGTGAGCTTTAATTTTAATAAGGATACATACTTTCATAAAGATTATTATCTCAAGTCACTGATTTTCAGTTACTGATGACAGTTCAGGGTGCTCACTAAGTACTGGTAAACGACTTGTGGACCAGAGCAATGATAACTGACCATCATTGTATATGATTGAGAAAAACTGACTGTTGAAAGTGGCATCGTCCAATCACAATAACAACAACTACTACTACACCAACAACTGGTGTATTTATTGTGAGAGTCACTATGGGTTATCAGTTTGTTATGAATGTTAGAATAATACTAATAAATTGCAATAGAAATGTAAACAGAACTATTGTGTTTCTTATCTTATTATATTGGTGGGGGGGGGGGGGGGGGGGGTAGTTCAACCTCTGATTTTCAACATTTCGGCTAATTTTATATGATTTCAAATGTGTTTAATAACATATGTATAATGTATATTACTCATATAATCAAATCAAATTCTTTCATCAAAGCATAAAGGACTTAAAACAACTGCAGAAGAAGTGACCCATTGAATAAAAATGATCTTCAATGGCCACTTTAAGCATGAATGTGATCATTTTAAGTCGAAAATATGAACACTTCCCCACAAGATAGGACTTGCAACTTTTAGTATGTGATCACAGGCATATTAATATAGCAAATAAAACCAATGGCATTTCTGTTGCAATTAGTTCAAGGTTAGCCTATTTTTGAAGCCCCCCTGACTAGTCTATAATAGTTCAATGTACTATAATCAACATAAAGGTCAATATCCGAGCGCGCAAACCGTTGTTAATATCTGAGTGCACTTATATTATAATCTACTGTGCGAAACTCCTGCAAGGTATACAAATTTCTAGTTATCATCAAAGGGATCTGTGCAAAGTTAAGAAAGAAGAATGGAAGAGGGTCCCTGAACTCAAATATCGCCTCTTTCCCTCTGCACAAAATGCTTAACCGCTTTTTCAACATCTTTGTGTTGTTAAGGTTCGTCAAGATTAACCATAGTTCATTCATTAGCCAGAATAATTGTTTAACAGAAGGTTCTTTAGGTTCAGCTTGGAGTTGTACATCGCTCCTGACTTTGCTTGTGTGTACGGCAAGGTGACGTTCAATATCATCTACTATATTATCACACTGTTGAAACTGCATAAATGATGAGCCAAGTCTTGGATTACATTCAAGAGGATAGAAATGACCGTCATCAGGTGATTTCATGAAATCAATTGTTAACCAACCTGTGATAGGTTTCGGATAGCGATCCACAAAGTCTTTTACCCACTGGGTGATTTCTGGCTGGTCGACATGATCAAAACTCTGGTGAATTCTAGACGAGTAACCCACAGTATGTGCAAGGATTTTACCTTTGATCACCAGTGTACATGATGCACATTCAGGTAGCGTAAGACGATTCTGTAAAACATATGGGAACTCTTCGGATATATTCTTCCTTTCAAGGTAAGTGTCCAGCGACTCTGTGTCTTTAGGAAGATCAATTTCACCTCGGTGATACGCGTCATAAACAACTGGTTTCAAAATATATTCACCCTGACTTGACGTGCTTAGGATTTGTTTAACTTGATCTTTTGTTGTGATATGTTCACAAATAGGAGCGCGTAACTTTAGTTGTTTTATACGCTTAGAAAACTTGTATTTATCATCTAACTCATCAAATGTCGCTTCATCACACGCAAGAGGTATACAAAATTCTGAAATCTTTGAAATAACCGCAATGTCCCATGGCACAAAACGTGGCTCTAGTGGAGCAAAAAATGTGGCGTTGTGCTTTTTAGCAATGGTTACGATCTCTTGTATATACAAATTTGGAGCTTCCAATGGATTGCTAGTTCTATAGAAATGATCACAAAAGACAGACCATTCTGATAATACAAAGGGAAACCCCTTTAAATCGCACAGAACTGTCGTATATCCATTAGCTTTGAACAGTCGAGCCAAGTGAAGTGCTTTACTCTTTTTCGCACCAAGTATGAGAATAGTTTTAGAACTTGGTTTCGGTTCCACATGTATGACACCAGTAATAGACAGCACCCTGCTTACTATACAACAGGATAAACATATCAGCAAGCCAAATGGAAAACAAACAGTAAGTAGTAATAGAACTCCAAAAGATCGAGCCCATATATGTAGGATTGTAAGGGTTTTCCTGTAGATTTTTACCGCCTTGATATTCTGAAAAAAGATGGGAGACAGAATAAATCCATAGGTCGAGATAAGCAAAATTTTATAGCAAAAAATTGTGACTTTTCTATACCCTTTAAAGAAAGAACCGTTTCATTATCAAAGTTTGCTTCCGTTTTATGTGATTTTCTATGCAAGTTACCAGAATACTTTATTTATCCGTCGTTCCCCATTAAATTGTTTTCCAGGCTTGACCCTGTTATGCCCTGAATTATGAAGTGAAGCCAGAAGAAAAGAAATATCCTTCAGTCTCAAGTCTAGCATTCTACCACGGAGCAAATATGCTTCTCATGAATTAAATATTGAAAAAGGATTCGAATTACTGAGAGCCCATTTCGGGAAGGAGTTCTAGCGATAAAGCGTGTATTTTCCCTAGTTGGCCACGATGACAAACACGAATTTTTCAATTTGCCACAATGCTTATCAAATTTAAAGATTATGGAAGTAAACTTTTCTATATTAAAATATGTTTTAAAGCCCTTTCTCATTTTTTTAAAGCGGCAAAATCGTTCGATTTTCGATGATACCCCCATGTTTTCATCTTCATACTGGGCACCGCGTTGATCAAACTATGAGAGAATGCATTACTACTTTTCCCAAAAATCAAAGTGCTGGCATATTAAGTGACTTTCAATTCCAAAAGTTTAATTCATTCTTCCAGCGCATGGTTTTACGTAATATGCACGAAAATATGACAACGTATGTAAATGTCATCTTGGGTATTGGGGTGGGGGGACAGGGTCGTATAGGCTAAGTATGTCATC
Organism: Loripinus fragilis; assembly: GCA_964019695.1. Lineage (NCBI taxonomy): Eukaryota > Metazoa > Mollusca > Bivalvia > Lucinida > Lucinidae > Loripinus > Loripinus fragilis. The sequence continues at coordinate 9,481,918 of OZ026521.1, read as the reverse complement.
TAACACATTACAAACAACAACCGCTTTGCAAATCGCATAGTTTTTATCATATAGTAGGCATCAACTGTACAAACAAGTTAAATCGACGGTTTCATGCTTGGTTGGACAAAAAATTACCTCGTGTTGTTGATATTCCCCATGTACAGTACGTGGTCAAAATAAATTTTCATTCTAACAAGGCAAGGTAATGAAAAAGAAGAAAAGTAACTCCCTTTTTGTTTTAAACATCCAGGCTAGAGTGCAGTTCCGACAGGTCTATATGTCTTTGGTGAATATGCGCTGCTTCTACAGACATTATTTCAACAAAATAAATAGGAAACAGTCCGCCTTATCGCTAGAAACTCTTTATACAGTCCGCCTTCATTCAGTTCAAAAGTACCTAAGTTTGCAATTACATACTTAATAACCATGTTACAGGGTCAGCACATTCTGTAGGAAGCTTATCCACTACGCACATGAAAGCTGGCGATTATAGGCCCGCCAGCGAAATGCCATTTAAATGGCGTTTTGCTGGCGGGCCGATAGTTGCCCGGGATAAGGTGCTGGCTGGGTTTTAATATAAAATAGTTCACCTTTTGTTCATCCATTCTGACTACACATGCAAAGCTGTATAAACTCTCACTGCTTTATCTTTTTAAACAAATGTAGAAAATATAGGGTCATCTCAAGGAGAAAATGACACTTATTGACCGGTCGTTCTCCTCCCTTCCGCTGATTCATTCAAGAAGGGTTGTTGTCAGTTACAAGCGAAAGTATGTGCACAAATTACTGGTTAACCGCTTGTTCAAGCTTGCCCAGGAAAAAGTGTGGTTAAGTGAACTGACCGTCCCGCAATGACCATAGCTGTTGACTTGGGACGTAAAGCAACAAAAACAAACAAACAAACAAACAGACACTTATTGAACTGTACATGTAATATGTAATACCTAATGTCGCTGAATAAAATCGCTAACTCAGTTAAAAATATAAAAATAGCATCATCATTGTTAACTAAAAGGTAAATTTTTATCTTAGACGGATCAATGGTGTATCCCCAGGGGAAAGGGGTGATAGTATTCACAATTTTTCGCCAGGGCTCACCCTGCCATTAGCCATTTGCTACAAAAATTGTAGAGTGGCTACAAATATAAGTCATTGGCTAAAGGGACACTCTGGATGGTTAAAAATTACAGGTTTGCAAAAAGTGTAATTCGATCAGTTTTTGGATAAATTTCCAAAATGGCTTGTATTATTTTTTCGCTCTTTATTAATTTGCCATATTAAAAAAACACAAATCAACTTCTTGATACACCTTTTGGCTAAAATATTGATTGAAGTCAAATTTATTTGGCTCCAATTTTTCCTAATTACACTAAGTGTTGGCTACAACAAATTCTGAGCCAGGAATAGCCCCGTTTTTGTGCTACATGGTCTAGTGTTTACCCTCAAAATATCAGGCATACCTCCACCAAACTTGAAGTTTTAGCATACCATCCCCCTCCAATTATTCCCATTCTGTACCTTATAATAGCTATGGTACTCACTGGTGTAAAGTCGACCAACGAAGACTTATCAGTAAGTAGGAAATATATACGAGGCCTCTAGCGATAAGGCGTATGTTTTCCCTAGTTGATATGATTAATAACATCAAATTTTCAAATTACCCTAATGTTTTTGAAATTGGTGTAGTTTGGCAGTAAAATATGCATAGAAGGCAACAAATACGTTTCAAAGCGATTCACCATTTACAATACCGTGAAAACGTGCACTTTCTACTCCCACCCCTCATTTTACGTCTTTATACTGGGTGCCGTGAAACTTTGAGTAAATGCATTGCTAGTTTAAAAAAAGTAAAAGTGCTAAAATGTTAAGGATAGGAGTGCTCTTCATTTCCCAAACCTTACCGTATTCATTCTGCGCATGCGTACGAAATACACCTAAAGTCATAGGAAAAATGAAAATGGTGTCTTCCAGTTTGTTTTTAGATGCTTTCCCCCCTAGACCCAAAATGCCCTTTACATATGTTGTAAATGTTTATAGCGACATGTCGTTGTCCAAAGGGCATCATGGGTCTAGGGGGGAAAGCATCTAAAAATAAACTGAAAGACACCAGTTTCATATTTCCAATGACAAACGCCACAATTTCGGATGTATTTCGTACGCATGCGCAGAAGGAATACGGTAAGGTTTGGGAAATGAAGAGCACTCCTATCCTTAACATTTTAGCACTTTTACTTTTTTAAAACTAGCAATGCATTTACTCAAAATTTGGCCTAAACGGCACCCAGTATAAAGACTTAAAAATGAGGGGTGGGAGTAGAAAGCGCACGTTTTCACGGCATTGTAAATGGCGAATCGCTCTGAAACGTATTTTGCTGCCTACTATGCATATATTACTGCTAAACTTCACCAATTTCAAAAATATTTGGGCAATTTGAAAATTTGATGTTTGTAATCATGTCAACTAGGGAAAATATACGCCTTATCGCTAGATGTTCTTTGAAGACTTTAATTTCATTATGAAAATTGATAGTTCTGTTGTTTTTACTTGAAGTTGAAAACAAAACTAACAAAACAATACTATCAAGAGATTCAAGACCGTAAAACCACCTGACTTTAGAAATGACAACAAAATAGTCCAATTAAGAAGTGACCCCATAATATACACACGAATCTCCATACCATCAAAAATATCTATTTTTTCTGACCATCAGTGCCCCCAAAAATATCGAAATTCAAATCCTGATTTCCATTTCACGTGCTACACCACATTTGATCCCCGAGGTTAGAAAACTTTTTTTTCATGATCAACTCAAATGAGCACGAAATTTCAACTGCTCATAAAAACTAAAAGACCGACAAATAAAGAAGTTTCTTAAGTCTCTCAGATGTTGTATTTATCCTGCTAATAAATGTTAAAATGCCAACAATTGCTGGCATTTTAACCTTTATGAGCAGGATAAATTTCGTGCTCAGCTTAGTTGAGTATGAAAAAAGTTTTATAACCACGAGGCCAGGTCAAGTTAGACTTTACCGCTTATTTTTCAAGGGCTGCCTGTCTAAGATTGCTATTGACCTATATTATTCATCAATCAGGAACTATCTTAAATTGTAATTTTGAGCGCACCTGCTAGAAAACAGTGTGCTCACTGGTTGATACCTGAGACTGTCATACAAACTTGTAACAAATGCAACCTTAAAAACTAGATGTAAAAGACAGACATACAGTCCATGGAATAAGGGTCATGATTATAGCCTGTTTCATACATATTTTGTCCAATAAAAAGCCACCTATCGTGTTTTTCTAAAATTGAGAGTCACTGGTGTCTTATAGTCTATTCTTTTGAAATGACTGTGTTTATTGTTCAAATCATGTGAATATTTGAAAGCCGCTATTTTGCGGGAGGGCCATTAGTAGCGGGAAACTATATACTGGCTGGGTTTGTACCCGCCATAATGAAGAGATTGTGAGCTCTCTTCATAGGGCATTAAAGGGCCATTGAAGGCTTTTTTTGGTCATTGAAAATTTTTTCTTTGAGAGGAATACCTATTTTTTTTTACCCCCCCCCCCTTATAACATAGAAATTCAGTCGAGAACCAATAACCTAGTAGGCCCTCACCCTACTGGCTGTCTGATGAGCTTCCTGGTATACTTGATTTGGGTGCAGGCGGTCTCACCAGTTTTGATCCTATTAGTCACATATAATCGAAATAGGTGCCCTTAAATTATATGTAAAATTCACGCAAATGCATGAAAATGTTTGACGTGAAGTAAAAAAAAAACCTGCTTGTTTTTGCAAATCAAAAGGGAAGGCGTGATCAAATGTTAGCTGCCGTGATTAAAGCGGACCCGGAACCATTCTAACTAGACATAGAGAGTTTTTAGAAATCCAGGACTATATTGCATGCCTTCTTTGGCACGACCCTAGCCAAGCTTATCCCACCGGTCACGACTTGTCGTCGGCTCTCCTGCTGTTTATGTTCTTAGGTAGCAAATTTTGAAAACAATATGCATCTAGACTGTCAGATCAGGGTTCATAGTGTTTTCTTCCAAGATAAAATCTAATCTGAAGTGCACTTGAATATATCAGCAGATATTAGAGGCAGATGACATTTTCAGAACAATAATAAAGACAAGAAAAGGGCTATTGGTGACAGGGAGTTTACAAACAAGATGAATTAAATTAGAATTTGCTTTGATTCAGGACACACAAAATTGGAATGTTTTAATATCAACCAGAAACGATTGACCGTTTTATTAAGATATGCACTTATAATTGTGCTCCCCAGTAGTATAGGTGCCGGTTTAGCGTTTTTGACGTCACTTCCGGTCCAAGATGGCGGCCCCCATGACTTCCGGTCCAAGATGGCGGCCCCCACGACACCAAGATGGCGGCCCCACGAAATCAAGATGGCGGCCCCTGTGACTTCCGGTCCAAGATGGCGGCCCCCACGACACCAAGATGGCGGCCCCACGAAATCAAGATGGCGGCCCCTGTGACGCGTTCGGTTTCACCTCAGAGGGTGAGTCAACGCCCTAGACCACGACAAGGTAGCGTCACGTCCTAGAGCGCGGTGTCGTTCTTCTATATACAAGGGTGAGGGGCCTCTCATTTATTTCCGGGTGGTTTTTTTACGAAGTTCAGAACGAGATCCAGTCTTTAATGATGTAGCGGGTCGCAGCGCTCTGTTTATCCCGTTCCCCGGGTGGACCCTTTTTTTTCAGCACGGTCCATTCACGTCTTTTTCCACGTACTGATCGGCTTCGTAATTGGGTCGTAAAGGCTGAGAGGGATATGATTGTCTATCAACGTAGAACGGGTTCCTTGCCATGCATATGGCGTCTGGCTAACTTAGGAGCATATTGCGCAATTATTTGCTGTTCGTCCTTTAGTATCTTAATGAATTCCAGTCCGAAGTTGCTGTCTTACGCCCTCTGTCCGTTATACTATCCTCTCCTTTTCGCTTAAGCTCCGATTTTGCCATTTCTAAAGCTTGGGCTACTGGGGTGACCAGGTTCACTATGGGTTTTTCCTTTTGTCTCATTTCTTTCAACTCTCTGTATTTCCGTCCACTACCCACAATATAATGACCCTGACTGTCGCGTTCCGCGTAGCCATCTCTAACATCCAGCAAATGCTGATACCATTTGTCGGGATCCGACACGTACGGAATCCACTTCTGCTGTTGGCAATCGTAAACGAGTCTAGTGCCCATCTCTTTTGATTGATTTCCTCCTTCGTGCTCGAGTTATTCTTACGCTCTATTCATACGAACGGGCGAGAGTCTAGTTCACTATCCTCAAGCACCTCGATTAATCGCTCAGCAGCCTCTCTGGCTTCGCGGCGTAGTTATCTACATCTCATCCGAAACATCAGTTCATCAAACAAAGCTATACACATAAAAGTAATGGCTAACATATTTACGCCTACTCAATACTTAATCCCTTTTCTTAGTTACCAGTTTTGATAGTCATTCGGGTTACACTCCGAACACCGTAATGCGCCTAACTGATTCATGTGATCACTTTGCACGTAACAGGGTACGACCCCGTCTAGTTCGGGTAAGGCCCTTCCAATTTCTGTTAAGAGTTCTTTGACGGCAATGTATTCTGGGGGTCTCAGGTATAATCCCTTTTTCGTAGGTATCACCTCTTCTTACGGCTTCCAATACTGCCTTATATCCATACATGCGCTGCCCTCAGTGATGGTACAATAGACGTTCCCTCCAAGATGACTCTTATAGTTTTGTTTCTCTGTCCTCGCTTGATCGGCGTATTCTAAGTAATCCACCCAATTCTTCCATCGCATCAAGGTTAAGCTGATACCTTTCTTGGTCGGTTTGTCATCTTTCCATTCTCTCAGGTCAACACGCAGTTCACTTTTCCATTCTGTGACCTCGATAAAGCGATCGTTTCCGAGACTGAATCTGCATCTAGACATGTTTACTGTTTGACTGTCAGAATAGATATGACTAGATTGCTGCAAAGCACCTTATATAGTGAGAGGTCTCTTCTGATTGGTCAATTATCCAGCCATCCGATTGGTCAACCTCCTCACTCCTGATCCCTCCTCCTCATTCTCCTTCATGACGTAGTAGAGTCCTCTTGGTCTTCAGAGGCTTTCTCGGTTTCTATATTATGATTCGGCCATACGTCCATAAATAAATCTTTTCTCAGTTTGATGGCTTGTCTGATAGAGTCCGCCTGATTCATATCGTGTTGGTTCTTAAACGTTTTAGCCAATTCCAGTATTCGCTGTTGAACAGGATCCTCTTGTAGCTCGTAATAATCTATTAGAAATTGAGCGTAATCTTGTCTGAGTTTTTTGCGGAGAGAAGGCAAATCATCATTGGCTGCGAGATGAATAGCTTTATCCGAACTAAAACCTCGCTCTTCATAAGCATTCACTTTAGCTTTAAACTGCTCTACGTTCTCCTGCCTGATCGGATTTTGAAATCTCCTGTTCCAGATGTCGAGTTTAGAGCGCTCATCTCTTTGTTTTCTTCGTTTACCTGGAGGGCTTAAATCGCTTACCCTCCTATTCCATATATCCGGTTTATAACTTTCATCTCTTTCTTTATCGGGAGGGCTGATAGAGCGTATATAATCTAGGGATTCCAACTGTCAGCATCTTCATCATCAGAAATATCTCCGTCATCGGGAGACTGTTGATCGACAAATACGTCAATTTGTAGTCTGTCCTGTTCGGATGTACTCGATTTAAGATCTAGGACGAGGTAACCATAAGGTCTTGCCGTGGCATCTTCAAATTTCCTCATAAATGTGGCGCAAGTGGACGGATAAATTCTTCTTGCCAAGGTCGCAACTTGTTGTCTGTCGATCGGATTATTAAACAAGACCAAATATTGCGTATTTAAAGCGATATCCCTGCAAGCTCTACCTTGAGGAAATACGTTTTGAGTCAAATACACGATAGATATATTTCTGTGGTGACTGCCTTTCGTAAAAAGGTCGGCAATTCTCTGGTCACACTTTGCTTCGGTCATCAGGTCATCAAAAATGATTAGGTTCCTTTTTGAGGGATCGATAAACTGAGCATTATCGAGATAGTCTGGGATACCCCCTATAAATTCTATACACGGAATTCTCTTCTGAAGGTCTTCGTACAGGGGCTGCCATTGTCCAAAACACCATAAGATTCGTTCCGGTGGCGGTTGTACTAACGTGGAAAGTAACAGTTTTCTAGTCCATTCCGTTTTCCCCGATCCACTGGGTCCAGTTACCATCATAGAGAATGGGTGTCTAAATGTCATTTCCTTCAATGGTTGTGACTGGTCCGTATATTTCCCACTGCCATGGACATTGCGTTCATGTCTTTGCAATGCATCACGCCTACTATAGGACTGGTTGCAGATCAAACACCTGATCATTTTGTCTCAGTTAGTATTGCTTGTCTACCTTCATACGGGTGTCATCCTTCTTACGATCATTGGATCATTGTTACCACCACCACCGACACCACCACCACCGACACCAACCACCACCACCACCACCACAGACACCACCCACCACCACCACCCACCACCACCACCCACCACCACCACCCACCACCATCCACCTCCACCACCACCACCACATGGTGGACCATTGTTTCCTGACTGTACATTCACTACATCCTCACTGTATCCTCACTGTACCCCAACTGAACCCTCACTGTGCCCCAATATACCCTCACTGTACTCTCACTGTACTCTCACTGTATCCTCCCTGTACCCTAACTGTATCCCACTTTACCCAAACTGAACCCTCACTGTATCCTCACTGTACCCTCACTGTATCCTCACTGTGCCCCCACTGTACTCTCACTGTATCCCCACTGTATCCTCCCTGTACCCTCAATGTATCCTCCTTCCCTCCTCCTCCTCACCCTCTCCACCTCCCTCCTAATCTCACTGTACCCAAACTGAACCCTCACTGTGCCCCAATGTACCCTCACTGTATCCTCACTGTACCCCACTGTACCCTCACTGTATCCCAACTGAACCCTCACTGTATCCTCACTGTGCCCCAATGTACCCTCACTGTATACTCACTGTACCCCACTGTACTCTCACTGTAACCCCACTGTATCCTCCCTGTACCCTCAATGTATCCTCCTTTCCTCCTCCTCCTGACCCTCTCCTCCTCCCTCCTAATCCCACTGTACCCCAACTGAACCCTCACTGTGCCCCAATGTACCCTCACTGTATCCTCACTGTACCCCACTGTACTCTCACTGTATCCCCACTGTATCCTCCCTGTACCCTCACTGTATCCTCCTTCCCCCTCCTCCTCACCCTCTCCTCCTCCCTCCTAGCTCCATTATGAATTCGAACTATCATGATCACTGTTTTTTACGGCCATTATACTCGTTGTAGAACGTTCTATCATCGTAGGTTCACCAGTAATTGTGGGTTGACCATGATTATATAATGATTAAGCATAACAGTTTCGCTTTAAACAACCAGTCGTCAGCATTTACGCTATGTATAGTCTTAAGATGATGTACTATATTTAGCACATCCTTTCTATGGCATATTGGACACTGGAACTTGTATCTATGAGGCATAGTTTTGATCTGTTTTTTAAACACCATTTAAAACGAAACTTTATGTATATCAGCTTGCTGGGCAAGCCTTTCCTTTTAAATCGAAACTTTTATAATACAAACGCGAACCTTCCTTTAAAAACGACACTTTTATGTATAACCTGGCAAGCCTTTCCTTTTAAATCTAAACGCTTATAATACAAGTGCGAGCCTTCCTTTTAAAACGACACTTTTATGTTTCAGCTTCCTGGGCAATGCTTTTCACGCGTTCTTATAACGCGAAGATGAATCACGCTATAAAAAAAAAACGTGTGGCGTTCGAAAACACCAGTTTACAAACGTTTGAGCTAAATAGTATCATTTAAACTGTTCAATTTGCATGTTTATTGTTCGACTGTCATATTAGCTATGACTCGATTGTATGCGATGCGCATTCTATAGCGAGAGGTTTTTTCTGATTGGTCAATAATTAATCATAGTAATATCGTTATAAATGTATATATCATAAGCCATACATTTCGCAATTCGTCTCTAGACTATGAACAGACGATACGTAAGTTGAATTTAGGGGTTAATTGTCTCATGTACCTACCTGTACACGAGCAGCGAAGGCTCTGGCGATACCAGCTTGTGTTAAGTCGTTGATGAATACTTTTAAGAAATCTTTATGAGCGTAGGAGGCCTAGTCACTGCGAGAGTTAGGAAAGCTCTGTAATGCGATCATGAGTCGACTATTTAATGTCTACATACGATGATGTCATCCAAAATGGCCGTCACCCATGCGCAAAGAGAGCATTTAATTAAACAACATCTATATCCGTACTTTGTACATTAGTTCTCAGGTAAATATAGACTCTAACAAAGGCGAAGAATGAGAAAAAATCGCATTATTGGTGTATTTATACACCCTAGACATTTAGCATGAAAAGGGCGAAATCGCAATCGCCTTTCCTAGTACACGCTATAGATACATCAAACGTCTGGTCCGATGGACAGGCTCATCTGCTTGAATAACGCACTCTGATCAGTAAATTCGATGTTGAACAGCGAAGACCCAACGCAATGATACAGCAAAGTCGTCCGTATTGAAAAGGTGGGTTTTCCGTGGGCCTGTCTCAATTCATTCAGCAATATAATCAGCTGCTGACCGGATCTGACCGGCTGCATTCACTTTGATCCATGTTTTGAAATTGCTTATCGATTTTACAATTCAGGAGGAATTGAGACAGGCCCACGGAAAACCCACCTTTTCAATACGGACGACTTTGCTGTATCATTGCGTTGGGTCTTCGCTGTTCAACATCGAATTTACTGATCAGAGTGCGTTATTCAAGCAGATGAGCCTGTCCATCGGACCAGACGTTTGATGTATCTATAGCGTGTACTAGGAAAGGCGATTGCGATTTCGCCCTTTTCATGCTAAATGTCTAGGGTGTATAAATACACCAATAATGCGATTTTTTCTCATTCTTCGCCTTTGTTAGAGTCTATATTTACCTGAGAACTAATGTACAAAGTACGGATATAGATGTTGTTTAATTAAATGCTCTCTTTGCGCATGGGTGACGGCCATTTTGGATGACATCATCGTATGTAGACATTAAATAGTCGACTCATGATCGCATTACAGAGCTTTCCTAACTCTCGCAGTGACTAGGCGTCCTACGCTCATAAAGATTTCTTAAAAGTATTCATCAACGACTTAACACAAGCTGGTATCGCCAGAGCCTTCGCTGCTCGTGTACAGGTAGGTACATGAGACAATTAACCCCTAAATTCAACTTACGTATCGTCTGTTCATAGTCTAGAGACGAATTGCGAAATGTATGGCTTATGATATATACATTTATAACGATATTACTATGATTAATTATTGACCAATCAGAAAAAACCTCTCGCTATAGAATGCGCATCGCATACAATCGAGTCATAGCTAATATGACAGTCGAACAATAAACATGCAAATTGAACAGTTTAAATGATACTATTTAGCTCAAACGTTTGTAAACTGGTGTTTTCGAACGCCACACGTTTTTTTTTATAGCGTGATTCATCTTCGCGTTATAAGAACGCGTGAAAAGCATTGCCCAGGAAGCTGAAACATAAAAGTGTCGTTTTAAAAGGAAGGCTCGCACTTGTATTATAAGCGTTTAGATTTAAAAGGAAAGGCTTGCCAGGTTATACATAAAAGTGTCGTTTTTAAAGGAAGGTTCGCGTTTGTATTATAAAAGTTTCGATTTAAAAGGAAAGGCTTGCCCAGCAAGCTGATATACATAAAGTTTCGTTTTAAATGGTGTTTAAAAAACAGATCAAAACTATGCCTCATAGATACAAGTTCCAGTGTCCAATATGCCATAGAAAGGATGTGCTAAATATAGTACATCATCTTAAGACTATACATAGTGTAAATGCTGACGACTGGTTGTTTAAAGTGAAACTGTTATGCTTAATCATTATATAATCATGGTCAACCCACAATTACCGGTGAACCTACGATGATAGAACGTTCTACAACGAGTATAATGGCCGTAAAAAACAGTGATCATGATAGTTCGAATTCATAATGGAGCTAGGAGGGAGGAGGAGAGGGTGAGGAGGAGGGGGAAGGAGGATACAGTGAGGGTACAGGGAGGATACAGTGGGGATACAGTGAGAGTACAGTGGGGTACAGTGAGGATACAGTGAGGGTACATTGGGGCACAGTGAGGGTTCAGTTGGGGTACAGTGGGATTAGGAGGGAGGAGGAGAGGGTCAGGAGGAGGAGGAAAGGAGGATACATTGAGGGTACAGGGAGGGTACAGTGGGGTTACAGTGAGAGTACAGTGGGGTACAGTGGGTATTCAGTGAGGGTACATTGGGGCACAGTGAGGATACAGTGAGGGTTCAGTTGGGATACAGTGAGGGTACAGTGGGGTACAGTGAGGATACAGTGAGGGTACATTGGGGCACAGTGAGGGTTCAGTTTGGGTACAGTGAGATTAGGAGGGAGGTGGAGAGGGTGAGGAGGAGGAGGGAAGGAGGATACATTGAGGGTACAGGGAGGATACAGTGGGGATACAGTGAGAGTACAGTGGGGGCACAGTGAGGATACAGTGAGGGTACAGTGAGGATACAGTGAGGGTTCAGTTGGGGTAAAGTGGGATACAGTGAGGGTACAGGGAGGATACAGTGAGAGTACAGTGAGAGTACAGTGAGGGTATATTGGGGCACAGTGAGGGTTCAGTTGGGGTACAGTGAGGATACAGTGAGGATGTAGTGAATGTACAGTCAGGAAACAATGGTCCACCATGTGGTGGTGGTGGTGGAGGTGGATGGTGGTGGGTGGTGGTGGTGGGTGGTGGTGGTGGGTGGTGGTGGTGGGTGGTGTCTGTGGTGGTGGTGGTGGTGGTTGGTGTCGGTGGTGGTGGTGTCGGTGGTGGTGGTAACAATGATCCAATGATCGTAAGAAGGATGACACCCGTATGAAGGTAGACAAGCAATACTAACTGAGACAAAATGATCAGGTGTTTGATCTGCAACCAGTCCTATAGTAGGCGTGATGCATTGCAAAGACATGAACGCAATGTCCATGGCAGTGGGAAATATACGGACCAGTCACAACCATTGAAGGAAATGACATTTAGACACCCATTCTCTATGATGGTAACTGGACCCAGTGGATCGGGGAAAACGGAATGGACTAGAAAACTGTTACTTTCCACGTTAGTACAACCGCCACCGGAACGAATCTTATGGTGTTTTGGACAATGGCAGCCCCTGTACGAAGACCTTCAGAAGAGAATTCCGTGTATAGAATTTATAGGGGGTATCCCAGACTATCTCGATAATGCTCAGTTTATTGATCCCTCAAAAAGGAACCTAATCATTTTTGATGACCTGATGACCGAAGCAAAGTGTGACCAGAGAATTGCCGAACTTTTTACGAAAGGCAGTCACCACAGAAATATATCTATCGTGTATTTGACTCAAAACGTATTTCCTCAAGGTAGAGCTTGCAGGGATATCTCTTTAAATACGCAATATTTGGTCTTGTTTAATAATCCGATCGACAGACAACAAGTTGCGACCTTGGCAAGAAGAATTTATCCGTCCACTTGCGCCACATTTATGAGGAAATTTGAAGATGCCACGGCAAGACCTTATGGTTACCTCGTCCTAGATCTTAAATCGAGTACATCCGAACAGGACAGACTACAAACTGACATATTTGTCGATCAACAGTCTCCCGATGACGGAGATATTTCTGATGATGAAGATGCTGACAGTGTGGAATCCCTAGATTATATACGCTCTATCAGCCCTCCCGATAAAGAAAGAGATGAAAGTTATAAACCGGATATATGGAATAGGAGGGTAAGCGATTTAAGCCCTCCAGGTAAACGAAGAAAACAAAGAGATGAGCGCTCTAAACTCGACATCTGGAACAGGAGATTTCAAAATCCGATCAGGCAGGAGAACGTAGAGCAGTTTAAAGCTAAAGTGAATGCTTATGAAGAGCGAGGTTTTAGTTCGGATAAAGCTATTCATCTCGCAGCCAATGATGATTTGCCTTCTCTCCGCAAAAAACTCAGACAAGATTACGCTCAATTTCTAATAGATAATCACGAACTACAAGAGGATCCTGTTCAACAGCGAATACTGGAATCGGCTAAAACGTTTAAGAACCAACACGATATGAATCAGGCGGACTCTATCAGACAAGCCATCAAACTCAGAAAATATTTATTTATGGACGTATGGCCGAATCATAATATAGAAACCGAGAAAGCCTCTGAAGACCAAGAGGACTCTACTACGTCGTGAAGGAGAATGAGGAGGAGGGATCAGGAGTGAGGAGGTTGACCAATCGGATGGCTGGATAATTGACCAATCAGAAGAGACCTCTCACTATATAAGGTGCTTTGCAGCAATCTAGTCATATCTATTCTGACAGTCAAACAGTAAACATGTCTAGATGCAGATTCAGTCTCGGAAACGATCGCTTTATCGAGGTCACAGAATGGAAAGGTGAACTGCGTGTTGACCTGAGAGAATGGAAAGATGACAAACCGACCAAGAAAGGTATCAGCTTAACCTTGATGCGATGGAAGAATTGGGTGGATTACTTAGAATACGCCGATCAAGCGAGGACAGAGAAACAAAACTATAAGAGTCATCTTGGAGGGAACGTCTATTGTACCATCACCGAGGGCAGCGCATGTATGGATATAAGGCAGTATTGGAAGCCGTAAGAAGAGGTGATACCTACGAAAAAGGGATTATACCTGAGACCCCCAGAATACATTGCCGTCAAAGAACTCTTAACAGAAATTGGAAGGGCCTTACCCGAACTAGACGGGGTCGTACCCTGTTACGTGCAAAGTGATCACATGAATCAGTTAGGCGCATTACGGTGTTTGGAGTGTAACCCGAATGACTATCAAAACTGGTAACTAAGAAAAGGGATTAAGTATTGAGTAGGCGTAAATATGTTCGCCATTACTTTTATGTGTATAGCTTTGTTTGATGAACTGTTGTTTCGGATGAGATGTAGACAACTACGCCGCGAAGCCAGAGAGGCTGCTGAGCGATTAATCGAGGTGCTTGAGGATAGTGAACTAGACTCTCGCCCGTTCGTATGAATAGAGCGTAAGAATAACTCGAGCACGAAGGAGGAAATCAATCAAAAAAGATGGGCACTAGACTCGTTTACGATTGCCAACAGCAGAAGTGGATTCCGTACGTGTCGGATCCCGACAAATGGTATCAGCATTTGCTGGATGTTAGAGATGGCTACGCGGAACGCGACAGTCAGGGTCATTATATTGTGGGTAGTGGACGGAAATACAGAGAGTTGAAAGAAATGAGACAAAAGGAAAAACCCATAGTGAACCTGGTCACCCCAGTAGCCCAAGCTTTAGAAATGGCAAAATCGGAGCTTAAGCGAAAAGGAGAGGATAGTATAACGGACGGAGGGCGTAAGACAGCAACTTCGGACTGGAATTCATTAAGATACTAAAGGACGAACAGCAAATAATTGCGCAATATGCTCCTAAGTTAGCCAGACGCCATATGCATGGCAAGGAACCCGTTCTACGTTGATAGACAATCATATCCCTCTCAGCCTTTACGACCCAATTACGAAGCCGATCAGTACGTGGAAAAAGACGTGAATGGACCGTGCTGAAAAAAAAGGGTCCACCCGGGGAACGGGATAAACAGAGCGCTGCGACCCGCTACATCATTAAAGACTGGATCTCGTTCTGAACTTCGTAAAAAAACCACCCGGAAATAAATGAGAGGCCCCTCACCCTTGTATATAGAAGAACGACACCGCGCTCTAGGACGTGACGCTACCTTCTCGTGGTCTAGGGCGTTGACTCACCCTCCGAGGTGAAACCGAACGCGTCACAGGGGCCGCCAAATTGATTTCGTGGGGCCGCCATCTTGGTGTCGTGGGGGCCGCCATCTTGGACCGGAAGTCACAGGGGCCGCCATCTTGATTTCGTGGGGCCGCCATCTTGGTGTCGTGGGGGCCGCCATCTTGGGCCGGAAGTCATGGGGGCCGCCATCTTGGACCGGAAGTGACGTCAAAAACGCTAAACCGGCACCTATACTACTCTCCCCTTGTAGCTGATATGTTTATTCGTTTTCTGCCTTTGTATATATATACTGCAACACCTCACGCGGGGATTATGTGCAGGTGTCCGGTTTGCTTCAGACTGTACATGTTGATAAAAACAGGTGAGAGTGAGATGAAAATGAAAGGTTGAAATGTAAAAAAGCCTGATGAAGACAAAGTGCCAAGATAAAAGGTTAAAATAATGCTTCCGGTTTTAGGCTTGGATTGGGACAGACTATACTAACTGCCAGTCTGAACGGCAGCAATGCTATGCTTGGAGGCAACCTATTCCACTGGACAATGGCGAGAGGAAAATAGTAATTATAGTAGTCCGCAACTGTGTGACTTTGTCTAAATGCTAGCGGTGTCATGTTGAATGTCTTGTAAACACCTGGGCATGCACAACATATGGTGGTAGTGGCACTGCAACAATCTTATAAAACAGACATAATCGAGAGCCTATCCTCAAGGGACCTCCACCAAAATTTCACCAAACATATTTGAAACACTATCATAGGAGGAGAAACGACACAGAGTCCAGCGTGCAGCTCTCCTCTGGACCAGTTCTATCTTATGAATGGGCTCCAAACAGGGGATGAGTACTCCAGGATTGGACGAACTAGTGTTTTTTAAGATACTTCTCTGATGCTAGGGCTTTTCGTTCGGATGTATCTTCCCAGAAAGCCTAAGGTCTTGTTTGCTGAACTTACCGTGTTCTGGATGTGATCATTCCAGGTGAGATGGTCGTTTAGAGTCACTCCCAGGTACTTGGAACTACTTGTCTAACACCTGTTCATATAGGGTGTACTGAGTTGGATCGTGTTTCATGAATAACAGTACATTTGCTGGGAATAAATTTAATGTCCCACTCTAAAGACCATTTTGCTTACCTGCCAAGATCTTCTTGGAGAATTTTAGAATACGCGCACAAGCACACATGCACACTGTTGAATGAGAAAATAAAAGACGCTAAATGGATAATAATTGGCCCTTGTCACAGGAAAATTTGATTTGCGCATGCGAACAACAAGGATGCATACCAGCCTGCGCATCGGCGCAATCTGACCAGTGCCTTTGTTATTCGCTCTCTGATAAGTATAACATCTAATCTTACTTTTTACCAAACTTAATGTTCTAGCTATCCTCTGTAGCTGAACAGGCTGGTTTGAGGTTTGCCTAGTCGAAAACTATTCAGACTTACGGCTAATTCCCTGATGGTAAGATTTTATTGTTTGATATATGTTTCATACCAAGGGTAGTGAAATGAAACCTAAACCTAAAGCACAATATAAATAATAAATGTGTTGTCTAAGAGACAAAATCATAGAGCATTCCCACGACAGTCATAGAGCTAATGACAAAACATGCAGCATATAACAAAATGACAGTTTGTGACTTTTCGAGCATTAAATTACATCCCAAAGTCGCATCATTTTGTGAAATAAGTTCTCCTGGGCTGAAGTGCAGTTAAGACGGCCCATGTGACGATGGGCCTTATTGCCTGATTGGTTGAAGGGGACTACAGCCCTGATGATTACTATGTTTTATATGAAAGAACTTAATAAACCATGAATTTTGATACCAGTTTCATCTAAATCGGTTGAAAAACGTGGACGTTGTGGGCGTTTCAATATTTGCAAATGGACTGTAATGGAAGCGGCCATATTGTAGGCTTCTGAGTGATGTCACACAGCCTAATTAAATATGCGTATTCCAAATAAAGACAAACTCATAGATTATTTGCATTAATCTTTGATAAAACATTTTCCTTGTGTATAAAGCTGCATATCTGCTGAAACACAGATGCTGTGATAGTATTGATAACTATAAAATTAAGCAGTTCAAAAAATTCTGAAAACTAATTAAATATTCAAAATGGTGGCTAAATGTTGGCCATATTGAATTCTTTAAATGCCCATAACTGTCCATTTTTTCAACGGATTTTGATGATACTTGTATCAAATTTCATGGTTCAAAAAACTTTTCTGATAAAACATACTTATCATTAGGGTTGCTGTCCGTCTTAGTCAACAATATTTCAGCCATGTAGGGACGTATCCCAAAGGGAGGAGAAGAATGACGACCCAAGGGTCGTGCAACTTTATAGTACAGACCAAGGGTCGTGCAAGACTCACATAGTGATTATATCGCAGACCCAAGGGTCGTACAATAAATGGCCTTGTTCCATTTTATTACCTATTATTGATGTAAGATTATAATTATGAGGCAGCATATAACATTTTGGCACTTATTTACATAAAGTATGGATGTAGAGGTAGACTCAGACCAAAATAGGACCTCTAGTCTCGCAGTATATCACATCATGAGTGTACAAAGGAGGAAGTATCAAACAATTAAATAGTGTTAATTGGTAAAATAAGAAGTTAACACTAGAGTGCATATTGACGGATGAAACTGCAAGTGATGCAACTCGTATATTTGATTCAAGCAGGGAAAGAACGCCATATTTGAATCAATCGGGGAAAGCGATATAGATATCTGAGTTAATTGCAGAAGAACATAGGCTAAAGTCGGGTAATTTCGGACGTCAGGTAAATTCGGACACACAAACAGTCTAAATCCAGACGAGCCTTATGAGCCGTCTCATCAGGATTTTCTCTGTTTGCTTAGTTAATTATTTTTTTATTCCAATATTTGAATTATGAAACAAACAATGCCGTTTTCCGAATTTAGCTGTCTGTCCGAATATACCCGACTTTACCCTAATGATTGGCATCCATGAAGAAATATGAGTCCGTCCGAATTGTTCATAACCACATGGTATATTTTAATTTTGCACATGTGATCGACCATACCACTGATATCTGCTGACATATAGATAGTGCTTCACTATTTTGAAAAAATGACTTAATTTTACATGACTCAGTCAGTGAAAATCCTCATAACTCTTGAACCTTATGGGATATTTAGATCAAATTTTACGTACTTATTTATTTTGATATTGTCCAGCCACTGATATGCGAAAGGACGACGAGGAATTGCCGAGCATCATTTTGGCCGATTGAGATTAGTGAAAATGCTCATAACTCTTGAACTGCATGGTATATTTATATTTTAATCAAATATTGCATACTAATACATTTTAACATATATTTGCCTATAGGGAAAGGGCTAACCTCTTGGCTCTCTTGGCTCTCTTGTATGTGATGTTTTCTTGTGTTTTGTCACTTTCCTATGTTGTGTCCTGGGTCAGATGTGGTACTTGATTGTATCGATTCCTGATTTTTGCTTTCTTTCTTAGATATATACTTTAACGATAATATGAAAGTATGAGTTCAGCGTTGTTGTATGTGAACTGAGTATTGTTTGTTTTGGGGTAAAATATTTCGATAAATTGGTGAAACAGTTAAATTGCTGATTTGAGCTTAAAATTGCCAGAAGTATCATTATTGATGATCTCTTTGAAGTTACGCGAAATTAAAAATGATTGAATTAGCAGATTACATTGAACATAATTTCCGTTGCAGCCCAGAATATACACTTTGGCCTTTTAAGTGCACCAACTGTTTTTCAAAAATTTTATAATTGCAATCAATTTGCACATGTTGCAGGGTTGTTACGTGTTTATAACTATTCTCAAGCTAGATTTAGCATTTGTTTAGCAGGTACATACTACGAGGGTCATTTGGAAAGTTCTTAGCATGGCATCATAACTCCACAATGCGTTTATAAAATGCTATCAAATAAACATTTTTGGAAACTAGAATTCAACTGCTTCTTGATGGTTAAAATTTTTATCGAAAAAGGACTTTGCGTGCACGTGCAGCGCATGCTCAAAATGAGTAGGGGTTTATATACTGGCGGAAATTTTAAGCAAAATACTAAGAAAAAGGCGAAGGAAAATTGGGGACCTTATTTGCTATCTTTATTTGACAAATTAACGATTTGGTGCCAACTTATTTTTTATTAAATTATATTATGCGATCACTGCTTGCACGACTACCACCTTTAGATTTGGAAAATGTTGACTAATAGAGAAATGGTAAACTTTCAAAAATAGGACTTTTTCGATCTTTTTTTTATACTTTTACTATAAATTGTGTCACTACAGGAGCAGGAAACATGCCTATTGAGTATATGTTTTGCTTTATTTGTAGCGATCAATGCATAAAAATCATTTCGTCGCGCAAAAATTGTGGCTTGTTTAGTTCTGTATTCAAGAAAATTATTCCTAATAACACTACCCCTACTTTTCAAGAAATGGGTGGGGTAACTAAACCTCTCCCATTTTGTTGATGACATAAGAACTTCTCATGGTATCGCGTTTACCATCACAAAATTGATTGATTTCTACTCTCAAGGTATTTTACTTTTTTGTTTGCCACTCTTTTTAATTAAATTGAACCAGAACGTCAGCTCATAGCTAAACTTACTCTGCCCCATGGCAAGATTATAAGAGTTACCTCCCTTTGTTCTGATTTACAAAATTTATTTTGGTTTCAATGCAAAGAGCATAACGTTTGCTTGACAGAAATACCAACGCAGGGCATTTTAACACTACTGTCGGTTATATATTTTCAAAAATATGTGCATTGTGACATGCGATTTTGAGTCGAAAAAATAGCACATTGCTTTGCTTTCTAGACGGTTTTGGTATTGCTGTTCCGTTATTTAGATACTAGAAACATATAACTCGGTCATCAATTGTATAATAACTGTACCAGATTGTGGCTTACCAAATGGTACAAAAGTATCTAAGGACCTCGGACAGTTTCCTATTCAATCTGCCCAAATTTTGACAGCCTGTGGTTAGCATAATGCTTAATTGACGACTATAGTTTTGTGCTTAAATCAAACCCTTACATTTAGTGCATCTATCAAAATAAAAATATTTTGAAAATATTGCATAATTAGGCCAGGACTTTAGGGTTTAAGGGGTGGGGGTATTTTTTGTGACCAAATTTTATTTCACAAAAAGTCAAAGTTTCGTCGAGTATTCACCTAAATACATGTTAATATAATGTTTGCGCATAAAACATGAGACGAAAGTGATGCGTTTGCATAAAATTCGGGTTGAGAAGATTTCATTGTTTCGTCTAAAGAAGTGTGCTGTCAATTACTTTTGACTATTACCTGTAATGTTTAAGTTCAACCAGTTCGACTCATGTGCACTGAGGTGTATCCTATCTGTATACTGTATATATCATAGTCTAGATAAACACAGTTTTTTAGCGTAAAATCGTAATATTTTCTTAAACATCAGATTTAACCTATAATTTTGGTGCTTAAAAGAACCGTCTCATTGCAACGGTTCTTTTGAGTACCCACAACATAATGTTTTGGTTGAGAAATGAGACAATTAATTTATTTGTAAGCACTCATAACTAAAGCCCTGATATATGCCATTGCAAATTGATATTTACCTACAGGTTTTTACAAAATAAGTTTCTAATAAGTTTTTTTTAATAAAGTGTTTTTGAGCATTTTGACAGCGTTCCCCCCCGTGACCAAACATGCCGTTTTTATATGATGTGTGAAATGTAAAACTACAACTGTATGCAAAAGGAATAGTTTGGTCACGGGGGGGAAAGCACCTCAGTAAAACTTTTTCTATTTTCTATATGTTGAATAGCAAAAACGGAGTTTTCAACCCATATTTTTCAATCGGTACTTGTCCCATGAGAAAATGGCTTTTGTGGATAAGTCGAGGGTTGAACCTACTCTATTTTTCATAGAAAAAATATCATTTTCTTTGAAACTTTTCTCTGGCCATTTTTATGGGCAATCCTTCATTAAGACTGTCCGAGGTCCTTTCATGAACTATTGTTTATGTTCTGCACACTTTTCAAAAGGTAATATGATATATTTTCCACTGGAATTCTGCGTTTTCCAGTATACAAACAGTGCATGTATTCACAATAATATTTTTCGTGTCTGCATTTTTTTGTCTGCATTATAATATACTCATTAAATTTGTGCCATAACATATAGAAAAGATAGCTCTTCAAAATGATACCAGACATCATAGGGTTTGTAAATCGGTTACTGAGATATAAGACCATGCTAAGAACTTTCCAAACGCCCCTCGTATGTATGGGAAGTGTATAGACCGTATTTGAGCTAGCATATGAGGTTTCGATATTTTCAAATATGCCAACAGTATGTGCTTAGATGCGGATCTAGAAAAAATCTCCAGGAAGGTGGGGTTAGGGGAGCGCCCTGGCAACTTATTTTAGTTATCAACGTATCTCACAGAGGGCCGTACGAACCTCCCTCTAAGGAGGCATTGTAATTCCGGGCCCTGGCCGTCATACTATATATTTTCTTAATTTTCTCAACAAATGTATATCGCTCTCGGAAGCGCTAATTTACCTTAATGCGTCAAATGCCAAACCGGGTGTCGCTCTAATTGTTTTGCGTTCTTAACCGACGCCGTACACATTATTTTGTTTAGTATCTGTAGCAAAAGTTTATGAGAAAGTAGGCAGTAATTGGTCCATTTAATGGAAAAATGAAAAACTTAATCCAACATATGGCGCGCTTTAGTCTCTAAGTTACCCATCGTGTAACACGCACTGACGTACACATGTGATCGACCAGTCTTGCACGTTCCTAACTTTTCTGAGAACATGTCTCGTCGGTCACTAGCGCTTTGTTGAATAATCACATGGTACCGCACTCGTGGCATGTGTGGCATTATGACAAATTGCCATGGCCAACTACGGGAGTTTCCAATCTATTTTCTATAAACTCTCCGTGTTTCCCAACAAACAGAACGTCGAGCCAAAAGCTGACAAACCCATGAAACTGATTATTGGATTGAAATAGAACCCATGATTTCGTCAGTGGCGTCTTGATGGAAAGCTGAAGCTAAAACTTGAAGGCACCACTGCGACTTTGTCTGATCATGACCTCCAGTTTCTTCATTTATATTCGGAATAGTTCTCTTTTTGATCGGTGTTGTTTTAATTATACAATTAGTCACTGTTACTTTAATAACATGTTATCCATTGAAGCTTGTATTATAAATCTGTTCATAGGAAGGAACTTCGGTGTTCTTGATCGAACCAGAGCCTGAGAGTTAAGTATTTGTCTGCTGATATTTTTTGCAAAAAGTTTGGATACAGATCAGGCCCGACACAACGTCGGGCCTGATCTGGATCCAAACTGTTTGACACCCCGATGGCATTCCTGAAATAATAGTCTTGAAAAGGCTGATTTAGAAAGAAAATCATTCGACGAAAAGCTTGCAGAATTTCCCAGCATTCAAAGAGTTATAGCAAATTGTCGTGTTTACTAGACTGTGAAATATCACTGGCGTCACCCAGTTTGATATACCAACTCCTTTTAGCTGAAACTACGGATGGGTCGAAGCGAAAGGATATACTAAACTTTGCGCAAATGAAAAGCGCTGTTGTCATGTGACCTTTGCTAAAACGTCAGGAAAAGAACAATCAAACTGATCTTTGCTTCGAATTATTTTAAATAGATCGATTTGACTGGAGTTTGTCAATAATAATAACAAAAACAAGACAAGAGGGCCATAAAGGCACTGGATCACTCACCTGCATTCTTAGCCCTGGGGGCACGTTTGTTAAGTCGAGGAACTTTAGTAAAGAGCAATATAGGGAGCATGGAGTATATGAGATTTGATCGAGGATCAGATGTTGTTTAAATTGTTTCTATTTAAGCTTCGGTTGCCATTTTGTTCAGTCGAGTAGAACCGTTTGCTCAATTTTGGTAAAGAGCATTTTGAGGAAAACATATGAGAAGTTATTTTGAATATTGACCAGAGGTTCAAGAGACGTCATTTTAGGTTTACTACGAGCTCTGCTGTCCAGTTGTCTGTCAGGTTCCTGAGGTTATATTTTTTCATACTCAACTCAACTGAGCACGAAATTAATACTGCTCATAAATGTTAAAGTGCCGACAATTGTTGGCATTTTAACATTTTTAGCATGATAAATACTACATCTGAGAGACTTAAAGCATGAGACATCTTTATTTGTCGGTATTTTAGAGTTTATGCGACAGTCTGCATGCCTAGTTTTAAACCCAATCACGGTTTATAGCTATGGTTTCCTCTTTAATTGCACGACGGTGGGTCAGGCCTCAGACTCTATGACGGCTCTGACGTAAAACTTTAATCGGTGGGTTGGTTCCTGATGCTTATCTGTAGCTGGACCCACCGTGGCTCAACTTGAGGTTTTCTTTAGCTCTGACTATCTGTGAGTCATGAGCCCTTTTCTTTGTTTAATTTGATTAGAGTGTTTTCCATGATGATACATTGCATTAGTTAGATGGCCTCCATGCGAGCTGAACATTTCTTGTACTTCAACAACAGCAGAATCTAGGGCGAAGATTTGGTACTAGTAAAATGCATTTAAGCCCCCCCCGGTGGCTTAGGCTGCTGTCCGTTCTAAGGCGGTGGTTCTGTTGTTGTTGACTTTTTGTTTATTGTTACTCCCATTGTGGGAGTCTGTAATTGTTCTATGTTTTGTTGTACGTTACTTTATGTCCATTCTAGTATTGCAATCATCTTGATGGGGAAGAGAGAGCTGATTGCTTTGCTTAATTTGTCTTCCTGGTGTCTTGTGATGGTTGAGCGGCTCTTCCTCGCGGTGCCACGGGGTTGTCTGCAGTTTGTGATTGTGGTATTTCTTGATCATACTCACTTACTATTTTTATGAGCAGTTGAAATTTCGTGATCAGTTGAGTTGAGCATGAAAAAAGTTTTATAATCTAGCAGTTCATGATATGTTGTTCAAGTTTTTTTTCTATATTTAGCTCTGGTGGCCACTTTGCTCAGAGGGGTGAAACCATTTGAGCAAATTTGGAAGAGAGCATTATGAGGAACATGTTTGAGGATAGGATGCCACGATTTTTTTAAAATATTTTTAGCTCTGGTTGCCTTTTAGTGCAGCAGGGCAGAACCGTTTGAGCAATTTTGGAAGAGGGGCAGGTCTTATGAGGAACATTTATGTGTTATTACTTTGGATTCGGCCCAGAAGTTCAGGAACATATAGTGCGTTAATATTTTTTCCATATTTTAGCTGTGGTTGCCACTTTGATCGGCAGAACAAAGTCGCCATTCGAGCATATTTTGAAGGAGGTCTGATTGGGAACATTGTTCTATCATTTAGAATTTGGGTCAGCAGTTTAGGAGGAGGTGTCGTTAAATATTTCTCTTTTTAGGTCTTGACGGCTTCAGCAATTTTGGTAGTGTGCATTGTGGGGAACCGACTATGTGAACTTATTTAAAATTTGGGTCAGATCTTTTTTTCTATTTCTAATTCTGGTGGCCATTTTGTTCAACGGAGAGGAATAAATTGAGTAATTTTGTCAGATGGCCCTATGAGATATATTTGTCTGAAATAATTATAAATTTAGGCCAGTAGCTAAGGAGATGCCATTTTACGATTTTTTCCTGTTTTTAGCTCTGATGTCCATTTTGTTCCACAGAACGGAACTGTTATGGAACTGTTAAGGCACTAGAATATAGGGCGAATATTTGGTACCAGTAAAATGCATTTAAGCCCCCCCCCCCCCCCCGGTGGCTTAGGCTGCTGTCCGTTCTAAGGCGGTGGTTCTGTTGTTGTTGACTTTTTGTTTATTGTTACTCCCATTGTGAGAGTCTGTAATTGTTCTATTTTTTGTTGTACGTTACTTGATGTCCATTCTAGTATTGCAATCATCTTGGTGGGGAAGAGAGAGCTGGTTGCTTTGCTTAATTTGACTTCCTGGTGTCTCATGATGGTTGAGCGGCTCTTCCTCGCGGTGCCAAGGGGTTGTCTGCGGTTTGTACTTGTGGTATTTCCTGATCATACTCACTTACTATTCTTAGTAGACTAATTTGTGTGAACTTAATTTGAATTTGGCTAGCAGTTCAGGAGATGTCATTTAAAGATTCTGTATTAGCTGTGGGTGGCCATTTTGTTTAGCAGAGCAAAACTATTAGGTTTTTGTTTGATTTTATTCTTTAAGTCCCGGTCAACATTTTTTCAGATATGTCGGGATGGGTCTTCCAGGGTTGAACCAGTACTAAGCTAGGATTAATGTGTCCTGCTCAAGGACACAATGCAGTGACGCTGGTGAGGCTCGAACCCATTCCTTTTCAAGCACACTACCACTCAGCCAATGCGCTACCAAAACCATTCGGACAATTTTGATAGAGAGCATTATGGAGAGCATATTTGTAAAATCTTTATGAATTTGGATCAGCAATTTCTGAGGAGATGTCGTTTAAAGATTTTCTATTATTTTTTTTCATCTCTGGTGACAAATTTGTTGGCTTTGCGGTGTAACATAATAGTTGATTCTTCTCTTCTAAGTTTGCGTTGTGTTTACAAAGTCCTTTAGAATTTCTAAGGCATATGAATTTCAGCAGCAATTTTCACAATTTTATAATTTTATTAAATCTTCTTAAGTCCAACTAAAATAATTCTAGAAACTAGCTTTAACCCTAAGTTCCGAAATCTAACCATAATCTATGTCCAAATCTTAACCCAAATCTCTCCAAAGTCTTAACCAAAATCTGAGGCTCTGACACTGGGCTTCATCTTATATACCATGAAGTCACATGATATAAGCTGACCACAGCGCCACCTAATGACATCACCATTAACCAATTATATTTCAAGTTTACCATAAAGCGCCCTCTACATAGGCAAGCTTCCATTTATATCAACCAATCAGAAGATACAAAAATGGCTCATAGTCATACCAGTTGCGCAGTTTCCCAAAGGTCATATGACTAGATGTATAACACAATCAGAATTGACATTATCTATTTATTGGGCTTATGTAATTTTACTAAACTAAGTAACAGCTATCAGCACGATCTTTCCAAAGTGTTTAAACATTCAATCAGAATTGACAGGTTTTTCAATAATGCCTTTAAAGAAACAATAACAAACTGGTGTCAGAATTCCATATAAAAACATAAACATGTCAATCACAAATGTCAACAGCATACCTGCTCTGAACATCTGCAACAAAGTAAATCAACGTCGCGTTATGATGCAGTAAAATTTACGACTGATTCATACCAATTTTGAGTTGCACATTAAACGCTGCAAGTAGCTTTTCAATCGCATTAACCGTTTGCGAGAAAATTGCAAAATTATTGTGATGCGTTAAAAAGTCCTCTAGTATATACGTATTTATATCAGAATAGACTGATCTATCAGATTGAACTTGTTTCCCCAAAATCAAGGAATAGAGAGCTCCTATCATATTTCCGTTGACAACACTCAATCAAGTGATCGATTATTTGATTGAAATAATTTAGCTCTCAACCTGCTTTATATACTAGAGGACTTTGAAAACGCATCACCATAATTTTGCAATTTTCTAGCAAACGGTAAATGTGATTGAAAAGCTACTCGCAACGTTTAATGTGCAACCCAAAATGGCCATGAATCAGTCGTTAATTTGACTGTAGCATAACGCGTTGTTGCTGGTGATGTCACATGGCAGCATACAGCATCCAATGCTATTCTGCAAAGTCCAGTTGATGCTTTTTGGTTATTTTTGTATTTACATTGTAGCGTGTATGATACCAATACCAGTAATGCAGTTAATTAACTTTTTCTAATCATCAGTAATTGATAACGTCAATATTTTAAAAATAAAAGTAAAATTAAACATCAGTTTACAGCTTATTTTGAGAAAATTCTCCATATGTTACCTTTATGTACACTCACAATTTTGACATTGACTACTCACACTTGCAATCATATGGCAATTACGAACTAATGTAAAGCATGTCAGGAAATATTTTTTCACATGAATGAGAACGTCTTCAAAACTTACGTTAACGTCACTTGCACAATGCAGAGAAACGGGATGTATGGCGTGATTTAATCAGAATCTGTCATTTGTAAAGGACCTTTGCCCCTGCAAACAAAGCCGAATGAAAATAAATAAAACTTGAAAGACTCAAGATGTTGATTTTTATCGCTAGACTATAGTAGTCAGAGTGGGTGGGGTATGTCGGCATCTTTATATGGACAATAAATGGATCATAATGTACTGTCAATACATATTGAATGGTTCAATAAAGAATTTGTAACCATTCAAGAAACAAAACTAAAGAGGGTTTACTTGCTGCTGAACTGGTGTCCTTCGCTATCGCCTACCCCTGCTTTATAAAAATTGTTATTTCAATACTTTCATTTTTAGGGTAAACTAAAAGCTTGTCAGAGTTTGGTAGGCAATGAAATTTATCTCTCTGTCATCTTTAGTTTTGAGCAATAAAGGATTTAGTCAAGGTGATGCGTTTTCAAAATCCCAAAGTACATGTATATGTATTGGCAATATAACGTTGATCCTGATTCGGGTTAAAACTCAGGGCTGGGAATCACGTAATCTTTTTTTTTTGATACACAACAAGGATTGTTGTTTTCCTATCTAAGTAAATGGCATTTTCTCTCTCTTTTTGATCACTTTCCAGCTCTTATTTTTCTAAAACAAGGTGTTTGAGCAACACTCTGTCACAAAATGTTCGGCGATAGCAGTGTACCTTAGAATTTGTCTTCAATTTTTGTGGAATAGTGTCTGCCCAAAGAGAAAAATATAGTCTCATTAGATCCCATTGACTTCAATGTATTTTTTACTTTGCAAGTAGTATTATATCTTTTTATTTACTTCAATGGCGTAGCCATAACGCTGATAAAGTTACGCACATCAAAGGGGGACTATTGGATCTTCAATTTTGTCCCTTTTCAAAATGGGGACTCCTTTTAAAGGAAAGCATTTGCTTCCAATGGGAGCGAATTCTTTCCCTTTAAGGACATATGCTACTAAATACTTCCCATATTGAAATATTTTCAATACTTTGCATACAGTTTGTTTTATGCATGGGCTATCCATTTATGAAATAAAAAGGATATGTCACCGTGCTTATTTTTTCAGAATCTCATATTGAAGTTTACAGCATTTGACCAATTTTCTAGAAATATAAAATAATAACGCTAGTCCTAATTATCGAGCTAAAACGGTTGTTATCTTCAGCCAGCTTCTTTCTTTTAACTAAAATTACTGCCCATGAGCTCAAACTTTTAAGAAAATGTGCATGTTTACTTGTTATCCCATGCTGTGACAAGATACTGCATGATATATTTTGGCAATTCGTCGAAAAATGGAATTTGTTTTTAGAATAAATCATGTATTAAACAATCTGATATTGAAAATCTTGAAAATTTATTTTTAATTCATGGACTATTATAATACCTTTCAGAAAAAAGAATAAAAATCTGGGGTCACCGAACTAATTCTCTTTCTAGAGGGCCAAATTTAACCCCACCCCCATAGGTTTCATGCGTAATTCAATATAAAAAGTTCGGGGATGACCATTTCGGTCGTTTTGATGATGCCATTTTACTAGTATATGAAGTGATTTAGCATTAAAATGTTAAAAAAGAAAGAAAAAACACACTGACAATATGTGCGCATCCGGGAATCGATCCTGGTCCTCTGGCTTTGTAGCCAGACACGCTAACCACAAGGCCACGAGGTCAGGTCGTGCGCCGCTCTTAATAACCATACAAATAGTATAGACTCGGCCACTATCGTATTCGTAACCAGGGTTATTGTGTACGTCGTTTGATTTCGACTGAGCTACATTTATCTGTCTTTAGTGCTGAGACGATCAGTTCCGAAAAGATGTCAATAGATATTTCGAACACACTTTAATTAGTTATTTTGTGAAGAAAATGTCGGAACACCGATATGACATAAGAATATCGGAAGCTGTGTTGATCCGAATCCTTTAAGGGTCGAAAGACAGGACCCAGACAACTTTCCCCGTTTGCAGACGCGGGAAAGGTGCGCATTGGAAATAGCCGCATATGTCTTTAAAGCAGTTCCTTATGGTATGCTATCACTATTATCAATAATAAATAATAATAGGTGACCTCCCTTGAATGTTAAACTTTATTGCGCGCGTGTGTCACTTGTGTAATGGGAGCTACACCAATGAACTTCTTCGGTTTTAATGAATTAAATGCTCTGAAAGCTAATTTACTAGCATATTTGTCATATAATTTTCGTTCTTATTCTTTGATGTAAAAATAGCTGCCGTGGTTTTTGAAACGATGTGTTGTGCATTCGGAACCACTGATTTTAGCGACACGCCTTTGACGAAAATGGGCAATTGAAGAAACTTTTCAAAAAGTAAGTAAGGTTGCAAAGATTTCGATTTTTATGGTTTCATAAACCGGGAAATCATACATAATTTATCAGAGCATGCTTTTTAAGAATCCATACTGTTCTCTAGCAGTCTGTGCGTTCATTGTACAGGAAAACCTGCGTAAGACGACCACTCTCAAAAAGACAGAAAATTGGTTTTCAAGACCAATTAACGTTTAATGCTGGTCAAAAGCATTGCAGAATGCATTCTGCAATATATGCATTCTGCAATACTTTCGACCTTCATTAAGGTAACATTTGTCATTAAGATCTTTGTTTTGTCTATTTTTGAGTGGCCGTTTTACATGGAAGATCAGCTATTAAGTATAGTTTTTATGTTTGTGCTAAATGTTGTAACCCTCAAAAAATAAAGACTTTACTTACTTACTTACACAGGTTTTACTGTTATTTGCAGACCAGAAGTTATCTCCTCCTCCCCCATCCCAGGAAATACAGAAAACCCAACCTACACATGCATACATGTAGTTGTATTAAAATTAAAACTGAACTGTCGGCAAAATAGTAAGGAATGTAGCATATTATTTTATTTAGCAGGACAATGGTTTTGTGGCACTCGAAGACTGATTCTGATTTTGTGGCACTCGAAGACATGCATACATGTAGGTTCAGTTAAAAAGCATGTAAGCGTAAAATTGCTATTATTTTCTTGTCCACCAATTTAAACATAATGTTCTGGGTGCTCAAAAGAACCGTCTCAGTGAGACGGTTCTTTTGAGCACCCAAAACATATGTTTTGGTCGAGGAATAAGAATAATGATACTTTTCAAGTACGCACTCTAATCTGGAGACCTGAATTATTTATGACAGGTAGATTTGTTACTAGGTGGCAGAAATGTCGTTTGCAGTTAATTATTAAAACAATATACTGTAATAAATTACTCAGGAATCATTGTTGCTCCTCAATGTCCATTGATTTTTCATTTATACTGCTTGTAATGCTTTTACTAGGATAAATAAAAAATTATTTCCCAAGACTAAGCTGTTGTTTCAATATTTTTTCAAGCAGTTAGCTTAGGCCAGTATATTTTAATAATTGATTTATGGGAATGTTTAGCATTTTGCATTCGAACTGACAACTTAAACATTTCTTTTAAGTTAGGAATGATCTAGGTTGCTTAAACTGTTCAGTATCAGATAGTGCAATGGTATGCATTTTTTTCACTAATTTGTTTGTTAATTTTTAAACACTGACGCTTTAAGGCGATGCTTGAGTATATTTATCCTTGTGTTTAATGATACCACCAAATGGGGAATTTGGCAAACAGCGAAGGGCCAGATCAAATGCCCAGAAACATTAGGGCAGGGGAGGACCCAGGATTTCTGGAAAGGGGTTCATATGCATAAAGGTGTGGAGGTTCGCTTTGCTGATTTTACCTCATTTTTCTTAAATATCCCATAAAAACGCAACGAAAACATGTTTTTGTAGAAAACTATTCAAAAGATTCATAAATAGGTCCTCTTATATCTGAATCAATTGTGTCCCAAATATATTTCGAATAAGCGAGTGTTTCGAAAAATCGGCTTTAGCATTTTCGAGTTTTTACTGTATATTTTAAGTTCCCCTCTCCCACGGTTGGCTTCAAAAGCTGTTCGTTCTAAGGGGTGTTCCTGTTGTTGTTAAGTGCCTCTCCCCAACGGTTGGCTTCAACAGCTGTTCGTTCTGAGGGGTGTTCCTGTTGTTGTTAAGTGCCTCTCCCCAACGGTTGGCTTCAACAGCTGCTCGTTCTAAGGGGTGTTCCTGTTGTTGTTAAGTGCCTCTCCCCAACGGTTGGTTTCAACAGCTGTTCGTTCTAAGGGGTGTTCCTGTTGTTGTTAAGTACCTCTCCCCCACCTTTGGCTTCAACAGCTGTTCGTTCTAAGGGGTGTTCCTGTTGTTTTTGTTAAGTCATTCTCCCCCACGGTTGGCTTCAACAGCTGTTCGTTCTAAGGGGTGTTACTGTTGTTGTTAAGTCCCTCTCTCCCACGGCTGGCTTCAACAGCTGTTCGTTCTAAGGGGTGTTACTGTTGTTGTTAAGTCCCTCTCTCCCACGGCTGGTTTCAACAGCTGTTCGTTCTAAGGGGTGTTCCGGTTGTTGTTAAGTACCTCTCCCCAACGGTCGGCTTCAACAGCTGTTCGTTTTAAGGGGTGTTCCTGTTGTTTTTAAGTACCTCTCCCCCACCGTTGGCTTCAACAGCTGTTCGTTCTAAGGGGTGTTCCTGTTGTTGTTAAGTACCTCTCCCCCACCGTTGGCTTCAACAGCTATTCATTCTTAGGGGTGTTCCTGTTGTTGTTAAGTACCTCTCCCCTACGGTTGGCTTCAACAGCTGTTCGTTCTAAGGGGTGTTCCTGTTGTTGTTTATTACCTCTCCCCAACGGTTGGCTTCAACAGCTGTTCGTTCAAAGGGGTGTTACTGTTGTTGTTAAGTCCCTCTTTCCCACGGTTGGCTTCATCAGCTATTCGTTCTAAGGGGTGTTCCTGTTGTTGTTAAGTACCTCTCCCCCACGGTTGGCTTCAACAATTGTTCGTTCAAAGGGGTGTTCCTGTTGTTGTTAAGTCACTTTCCCCCACGGTTGGCTTCAGCTGTTCGTTCAAAGGGGTGTTCCTGTTGTTGTTAAGTACCTCTTTCCCACGGTTGGCTTCAACGGCTGTTCGTTCTAAGGGGTGTTCCTGTTGTTGTTAAGTCCCTCTCCCCCACGGTTGGCTTCAACACCTGTTCGTTCTAAGGGGTGTTCCTGTTGTTTTTAAGTGCCTCTCCCCAACGGTTGGCTTCAACAGCTGTTCGTTCTGAGGAGTGTTCCTGTTGTTGTTAGTCCCTCTCCCCCACGGTTTGCTTCAACAGCTGTACGTTCTAAGGGGTGTTCCTGTTGTTGTTAAGTACCTCTCCCCCAACGGTTGGCTTCAACAGCTGTTCGTTCTAAGGGGTGTTCCTGTTGTTGTTAAGTACCTCTCCCCCACGGTTGGCTTCAACAGCTGTCCGTTCTTAAGGGTAATCCTGTTGTTGTTAAGTACCTCTTTTCCACGGTTGGCTTCAACAGCTGTTCGTTCTAAGGGGTGTTTTCTGTTGTTGTTTAGTCCCTCTCCCCCACTGTTGGCTTCAACAGCTGTTAGTTCTAAGGGGTGTTCCTGTTGTTGTTAAGTACCTCTCCCCCACGGTTGGCTTCAACAGCTGTTCGTTCTAAGGGGTGTTCCTGTTGTTGTTAAGTACCTCTCCCCCACGGTTGGCTTCAACAGTTGTTATGTGGTATTTTCCATTCCAATAGGCTGTTTTGTACTGAAGCAAAAAGTGGAGACCCCGATCAGACGCCACCGTCTGAGTCTCCGATGTTTGCTGATGTCGCACACAAAGAGCCCTAGGTTTATTATATGATATTTATACCATGGTTTGTCCGCCTGTACGTGGAGATAATCCACGAGCTTTAGCGAGTGAATTATCTCATGTACATGATGTGGACAAAACACATGGTATAACGATTGTATACCATATGCAGTAGTTAAGACCTTGCACATTACATGGTATTCCGTGTTAACGTTGGTAAAGTGGTATAAGGGTAAAGAAACAACGTTGTATGACGATTTGCAATCGAAAACACTGTTTCTAACATTCAATGATCGTCGACTGCTCACGACATCTTGAGTGAAACTGGTTTTAACATGGTATGGCCATGATTCTGGCGTACTTTATCGGAGACTATTTTTCTTGTCATCGTCATGTCATGAGAATCAATATTCCATTATTTCTTTGAAGTAAATAATACTACAACACATTATTCATGGTTCATCAAGTAGCCCCGACAAATCTCTGAGCATCTCCGCTGTCTGATCAGTCTGATCTGGCCTGTGTACTAGCAGGGTGAGAGGAAGAACATGGAACACAAGATGGGCAAATGCAATTCATGGTGTTTTAATATTAGGCGCAGGTGATTCAAAATATGTGATTCATAAAGATCAAATGGGTCTCATGTCACCAGACATTCTTACGCTCTTTGCATGCTAGGTAATTTTGCCTTGTTTGTCGCCTAATGATTTTCTAAATATATTATTATTTTTTCAAAAAGAAATCTCGAATCATAAAACATTGTGGATCCATGTCTTGTCTGGCCTGAACTAGCCTGGGTTCCAGTCTGATAATTTTTCCCTCTTTTAATATTTCCGTTTTTTGGTCAAAAATGACAATATCTACCGAAATTAATATCGGACTAATGACACCTTTGGTGTGTTATCTTTTATCATCTTAATTTTTAGAATATTAGCATAAGAAAATATTGGCAAAAAAATGACCGACTGGACCCAGGCTAAGCCAGACCTGGCTCAACACTATTTGCAATGCTTATCAGCAGACGCAAAACCCCCGTCTCCAGCGGGGAAAGAGTTTCAACTGCTATCCAGTAATGCCTTCGCTTACTTCTTATAAACTTTGCGGAAGCGACCAAGAATGCATAGATGCGCATTCCCACCAGAGCATTCGCTGATCGCATATATGAAAAGTGTCATGTACATAAGAAGAAAGGTGACACATATTTACGAATACATAATAAAGCAATGGGTGGCCACTCTGAGGATGGGGTGGTGTATCGATTGATACTTAGAGCCAGCAATGTACTATTGCACACAATGGTGTAAAGGTTTTCTCTTGAACATGGCATATAATAATTTTCTGTGAAACCGTTTTTCGTTGTGGCGACTCTCCTTTCTTCTATAATGCGATGCGACGTACAAGATAGCAGACAAACATTGATTTACTTGCAATACTGTGACACCAGGTATTTTCAATCCCTTCAAGGGAATAATTTTACAATGAACAAATCGATGTGGCATGTTTTGAAAATAAGTACGGTACTGCCAGATTTCGAAAATTTAAACACTGTGGGCCCCACAGAGTCATTGCCATAGCATATGCAATGTTAAAGATTGACAGCTCATATTGACTGTTGTCTAGATGTTCCAATCAAAGAGTGTTCTGCCGATATAATCATGTTTATTACAAAGTCGTATAACTTTATCCGCCCAAAAATAGTAAGTATGATCAGGAAGTACCACAATCACAAACTGCAGACAAACCCATGGCACCGCGAGGAGGAGCCACACAACAATCATGAGACACCAGGAAGACAAACTTAGCTAGGCAACCAGCTATCTCTTCCCCGTCAAGATGATTGTAAAACAATTACAGACTCCCACAATGGGAGCAACAGTAATAACAATTCATCAACAACAGAACCACAACCAAGCCTGGATTATCTGCTGTCATAACAGGCAGAATATATAATTCTAATAGTACATGGTAGCGACAATCCGTAAATGGACAAAAGAAATCAAAGTAAATTAAAATGTCTTCAAATGGCAGGGATGAAAACATGTCCATAATTAATAGTGTATTTTTTACTTCTCAACCAAAACATATGTTGTGGGTACTCAAAAGAACCGTCCCAATGAGACGGTTCTTTTGAGCACCCAAAAATATGTTGAAACTGATAGATAAGAAATAAATCGCAATTTTACGCTCAAATTTTTTATTTATCCTTGACCTTTGTGAAAACCCTGGAAACCATGATGATGGCATTGTGAAACACTTGGTGAGGATTATTCTTCCAATTTCAGTGTAAATAAGTTGGTTGTTGATTTCAAGCAATGTTAGAAATGCACTGGTGAGTTAACAATCAACAGGCCGTCATTCAAAATAGCATGAACAGAGTTTATACCACCCTTACCAACTTGAGCAAGAGCTATCTCATGATGTGCGAGGTCTACACTGATGCCTTGGTAAAAATAGTTATACCATGGACTGTCCACCTGTACGTAAGATAATCCATTCGCTAAAGCTTGTGGATTATCTCCGCGTACAGGCGGACCACACATGGTAGCTAAGGCTACTGTCCGTTCTAAGTCGGCGGTTCTGTTGTTGTTAATATATTGTTTAATTTACTTCCCATTGTTTGTCATCTTCACCAGCGAAGGTTTCGTCGTATCTACCTTTCGACAAGACTAGATTAGACAATCGCAACCCTTGGTAGGACAAGATGATTGTTTGTGGGAGTTCTGTGTTTGTCTTTGTTTTGTTGTGCATTAACTTGTGTCCATTCTAGTTTTGAAATCATCTTGAAGAGGAAGAGAAAGCCGGTTGCTTTGCTATTGTTGTCTTACAGATGTATTGTTATTATAAATGTTCTGTGGCTCTTCCTCACGGTGCCGTATGTTGGTCAGCAGTGTGTATAAAATAGCCACTGGTTTCGTCTGCGAGGGTTCATAATAATTGTGAAATGTCTGTAGGTAATTACAATATTTGTGAATGCTTGGTTTGGATAGGACACAGGTGTTCAGCCAGGTGCGATGTTGACATCTGTGATTGACATGTTTATGTTTTTATATGGAATTCTGACACCAGTTTGTTATGTTTCTCGAATGTCATATTTATCAGCCTGTCAATTCTGATGGGATATTTTAACACTTTCAAAAGGTCATGATGACAGATGTTACTTAGTTAAGTAAAGTTACATAAGCCAAATAAATAGATCATGTCAATTCTGACATTGATTGGCAGGATTGCGCAATACATTTAATCATATGACCTTTGGGGAATTGCACAACTGGTGTGACTATGAGTCACTTTTGTATCTTCTGATTGGTTGATATAAATGGAAGCTTACCTATGTAGAGGGCGCTATATAGTAATCTTGAAATATGATTGGTTAGTGATGATGTCATTAGGTGGCGCTGTGGTCAGCTTCTATCACGCGACTTCATGGTATATAAGATGAAACCCAGTGTCAGAGCCTCAGACTTTGGTTAGACTTTTGGTATATTTCGGAACTTTGGGTTATAGATAGTTTCTAGAAGTATTTTAGTTGGACTTAAGAAAAATTAATAAAATTTTAAATTTGTGAAAGTTGTTGCTAAATTTTACTAGACTTAGCAATTCTAAAGAGACTTTGAATACACAACGCGAATTTGAAGATTAGAATATACTAATACCTTACATGTGTAAATGTGGTATTTCCTGATCATACTCACTTTTTTTACATTGATACACATGCATGATATTTCAATATGTTGGAAAGTAACATCTTACCATAACAGTTGTGTCCTTTAGTGAGATATTTCATGCATCCACTGTTTAGTAATGAAATAAAATACGTCCCGACATGACTGAAAGAATGTTGACTGAGACGTTAAGCATTAACACAAACAAAACCGTGCAGTGAGTGAATTTTATGACCTGTTGGTCCTTGTTTGTAGATTTTGGAAGACCTGACCATGGATCATCATAAATATTCTGACTGGCCAGTCCAGTGCCTTGACCTATGACTTAGTTATTTGATAACAGCTCGGATTTTAGAGTTGTCCATTTTTGCAGGTTTTTGACACAGGAACATGTCCCATTTTTTAAAAGAAAAATTGGACATAGAAAAAGTAAATATTGGCCAACTTTTTCTATTCTTAGGGTTTATGACTAGTTCCTGTGGATTTTACCACCCTGTACTGTCAGAAATGTATTACATGCCTGTGTTAGCACAGCAAGTATAAGATATTTAGTGGGTAAAGTTGTAAGACCTTGAATTATAGTTTGCCAAAGAGAAGTAGCAATATCAATTTTCAAGAACTTTTTTTATTTGCCCTTCTAAATTTGAAATATGAATCTGGCCTCGAGGTTATAAAACGTTTTTCATGCTCAACTCAATTGAGCAGGAAATAAATTTATCATGCTCATAATTGTTAAAATGCAAACAATTGTTGGCATTTTAACATTTATCTGCATAAAAGATGCAACATCTTAAGTCTGTAAGCAAGAAAATCTTTTATTTGTCAACATTTTAATTTTTATGAGCAGCTGATATTTCATGCTCTGTTGATTTCTAAATGAACCAAAACGTGACATTAGGCATCTTTATACATTTATTGTTAAAATACATAGACTTTAATATCAGCATAGTATGGTAGGGAAAGAAATGGAATGTGCGTGAAATAAACTCTAGATAACCAAAATATTTCAGCTCATCTACAGATCCATACACTTTTAAATACTCCATACCTGCAGTCGGAAGATTAGTTGAATGTGACGTCAAAACTTCATTCAGCGCCGTGGTCAGCCATTTTACCCATGGGCGGATCTAGAAGGGGGGCAGGGGTCCGGACCCCCCCCCCCCCCTGAAAAATCACAAAAATATAGGGTTTCATAGCAATACTGGTCCGGATCCCCTGAATAATCACAAAACTACCAAGCCAGCATTCAATGTTGGGCCACCATCGGCCAGCCTGCGAAACGCCATTTAAATGGCGTTTCGCTGGCGGTCCGATGATAGCCCATTTAAAGTGGTATTTGGATCCTCTATCCCATCATCAACTAAAAAAAATCTGGACCTCCTCTGACAAAACTTTCTGGATCCGCGCATGTTACCACTGTGCTAAGCCGACAACGACAAAAGATATTAATTAGCAAAACTGCGCTACCTGTTTAATCAATGGACGATGTCCACTTGTCAAAACATGTGCTGACGTCACTTTCAACTTATCTTCGGCTGAAGTAGGTAGCATATGCTTTAGCGGTCCATTTAGGGGTTGATTTCATTATATTACCATCATTTTAACAATTCCACATTTGCGCTAATATTAGCATTTTTCATGCCACATAAACGATCGACTGAACACATTCTTTTGATAATGATTTTCGCATCAGCGAGCAGCGAAGGCTCAGACGAGCTTGCGCATACGCGCAGTCTCACCAGAGCCTAAACGTCTCGCATACACAAAACATTGTCGTGGCCAAAATACAGACCTCTAGTCCCACCGGGTACAAAATAATTGGCGTTAACCCTTAAAGCGCCAAGAAAAATGCATCTGAGAATGTCGTCGGCTGAAGTCATCTGCTGCAAATAATTTGCCTAACATAACTGACGAACTAAGCATAGAAGCAAACAGCGTGGATCCAGAACAGACTGCTCCTATAGGAGCTAACTGATCTGGGTCCACACTATTTGCCATAGAGGTTTCTTAAACATTTCAGCTGACGAGAAAAGCAGACGACATTTGTTGCGATTTGCGCATTAAGTGTTAAAAATGAATAAGTACCAACACTTTGTGCGATATCTCATTTGATATCATGAATATGTAGACTTATGATGGTTTTAACAAAATACGACTAAATACATTACTTTTCGGCGAAAAATGATTTTCTATTCGTTTAGTACCATCAATATACTAATTATCAGATAAATGATATTTGATTGATTGGGCCTCGACACGACAAAACCTGTCTTCGGGGTTTCCGACCAGGCCATACCCAAACCAACCTGCTCAGCGACAGTGACTGCCTAGAAAAATTGAAATGTCGCTTGTAGAAAGACATTAGTTTAGATATGATACATTCCAATAAAGGCGCTGGTTAGACTGAGCGGATGCGCATGCTGGTCTGCGCGTTTGTTGTTCGCAAACCCCCGAAGACAGATTTTCTCGCGTCGAGTCCAAATTTTATATGGGCCAGCACATGAAATTTTGGTACCTGCGTTGCTCGACAACATAATAGACATTTTTCAGTTGCACCTTACATTACGATTTGTCCGTCAACGGAGACCTACTTTGGACTTTATTTAAGAGGGGCGATGTCAGAAGTAACTGGAATGTATCTTTTTCGTCTGCTACTAAATATTATATTTTTGCCCTGAGATCTTTTTTTACCTTAACAAACAGTGCATATCCTGATGAAATGCCGCATAATGGCATTTCACCAGTTTGCAAGTGTAAAAACCATGTACCGAAAAATATATTTCACAATTGAAATGCAGCCGAATATCTTTTTTAAAGTTATTTCTTGTTCCATACATGTATGCATTCACTTGTTGTAACTTGCGAGTAGGTAAATTCGATGTTTCTGCGTCCAATATGATATTTTTGGCGTCTATATTTCATCAAGCTCAGGTTAATGAACAGTGGAAACGCATACTGCGTTCACAACTTGTGCAGGCCAATATAGCTGGAACACAGTAATTGAAAATCATTCGAATGCAAAGGAGATATGGAGCGGACATGAAATTCAAGCATGAACGTCCGTATCTTGTTTTGATCATTCATGTACCAAACTACTAGGCAATTTGGGTTTCCCCTTGACCCTTAAGAGGACTTGAATTTATGCACTTGTCATTTCTAACTGGAGAACAGCAGGGACTTTGACTTTTGTTAAAACCATGGCAGTTTTCTCCACTGTCTGTCATGTTTTACTTTACACTGCCAAATTTGCCTTTGTAATTCTAATGCCGCACATTTTCCCCGCACTAAGGGGACAATACAAAATGTTAAAACATAGTACATTTGCCCGGCTATCCCCCGCATTGTCAGGGGATTCGGTGCGTGGTTAAAACCAACTGGTATATTATACATATTGGGAGAGAGCTAACTTGCATCAGAAAGCTGATGCTTGAGATATACGTAGCAGGCGCATTCCTTGGGTAATTTATAAAGTTCCTACTCTGAATAGTCTCCCCATATGAAGCCAGGGGTTTGACCCTTTTGCCAAAAATGGTTTTAGAGCATTTCACAGGGCTAAAATGAGCTGTGAAGATACGCAGCATTAAAACAATAAACTGAATTTTTCTTGCAAAAATCAAATTGAATAGCTAAACCCCTATACTTGCATCGTCAAGTTGTACGCACATGCGTATTTTCGTAAGTATGCCCCTGAGTATTTAAAAAACTTTCGCCAACAGAGCCACACACGGCGCCGTAATGAAGAGACAGATACACCGACCGTTTTCATTTCTTCGCCTTGATTGATGTTACACTATTAAATTGCCGACATCTTAAAACTAAAGCCATGAGGCATACTGGGAAATTGCTAATTTGAAGTTAAATCAGTGATCAGTGGCGGATCCAGAGGGGGTTTGCTCGAATCCACCCCCCCCCCCCCCCCCCGCCATTTTTAATTATCCTATGGAAATGAAATAATTTGCTCTCAGTGAGACCAAATTATTTCATTTTCATGGGATATTTAAGGAAAATGAGATAAAATCAGAAAAGCGAAACCTGTGCCTTTATACACATGAACATCCTTTCCAGAAATCCTGGAAAGGCCCCTGTAAATATACCAAAAGTCAATATAGTCTAACTCAGCCGATTCTAGTAATTCAAGTGCCATTATACTCGTAACTATTTTTCCACTAGTGTCCACTATTGTCATCTATTGATGAGCCACATTTGCAAGCAATTTGGAACAAGATCAGGCCCCACAAAATATCAGGCTTCATCCAAATCCAAATTGTTTAGCACTGTCATGGTAATCTCCAAGGATCTTTTTAATGAGTTAAGTTAAATAAATGGAAAGATAAAAGAAACTGCAGACAATGAATATGCATGCAAAATTACCCTGCATGCATATATACTTAACGCCAGTAAAAACGCAACTTTTACAGTATAACCTTGCTCGAGATTTAATGCTTTTTTATCATTCCAATTAAATAAAAGCATAAACCTATGGTAGCGATATCAAGCCAATACTCTTTTGGTGCAGATAAAGGGGTCCAGATAAGCCAGGCTGCATTTTTTGATAAAGGGACACAACCCGAACTTCGACACAAAAACTGCAAAATCACCTTATTAATATGGATATCAGATCTTTATTATGAATGGCTCTTTTGGATTCAAACTTACGGAAAATTTCAACATTGCTCTACTTTCTATTCAAACGCAACAGATTTGTTTGGTCTTGAAGTTTTGACCTTCAAAAATGTTCTCAAAGTTTCAGCATGAAAAACGGAAGTTAACGAACATGCGACACTTTCGACGGTAAATATTGCGATAAATGATAAGCATAGGTTATGACCTTACAACTTACGTATGCCAACTTTTAAATGATTCAGTTTAATTGAAGCTTTAGTGATTTCTCAAATTTTTGGGAAATTTCACAATAAAAATGAAATTTTAAACATAAATTTTAGGTCTTTCCAGCAAAGTGAATTTTGTGTTGTAAACCGTTTTTCTGTTTGTTTGAGTGAAACGCAGTACTTGCACGCTGAAATTAAATAAAATTTCAAGATTTAATATGGCTACCAAAAAATTTGATGAATTTGTCATTTTTCACCAAATTTTTTGGCAGAAGTGTGCAATTGAGCTCAAG
The DNA here is from genome assembly GCA_964019695.1 of Loripinus fragilis. Classification (NCBI taxonomy): domain Eukaryota; kingdom Metazoa; phylum Mollusca; class Bivalvia; order Lucinida; family Lucinidae; genus Loripinus; species Loripinus fragilis. The sequence goes on along the minus strand of OZ026521.1, from coordinate 9,440,536 downwards.
TTTTGGTAAAACGTTCTCCTTCGTTAGGGACGCTTGTTAGTACCAAGACATAGTGTATAAAACTGATATTTACAGGAAAAACAACACTTGTACCAGTTGCGTTTTTAATGGCTTTAAGTATAGATAATTGTTGAGTCGATTTGGGTGAATTTTACATGATAATGACTGTTGGTGGTAGTGATCAAAAACAATCAAAATGCATCAAATATCATAAATGACAACAGGAGGGACAGGCAGATGGGCTAAATCATGTATGTGATTAAGCTGCATCCTATCATGGCTCCTTAACTTCAACCTACTGAAGGAGTTCACTAATCTATTATAATTATTATTAATCATTATTTCCCATCTACAGAACAATTCTAAAGCTGTTTAATTTAATACACACTCAGTTGAGCACCCTTAGAAATTCAGAAGGAGTAAAATACAAAAAGACAATTAGTATAGCTTTTTACCTCATGGTATTATTTTGGTGAAGTGGGTTGGTGGTTGAACCACAGTTTTTCATGACAAGCTTGACTAAGCGGTTTAACAGTACTTCATGCACATACCCACGCTACAAACTGACTAAAACCCTTCTTGTACCAGCAGAACTCAGTTTTGATTGATAAAACATTCCTACCTAGGAGTAGAGCTCTAACAAGGATAGAGAGTGTGTCTTCTGGCAAACTATTTGCTACCATGTTGCTGCATATACCATATTGTGAAAAGTTGATTTTTGGCCAACGCCCCACCGCCAAGTCCACACAAAGGGTTGGACCCAGGCCTACAAACTAAAATTTCGCTTCATATGTTTCAATATCTATTACACCTCTGCCTGCATACTAAAATAAGTAAACGATAATTGCAATCTGACTTAGCTATTGCAAAATTATTTTATGATCAAATTCCAAAACAGTATGGGACCTGGTCAGGAGCATTTCCAGCTCATACTCATGATGAAAACCATGTTTCAAGGTCACCAGTCTTGTGGTTCATGTTAAGAAGGTATAAAGGGTATTCACTACCTAAAAATAGTAAGTGAGTATGATCAGGAAATACCACAATCACAAACAGCATACAAACCCATGGCACTGCGAGGAAGAGCCACACTACCATCAAGAGACAACAGGAAGACAAATTAAGCAAAGCAACCAGCTTTCCCTACCCCATCAAGATGATTGCAAAACTAGAATGGACATAAAGTAACGTACAACAAATCATAGAACAATTACAGACTCGCACAATGGGAGTAACAATAAACAAAAAGTCAAAAACAACAGAACAACCACCTTAGTACTGACAGCAGCCTAAGTCACTGGGGGCCTTAAATGCATTTTACTGGTACCAAATCTTCGCCCTAGATTCTGCCAGCTGGCATGGAAGCCTTCTACATATATCAGAATGCTCCATATATATTTCGACTTCAATCGGACCCAAATTCCAAACTGAGTCCTCTTGCAAGAAAGGTCCAATCAATCATCATAATAAGAGTGTGCAAATGAAAGTGATTCTCCTTTATTTCTGCAGTCAGACTCAATAGATTGAATATAATTTCGGTTTCTAGTGCAGAAGTGGAGGTTGAAATCTTTCTCTCTAACAGAGTCAAACGGTTGCGTGAGTTGCAGACTGTTATGGATGCATTATGTTTACTTCCATCATAAAAGTAGTCCAGAGTCCATTTTGATATAATCAGCAGACATAAAAAGCATACAGCATTTTCAAGACTACATTACATCAGCACTTTAACAGAAAATATTAGTTTGCTGAAGATGGCTTTATTAAAGCATTACATATGATTTCCTAGCAAGAAATTGACCGAGTCGTAAGTTACAACTTATGAAGTTGTTAAACGTTTCTGAATTACACTGCTGAGATGTCCCCTCTTAAATAACGTAAGTCTAAGGTGTAATACACCATACAAATCCTAAGGTCCGCGGTAACTGAAAAATGTCTTATAGGAACCAAACTCGCATATGCTGTCACATTTTGTTTCAACCAGCTGGCATTTTATTTATACTTTTATTTATAGACATGTCAGTTTATATAAAATAATGGAACCTCTTTTCAGAAATGCTTTACGTAGATGCTAATAATCTTTGCAAACAGTTTGGACCCAGATCAGAGCCGACAAAACGTCAAGTTTGATCTGGGTCCAAACTGTTAGACACTCTGGTGGCATTCCTGATTTTTGTGTGTGCAAAGGTTAATTATAATTCTGACATTAACAGGTTAATGCACGATATTAACTTACCATTTACTTGGAATTATACTAATCATTTTGTAAATTTGAACAAAATAATGCAGTCTTTGATTAGAGCAGTTAACGTAGGTCGATCTAAAACGTGGGCTGATCCAATTTCTCTTCTATGATATAATAACAGAGTATAGTATATCTTAAGACGTTTCAATATGGAAATAATACCAAACGCCGAGAAAAGGGGCCCCTATAAGAATTTAAGAGCACTGACATCAGTCTTTTCAGACGTATGGCGCATGATCTGATGGGGGCATTTATTTATTTATTTATTTCGAGATATGCTCAAATCAAAGACTGCCTGGATTTTGTTCAAATTTATCAAATTTAGCGCATCTTATGGAAATAATACCAATTGCTGAGATAAGATGAGCCATATTATATTGAATGCATTTATTTTTTATTTCCACCCTTTGGTTCATTTGATTGAAAAAAACAACCTTTTGTACAAAATATAGCTTTATAACCATTTTCGGTTGGAAAAATTGCTTATATAAACATGCAGTGCATGATTTTATGACTTTACCCCTCCCCTCCCTACCCCAAAATACTATCTTACCCAACAACAGGTTCTATTAAATATTATTCCTGCATAGTATTGCAGCCCACATGCGGAGAGTATGGCATACTCCCCGCATGCGGGTTGCAAATGATAGATGAAAGTCGTTAAGGTCATTCTCACGTGGAATGCCTTAAGTGCATTTAGCTTCTTGGCATTTTACTCTTTGCAATATCATCTAAATATACCGGTGCACGTCGAGCAAAAACAGAGTTTTTGGCGAAATTAGCTTCTACCAAGGACTCTCTATTTATTACCAACCAGGACAAATATACTCATGAGCAATGTTCCAGAATGCTTTAAACTCTGTGCGCGATTTTACCTCCTTTCTGTTTGAGTCTATGCATTGCATGCAAGCATTATAAGAGACAACATTTACACCCTTTTAACCAGGAGATGCACATCTAAGCCAGCACAAGCGATGTTGGTATTAATTGCATTGTCGTGCAACGAAGGCTCAGGTGAGTATGCGCATATGCGCAGACTCGCAAGAGCCTTCGCTGCTCGCATACGCTAAGCATTGATGTAGATGAAGACTCAGACAAAATTTTAGACCTCTTATCCTGATAGCTACGTCAGCATATGCGTTTAAAGGAGGCATTTGCGCATATGCGATAAGTACTATGTGCAGGCTCTTATATTGATAAGATGCGCTAAGTATTATATTGAATGTTTCCGAAAGCATCGGAGAGAGAATTTAGCTTCATTAGCCGATTAGAGTATTTTCAGAATGCAATAGAACTGCAATGTTCACAATAGGAACCCCAGATAATTCAAGTTTCAGGCCAAACATTATTAATTTTTAGTTTGCAACAATGAATAGCAGCCATATGCACTTTATCAACTCTATATTAAAATTTTCTGTCTAGCTTTATGAAGGAGTTTTAGCGATAAGGCGTACATTTTCCCTAGTTGACCGTGAAGAAAACAAACACCAAAGATTCAAATCGCCTTAATGTTTTAAAATTGGCGTGGTTCGGCAATAAAATATACAGCATCAAAATATATTTCAAAGCAACCCATCATTAACTAGCGTTTTCTACTCCCATCCCTCACTTTACTTCTTTATACTAGGTAACGTTTCGAACGAACTACAAGTGAATGCATTGCTATTTTTTAAAGAGTAAAAGTTCTAAAATATTAAGGATATAAGTATCATATAAGAAATGTGCCTAAAATGTGACGTTTGTCATTGAAAAGTTGATCCTGAAAAGATATTTTTCAGTTGAGCCCGTTTCCAGTTTCTAGTTAGAGATTGGGTACGTAGCACATAACGCTTATAACATCATATTGTACATTCCCATGTTTGATATTCCTCGGACCCAGTATAAACGGACTGGTCACTGATGGAAATTCAAAGTTATGTTGTTGAGGCTTTATTTTAAGCGCTATTTCAAAGTACTAGAGCCAATAAAATACACGAGATTATAAGAGGTCATTCCCCGTTTGTGAAGCTGAAATATTACGAGTTACAGTAAAAACACGAAGTTTTCTCATCTTTTTATGTTGAATGCTGACGATTTTCGGCTTAATGTGCCAAAAATAGCTAAAAAGGGTACCTAGGTTTCTTGCTGATGTTCATAAAGACGAATAAACTTTCAATAAATATAACAGTACAGACTTAAAGATAGTACATTGAACCATTGCTTTTTGAAGAAAATTCAAAGATATGCAGAGAAATAACTGAGGTATGATTATTTGATCTTCAACATACGTCAGTTTTGAAAGCTCAGCCACCGTTGAGCCACGACAACGTATTTCCATTATATACATTTACCTGTATGTAAGTCACCGGTCCGTGTTTATTGGGTCCGAGGATATTCTAAACTTGTCTTAATTTTAGACATTGGTATAGTAGATTGAGTCCGTTGTTAAGCAACCCATTTAATGCCAAATGTCTTACAATAGGATACATTGACAGTGTAGACCCAGATGAGACGTCCATAGTATCAGTCTACTTTCTGACAGAACTCAATATCAATACTGAGCATCATAACTAAAAACATGCTTATGTCAAAGTAAAGGACTCTACTCAACCCGTTTATGTATATCATCCCTTAACTGGGTCTGCACTTTAATTACGTTGTACATGTCTCTTCGTTTCCATGTGTTGAGGTTGAATAAGGCCTTACACCTTGTTAGGTGTCGTAACTGAAATTTAACGAACTGATACTGAAAATCGCCTTTGATAAATTAAACAGTGTATGCCCAGATAAGAAGCCGCTCTCTGTGGTGTCTCATTTTAGTCTCCACTGCCTTTGTAAGAAGCTAGGCATTAAATGGACTAATTGACAAAACTGAGTATATAAGTCATAGGCAGTCTAATTTCTATTGATGAAAGTCAGACATTTGTAACACAAGTGGTAAATAATTTAAGATGGCTGTCGGTTTAAATGGTATATAATTGCAAAATGGTAATATATGAGGGAAACATGCTAACAGCACATGTCTTATTGACAGACAGGTATAAACCCATCGTCGCACTCAGACAAGTTTGTAAAGTTTGTCAACGTGTCATGTACACCGCCGCCATCTTGTACACTGTCCTCGCTGGGATCACCAAGCATGGCGAAAAAGTTATTGTCAAAACGGTTGTACCTTGACGAGGATCCTCCAGATTTGAAGCCTCGACCACCCCGGGTCCTTATTCCGCGTCCAGCGTAAGCCATTATACTGGGTTATAGCGAGAAACACAATAATTTTACGAAAAAAGTCTCTGCAAATTTCAGGCCGCACACCTTTCGCTAACCATCACGTGACCCCCCTGTCAGAGGGGGTCAAACTTTGACAACGCTTTTTTTATGATGAGGCGATGGAGTGGAGGATCCAAATACCACTATTAGCGGGCCATCAACAAAGACCGATTATCGCTTAAAATGCAGGTCAAAAGTATTGCAGAATGCTCCAAGGGGAGCAATACTTTCGACCTTCATTAAGTTCCATTTTCCATTAAGACCTTTGTTTTTTATATTTTTGAGTGGCCACGTAAGACAGGTTTTACTGTACCAAAAAAATAACATCTTTGACTAGCTCATTGTATTGCGCAGAAATTGTAGGCGGCCTTCTATGGATTAAACTGGCTTCCTGTTCAACTTGAACAAACATGACAAACGGATAACGTATTGTTCACTCTGAAAATAGCTTTTAATTTGCTTTAATTTGTTCCAATTGACGGCTTTAAGATATTGCTAATTGTTATAAAAAGTTTTGTTATAGCAAGGAACAAAGGATTAGGATTTTAACCCTTATAGCGCCAAGAAAAACTGCATCTGAAAAATGACGTCTGCTGAAGTCGTCTGCTGCAAATAATTGCCTAACATTATTGACGCATTTAATTATAGAAGCAAACAGGGTGGACCCAGATCAGACTGCTCCTATTGGAGCAGTCTGATCTGGGTCCACACTGTTTGTCATAGAGGCTTCTTAAAAATTTCAGCAGACGAGAAACGCAGACGCCTTTTGTTGCGATTGGCGCTTTAAAGGTCAAAATCACCGGATCCCAGGACTACTAACATTAAGACGGCGGTGCGGACTATGCAAACATCCGATGGAAAATACTAAAAGCGAAATTAAATTATAACCCTTAAAATAACGCTTATAAGTGCCACCTAAGTTTTCAGCAGATCACAGTTTTAACTTATGTTTGATAAGCACGGACGATTCACGTGCAATCTATTCCCTTATATTTTCCCTTATAAATAGGAAAGTCATCACTAAACTGTCGTCTGCTACAGCCGTGTTGGTCACTTAAGCATTAAAATTTAAAAATACATTTATACCAAAATGCCATAAGCCAGTTGTAAGTCTATTTACATTACTTAAACACGCGGAAAAGAGTTCTATTAACGCAGGTACATGTATGCTTATATACACTGTCTGGATCGAGCTCCTGAACGCCCTTAAATTTATTAGGAAGCATAGCGGAGCGGTTAACATACGCTTAGTAGGTGTTTCGTTTTTCCAAATTTGTTGACTATATAACCACATAAAACAGGATGTTCTGTGGCGAAAAAATACGCAGTTGCTTGTATCGTCACATTAAAATGCCGGTTATTATGCAGATATTTTAAGCGTTGACTTGTAGGTCACTCCTTTGAAAATTCATTTACATATATTTTCTTCTTATTTCTATGAATTAAATGTACGATGCCTAGCTCAATTTAGGCCACAGACCCTGAAAAACGTGATAATATATCTTGGCTAGTTTTATAGAAAAATCCTTCATGCTAGCCGTGTAATTTGCATTTGTTGCCGGAATGTACTCCCTGGTTCAACACAAATTGTGTTAGTATATGCATAAAAAATCAACTGAACGTCGAAAAAATGTGAAAATGTCAACGGATTGGACAAAACTGTACTTTGCAAAGGCAAAAGACTAAACCGTATGCATATTTCTGCGAGTGATATCTGCTGATATCCATTGCAAACAGTTTGGACAGACCAGGACTGACAAAACGTCAGCTCTGATCAGGCCTGGCGTTTTGTTGATCCTGATTTATTTATACAATATTTAAAGAGATGTACACTTTTAGCTCTATAACAAAACTATATACATCAAAACATTATTTACAAATTGCACATGTTTTAAAAGGGTGCATGGTGCATGTGCAATTTGTAAATACTGTTTTGATGTATATAGTTTTGTTATAGAGGGCCACTTGGTAGAATGACTATTTCAGCTAGAAGTGTACACCTCTTTAAATATTGTATTAATAAATAAATAAATAAAAATGGATGCATTAAACAGTTGAAATACATCTTTAAAGCTTGAAATAGCACATTCATTGAAAATAATCTGATTTATAATAATAACAAGCCAATCACAACAATCACCGAACTCATGTCACAAATATCGAATTTAATACCGCCCGATCGGCGGAGACTCAATCGTGTCTGAGCCTTCGCACAGAACAACAAAGGCCCCGCTGATCACTCAAAAGTGCAAATAGCAGAAGGCTAGGCCCAGGCCAAAAAACTAGTCTGTCAAGTAGCTTTTCAGTAGCATATCTGCTCTCAAATTTCCGCAGAAACTCATCACCTATTACTGTAATCTGTATGGATTATTTTGTCAACAGATAACTGTTACTGATGCACGGTATAAACAAATTATCCTGCGTAAACAATTATGTTTGAAATTGTGCTTTCAAAGACGTTTTGAAACTTTTTAAGGAGGGTTTAGTTCGGATTGACTGTGGTAGTGCTTTCCACAATTTTGAGGCAGAGTATGAGAAAGAGCGGTCATATAACGCAGTATGTGATCTAGGTACAGAGAGAAGTCCATTTTCAGATGACCTTAAAGAACGAGTATGGGCTTCAGACACCGGTTTAAGCAGGCCAGATATATATGCTGGTGCTAAATTGTTTAGTGCTTTATATGTTAATACAGCCTTATTGTACATTAGGCATTAGGTATGGAAAGCCATTCAAGTCTATCAAACATGATAGTTGAAGGAGTCATAAAATCGGCCCTTAAAATGATTCGCGCAGCCCGTTTTTGTAACTTGGAGAGACGTTCAATATTTGGGGCCGTCGTGTTCCCCCAAGTGTTGCAGCCATAATCAAGTAGCGGCTGTCTATAACTTTGATAGAATATCTTTTGAATATTCTGGGGTACGTATATCGAGATGTGTCTGAGAAGCGAGATTTTGGATGATATTGTTGAACATAAGTAGTCTATGTGGGGAGCCCAAGAGAGATGGTCATCAATAACAATGCCAAGAAGTTTTTGTCTTGGAACTTTTTCAATTTTGTTACCATCAGCACTTAAGTCGAGTAGGTATGTGTCATGCTCCTTTGGTTTAGTCCCCAATACCATATAAGTAGTTTTATCATAATTGATTGATAATTTATTTTGCTTACTCCAGGCCACAGCTATTTCAAGATCAGCCTACAATTCCTTGTTAACTTTAGCAATGCTAGGTGCACTTGAATGAATAGTCGAATCGTCTGCAAAGAAATCAGAGAAGCAGTGTTTTAATAATAGTGTAATTGCTGTAACTGATCAGGGCCCAAACTGCTTGGCATGCCAGGCTTTAAACCAGAACGAACTTCACAACTGTCTTCAAAAGATGTAACTGATTTATCGTCTGTCTCATACCACTGCCTTCATACTAGTCTACAGAATTCAGATTCGCGTCATATGCGATATATATTAAAATTTGATAAATCAAAACACCCAACTAGCGTCATTTTGGACAGTCGATTCCGCTTCCTGAAAAGGACGTTCCGGAGCTCGATCCAGACAGTGAATTTACTTCTGGCCATTTTGAGAACAAGAGGTTAAAACAAATTAACAGCAAAAATGTTGCATTTTACAAACTAATTTCTTGATCTTTGCTCAGTGAAGCGTTAGCAGACAATATCACAGGATGAGAAACACTGTTTTTCTGCATGCGAACAGCAAAGGTGCAAAATCGTCTGCGCATCCGTACAGTCTGAGCAGTGACATTGTTATTCGCTCCTTAAAGTGTGAGCATTGTACTGAATTCTGAAGTTAATAATTCTAGCTAGTCTCTGTAGCTGAGTGGGAAGGCTTGAGTCTTACCTCCACTGTCGCAAACCGCGATTATGGGCCTTTTAGTGATGCTCCTTAAATATTATCACAGATTTAGAAAGCAGGGCTTACCCTGGCTCAGAATTTGTTGTAACCAACATTTGAGCCGAATGGAAAAAATGGAGCCAAATGCAATTAACTAAGCCAAGGTTTTAGCCAGAAAGTATTATCAACAAGTTGTTATTACGTATCTGCTAGGAGCAACTTTTGTTGTCTGTTGATAACCTTTGCAAACAGTTTGGCCCCAGATCTGGATCCAAACTGTTTGTTATCCGGATGGTATTGAAAAAATCAAGCATCCAAAGAGTAAAATATGGCACACTAATAAAGAGTGAAGGAATAATAAAAGCAATGCTTGAAAATCCAAAAGCTGATCAAAATACACTTTTTCGCAAATATATCATTTTTGAACATTTAGCCAATGACTTATATTTGTAGCAACTACATTTTAGCAGCAAATGGCTACAATGGCTAATGTCAGGGCAAGCCCTGGAAAAGCTTGGGTGCTAATAGCAAGGCACAGATCAGCCTGCACATTCCCACCGACCTGATCAGCGCTTTTACCATTTGCTGTGTACACAGAATGGCAGCTACTATAGCTTAATTCAAAGGTCAACATTATAGCGGGCCCAAGATTGTAAAACTTTTTTCACGCTCAAGTATTTTAGTTTTGATGAGCTGTTGAAAATTCGCGCTCAGTTGAGTTGAGCATGTAAAAGTTTCATTTCACGCTCAAGCATGAAAAAAGTTGAATAGCCTCAGGACAGGCCAGGGCCCGAGGCTACAAAACTTTTTTCGCGCTCAACTCAACTGAGCACAAAATTTATCCTGCTCATAAATGTTAAAATGCCAACAATTGTTGGCATTTTAACAGCTATTAGTATGATAAATACAATATCTGAGAAACTTAAGCAAGAAACTTCTTTATTTGTCGGTATTTAGTTTTGACGAGCAGTTGAAATTTTGTGCTTAGTTGAGTATTAAGAAAGTTATAACCTCAGGTCTGGCCTGGTGTTTGTAGCTAAGCAGATACGTTAGTTTCCTTGTTGCAAACTCTTACCGACGACGGGGTCGATAAAATGGGCGTCGTCACAAGACCTGTCTTATGTAAAACTCGAACCAGCCTGCTCAGCTACAGAGACTAGCTAGAATATTGAAATTATTGCACGTAGCAAATTAAGTCATTATACTTACCAGGAAGGTAATACCAAAGGCGCTAACCAGTCACAGACTGGTATGCATCTTTGTTGTTCGCATGCAACAAAACGAGCCGTGACATGAGATTTCCAACAGTGCGGTATTTGCGACCAGCAAGGCTCAGCCCAGCCTGCGCACACGCTCAGTTTGATCAGAGCCTTTGCTAGTCGCTTGAATATTCTATGGCTGTTAAGCTACAAACTGAACATCATTTGGAGTTTGGAGTTTCTAAGCTTAAAAGGAGGCTGGACATGCTAGTCTGAGTCTACAATTGTCAAAATGCAACATTGTTGGAAATCACATGTCTCGGCTGAAATCGTTTTTTTCTCTCATTTATCACAGAATAAAAGTGGAGTGTCTTCTTGGAGAAGCGTGTACATGAGTCAGTACTTCTTGATCAGCGCTCCATAGTGATCCCCGGCTTCTACTGATGCTTGGTGTAGGTGTCGGTGTCCTTAAGCTTTTACGCCGGGTACCAGTCATATCACTTTCCGCTCGCGCCTGTCCCGGCGGAACCAATCGATGTGTAGCTCTGCACGGGGAGCACGGATGACACGGGCTATCGTTGCATTGACCAACAGCTTTCTCTATTGCGAGTTTCTTGGCTTGTTCGTCCAGCTGAACTGAGTGCCATTTATAAGCAATGCAGATTAAGATTACAATGCTTAACGCCGCCACTGGGCTTGCAATTAGTATGGGTAGCGGCAGTTCTGAATGAGGCTCCGCGCTTGTTAAACCAGATGTGTTCGACGTATTTGTTAGTATATTGTCTTCGTTGTGGACAGAAACGTTTACATTATCACCAGATTGAGACACATTCCCTTTATTTTTTCCATATTCATGCGAGGTCATTGTTTTCCGAGATCGACCACCATGGTCTGTGCCATTGATACCTCTCCCGAGGCAGTGCTCGGCCGTCATAACCAGGAATACCAAATATACATATATCGCATAAAAATTGCGGAAGAAATGAAAACTCTTAATCAAGACTGTTTTCAGTGACATTTTTCTTATTAAAACTGACGTTTTAGTGTCATTTTAACACCACATACTATAAATTCCTATCTCTCTTATTCCAGGCTTGACAAGTTCCAGTAATAACACACTTCCAACTTTCAATCACCATGTTTAATTATTGTACACATCAATTCCCAATAGTTCCAAGTAGAATCACAGCGTATTAACCCTAATACAATGGATATGTAGAAACAATAGACCAATAGATTATTGCCCCATTGGGCAAATCTGGAAATCAGACAGTATAAGACTATTAAACTTGGATGACCCACAGCTTTCTTATGTTCTGTCGTAAAGTCGGGATGGGATATTCTTATATCTAGCCTGATCTAATCTGGTCTGGTCTAGTCCAGTGAGACAATTTATTCAATAAATGACGGAAATTAATTTAAAAAAAATAACATATGAGATAATGGTACTTTTCACATAAATGAGCCACGACACGTGATTTCCCACAATGTGGCATTTTGACAAGTGTAGATGTGCAGCCTCCTGTTAAGCTTAGAAACTCAAAATGCTATTCGGTCAGTAGCTTAGCAGTCATAAAATATTCAAGAGACTAGCAAAGGCTCTGATCAGACTGCGCCTATGCGCAGGCTGCTCTGAGCCTTTGCTGGTCGCACATACCACATTGTTGGAAATCTCATGTTTCACTTGAAATGCGCATGCTGGCCTGTAAAGCTGAGTAAGAGATCTAAATGTTGGGTTGAGCCATCGCCATTTTCATGAATTCCGTAAAGGCTCAGGTAAGACTGTGCAAACGCACAGTCTCACCTTATGTACTGTCTCATCTGAACCTTTGCGGGTCACATATGCAAAAAGAACAAAATCTTATGTACTGGCTCAATGGGGCTCACAGTGACCAATGCCTCGAAAAGAGGAAGTTAACGCATTTTTACTCTACTACTCAACGTTATCAAATCCCAATAAAAGGGTGTAAATCAATCTACACTAATTGCTATAATAGATATAGTTCTGAGTCAAAGAGACAATATTGAGAATCTTGAAGTTCCAATGTAAAGATAAATCAATAATATTATAGTATAGGAAACATTACAATAACATTTTCAATCTCTGACGTAAGCAACAATTGATGTCATTTGAAACTGGCCTAAGGTCTGAAGTCACAGAATAAAGGTCAACCGTAAATAGTTACAAATTATTCTATAAAAGAGAAACAGCAAAAATATATCTTAATATGTCCTAGGTTGTTTTTTTTTTATCTCAAGCATATAACCAAGTGTCAGTAGCCATCGAGTGCAAGCCAACTATAAATAATACCGATTGTCCAATTATGAATGCATTCTAATAAATGATTGGTAAGATATCTGTATAATTCAGAAAAACTAATTATAACTTATTAAAGCTGTCCTAGAGGTTGACCTCTAGCCCCACCCTGGGTTATGAATCGTAAGGTAACAAGTAACAGTAAGAAAGTCAGCCCTAAATAGTACATGTTGTTCAAGTACGATACAAACTATTTTTGAAAAATCAAAATCAAAATTAAGATGTCCTAGATTTTGACATCTAGCTCCACACCGGAGCATCTACCCATCAGTCTGGAGCCGTCGAGTGCAAGCCAACTATAAATTGTACCAATTATAACAATATGAATACTGTCTAATTATTGGTTGGTTAGATGTCTGCATAAATCAGAAAATTACAATAACACTTTTTAAAGGCGGCCTAGATTTAAAAAAAGTACGTGTATATGATCAGGAAATACCATAACCACACACTGAAGACAAACCCACGGCACCTCGAGGAAGAGCCACAGAATGTTAATAGAAATAAGAAATCAGGAAGACAATCAAAGAAAAACAACCAGCTCTCTCTTCCTCGTCAAGATGATTGCAAAACTAGAAAGGACAAAAAGTAATGCATACCAAAACAAAGAACTCTAATCCCACCCTCTAAGGTTTGAAGTCACAAAGAGAAAGTCAGCCTTAAACATTACCTGTTGTTAAAATATGAATACTGTATCAAAGACACAGTATTGCAACCATATTGTTTTACTTTCTATTTAATAACTTAAAATCGCTTACAAAGCTTAGAGTATGATACTAATAGCATAGTTTTAGTAACTTACTATCCTGCCAGCGAAGAGTGACAGTGACGTCATACTTTGTTTACAAAGCTATCAGGGACTTATGATCGATATATCACTTGTGTATTAATCCTATCCGCAGGATAGGATTAATACACAAGTGGTTTATCGATTTGTGTTAGCGCAAGTGGGGTGTACAAGTTAATATTTGACTTAACAATTGTAAACAAAAGACTATGTCACTGTCACTCTTGGTTGGCACGACAATAGCAGCCAAACATTTATTAACAGTGTTGAAGTTGTAAACTTAAGAACTTGCAAAACGAATAAGTTGTGAAGAAATGGGAAATTAACGATTTCAAAATTATTATCATCTCGTTTATCATAAAGTTTAGATGAACGTATGTCATTTAATATAGACAAGTATAAATCCAAAAGATTGCATGGATATCTAATTAATTGTTTAATTTAACTGCATCTCAGCAGGATCAATCTGCCTTTCTATTTGATCAAAAGAAGGGTCGTCAATAGCGAGTTAATAATCTAGATATCTGGATCTTAAAAATGTCAACAACATCAGCTTGATCATTGTCAAATCTAATGCAAATGTTGCCCAGAAAATTACTCAGTGTATCATAAACTTTCTGACATGACCTATATATTTCTTCTTATAACCAGAAGTGTGAATTCCTGGTTTTCATCACAATCCAAATAAAGAAACGTTTCTTTAATCAATTAAATATTTTTTCTTCGATATACGAGGTGCTAGAATCCAATGTCCCGTTTCCAGCTGGGCAGATGGGAAAATCTTGATACTTTTTTTTTTATCATACTACTCAAACTTTGATAAGGATCACTTCTTTTAAAATCTTGATAGCTGAAGGTTCCACCATCACAAATGAATTATCAACCAAATTGCACACCACTGTGTTCAGCTTTCCCCCAGAAAATTTTACCTCCTCTTTTTAAAACAATATAGAACCAATAGGAGCAATTGTGGGGCTGGATCCCAAAGTATTGGTGACAAGAAAACCTCCAGCCAAAATGAAGAATTTGTACGAGGGCTATAATCTGTCATTCAGATTCAGCTGCACACCAGGTCAACGCAGTGCAAATAAATCTTGGTACCCTCTTGAACCTAGGAACACACCCACCTTTGATCTTCAAATTGTTATGGTGATTCTGTTATCTCATATTAAGATGGTTGATATTTTCAGCTCCCTATAGATATGTCTCTATAATATTTACCGCGGATAGTGCTGATCTTGAACTGCATCAATGTATGGCTTTCAGTTAGCTCCCACATTAGTTTCGTCACTGACACTATCACAATTAAAGTGATTTTTGGACCGTGTGTGTGTTTGATAAGCTTCTTTGAGAACTTTAAATCCCATGCGTATTCTCAATTTATATAGATTTGGATCAAATAAAATCTATTTTAACCAATAACTTGACTGCAGTTTGCTGTGTTTGAAGTAGCAATGTGCATTTCTTGATAAAATCCGCGAGCTTATGTATGCAATTAACGAGAGATTAAGAGCGCTTGATCAGTCATGTTTATTGACAGTATTCGGATAAATGCATAGAAGCCGACTTGTTAAAGGGGTCTCGGTGATATGCAGACCATACCAGAATAGGCTAGAAATAAGAATATGCCCACCTGTTATAAACTACTATATTGGTTCTGGACGTATCCTATAAACAATTAGTTCATTACAATATCAGGTAATCACACGAGGCAGCTGTGCCTGAAAACCTATCTGTTTAATGTTTACTCTCTTTTTTCATAATCAAACAAATAAAATCCGATCTTTCCAAGAGGCAGTGTACTCCCACATATAAAACACACGTCAAGTTCTTACGGATATCGAACTCCAAGAACTTTGTTTAAAGTTGTGGTACTGATTCCTTGTAAACGAACTTTAAATTATTCACCTTTATACGGCAAGGGCAGCGTTCTAGGAAAATTTCTTTTGGCTTCAAAATATCTTTGAAATATTTTTTTCTATTCAGCATACCAATTAGGAATCGTCTTTAACGCATTTTATGTATAACTTAGCATTTTAATGGATTCAAATACTCCAATAAACCGTTAAAACCATGAATTTGATAATCAATTACATTATTGATCAATTCCATAGAAATAAATCATTTTAGTGGCATAACTTGTTTAAAACCTCGCAGGTTTCTCTGTGCTGATACATTGCTATAGGTAGGAAGCCTATATGCGAGCTAAACATTGTTTATTTGATTTGGTACGAATAAAATGCATTTAAGCCCACGGTGACTTATGCTGCTGTCCGTGCTAAGGCGGCGGTTATGTTGTTGTTGATTCATTGTTGCTCACATTGTTTGGGGAAGTTCTGTGTTTGGTCCTTGTTTAGTTATTCAGTACTTTGTATCCTACTCGTTTTGCAATCATCTGGATAGGGAAGAGAGAACTGGTTGCTTTACTTTGTCATCCTGATGTCTTGCTGTGGCTCTTCCTCACTGTGCCATGGGTTAGTCTGCAGTGTGTGATTGTTGCATTTCCTGGTCATACTCACCTTTTTTTATATGAAATAGGACTATAGTAAATGCCTTTTTGTCGATAAACATATTTTCTTACCATCGATATATTAAATTACAGTTATACGTGTGTAAACCGGCCACTCTCAAAAAGACAAAGCAATGATTTCAAGACCAATTATCGTTTAATGCATGTCAAATGTGTCGCAGAATGATCAAAGGGGAACATTCTGCGATACTTTCGACCTACATTAAGCTACCATCTGTCATTAAGATCTTTGTTTTTATTTTGTCTATTTTGGAGTGGCCGTTTTACACAGGTTTTATTTTACTGTAATTAATTATTTGTCATATTAACCCTCTGTATTCTTATGGATTTTCCCATACAGATAAAAGCAATACGAATGAATATGTCCATTGTATAATTTAAAGGGTCACAGGATGATTGTTCTCAATTATGGTGTATATCTGCCCTCTAATTTAAGATTGTTTTGATGAAACCAAACAGTGCAGACCCGGATGAAATGCAGCATTATGCTGCATTTCATCTGTGTCTTCACTGTTTGCCAAAGTACCCGTTTGGAGGTTTACAGTATACAAAGGGTCAATGATATCAAATGTGCATTTCAATAATTGAACTATGCATTACACTAGTTGTACTATTTGTGTCATATGAAAAAAATGCTCAATTTTAATGTACAATGTACATACATGTGTATAATGCCTTGCAATTTTGTAGTTTAGTGTTATGACCATTCTACGTTCAATGGAGTACTGAAACTGTTTATGATTCTATTCTATAATCTGACTTCTTCAACAATAAGATGTTTTAGTGCTGTCTGCATATTGGGAACCGAATTACAACACCGACTACTCATTCAAGACTGTGCAAGAGCACAGGTTCATTCAAACTCTCACTTGTAGCCAAAGTAGTAAGTTATTGTTCCAAAGAGAAGACTCAGATAGACTAGGTTGATGCAAGACGCAAGCATCGTTTGCCTTTAGTCTGAAAAGTAAAAAAGTTGATAGCGTTAAGGCCGGTTCTGGCTGCTGAATAGAACATTTTGCTTAAAACCCCATAATAAGAAATAAGACTATCCCAACATGATACATAACATACATGCTTTGTATCACATTCAGGGATGAGAACAGTCAGCCATTCTCAATCACGAAATTATGTCAGTTGACTCCAAAATGGAGAAAAGCAAATTTTAAATCACTTATTAAAGGTTTAAAATCACAAAATATCAATAGCAACCAGTCAGTTTATGCTTAATTTATATCTAAAATTGAGTTTAACTTCATTTAAAAAAAAAATTCAGCAAAAACAACTGGCCTTATATAAATCATATGCCAGTGCTCAATCAGGAAATCCTGATCAATCCTGAACTTTCTCATGCCTGACATTAGAATAGTCTATTTTCATATTGTGAGGGGTCGGTGGTTGGAATTTACAAACTATTGCAATTGATGAAAATGGCTTTACACGATAGCAAACAGTACAGACTCTGAAGAGACGCCAAGTTTTATTGTCCAATTTATTTTCGTGAACCGAAGAAACCAATCAATGCACGATATCTACATCCAGTTAATAAAGTAACCAATCACTTCAATGTATGTATATACAGGTGTATTAACTAACCAATCACTGCAATGTATTTACATCCAGGTATTTAAATTAACCAATCACTAAACGGTATTTATATGCAGGTGCAAGGTATTTATATCCAGGTATTTAAATTAACCAATCACAGGAATGCATTTACGCATGTGAACAGTTTGAAGTCTACTGAAGCATATACGAGTGCTCTAACATGTCTGTCTTTGAGAGTGAAACCTTTATATTAAGGAAATCGCTAGGTCACAATGCATAAACACACAATCGCAAGCCTTTTAGTTAAGAGTGCGTAATACAAATTATTTTTCTTATTTCTCAACCAAAACATAGGTTGTGGGTACTCAAAAGGTTCTTTTTAGCACCCAAAACATATGTTAAAACTGATGGAAAAGAAAATATTTACAATTTTAAGCTCATAAATGTTGTTTATCTGAACCAATGATAATACAAACACTTATTATTATAAAAATAGCAATTATGGTATTGTAAAATTTGTTTTACCACTATTAGAAGTCTTTATGCAATTTCGTTAACGAATTTCGCTTCAAAGGAAAGAAAAAAAGAGCAAATATTATAAGTTATTATTATCATTGTATGTGTCACGCGATTTTAAAGTCCTTTAATTTCACAACAATAAAATATCTCAATTTTGATGGGCCTTCCAGTTTAAATTCCAACTTGTTTAGTGTTTTAAGATACACAGGTTTAGATAGACAAAATATTTCAGCGTATAATTGTTAATATTTTCTTACCCATCAATTTTAACATATATTTTGGGTGCTCAAAAGAACCGTCTCATTGAGACGGTTCTTTTGAGTACCCACAACATATGTTTTGGTTGAGAAATAAGAAAATTAAATTTTCGTTACGCACTCTTAACTAAAGTCCTGACTGATGTGTTCCAACCAATAACAGTCATATACGAAACCAAGTCATAAACTAGGCAGTTCGATCTCTCAGATTCGCGTTTTTCCAATGACAGAGTTAAAATACAGATATATTCCGATGAAACCTTCTACATTTTCCTCTTCTACAAACATATCGAACATTAGCTCAACTATGTTTTAACAGCCAGGCTTTAACTCCGCTTCACTGCATACAGATGGAATAAACTGAGCAATTAATTATTTAATATCTTCATAATTTTCAATAAATGTTAACCCGGAGAGGGCTAGACGACATACGAGTCATCACACGGGAAAATTCTGTCTAAACGTGGGTTTCCGATCACGTTAAACTCAGACTAGCCTGCTCAGCTACAGAGACTAGCTAGAATCTTGCAATATTTAGATGCAGAATCTTATATCAGGATCCTAATATCATGCTCAAATAGTGAATAACAAATGCACTGGTCAGACTGCGCATCCGCACAGTTTGATCAGCGCCTTTATTAATCACAAAAAATATCATGATATTGATCAATTAGAAACATTTGTAGAATACATTTCGAAAATAGTTTGTGTTATTTTCATATGAAGTGGAAATTCACATTTAAAGTGAAATGCTTAGACTATATGATTCAAATTAAACGCGGTCCATTTTTTCACAGATTCTTTAACACACCGGGTAGGTGGCAATCGAGAACGCCAATACTATCGAGGAACCAAGATCAAAATTCGTTAAAACAGAGTTTTCGATTGCCATTTGTCGCCACACTGGTGACAAATGGCAACCGAAATAACTGTTTCTATCGATTTTTGATCCGGGTTCGTCGATTGTTGATAGCGTTTTCGATTGCCGCCTACCCGGTGTGTTAAAGAACAATCTAGTCTACATACCTCTGATTGGTAATGTATTGGTTAAAAACTTCACCAATCGATCTGGGCTCGGAAAAAATTATCTTGCACACAAAAGAGCGGAATAATTATTTTAAACTTCGACATCAGTCAGTGTTCTAAAAATGTATACCGTATTTACTTAATAAACGTCATATTCATTATAACTGGAAAAGGTCCTATAGTGACTTTAAAAGAATTGTCTCACTAGGAGGTATGTATGCAAAGTATACCTTTTGGTTCGAAATGGGGAAAAATCGCCTACTGGTTTGAATGCGGTAAACCCAAACGACCTCACTGTCAGGCGAGCATAAGCCGAACACGTCGTCTGCTATTGTCGTCCGCTGCATTCTTTTCTCGCTTAAACAAATTAATTTTAACTTGTGTGTTTGTTTGTTTGATTTGATTCTTTACGCCCCAGTCATCAATTTTTCAGTTATGTCGGGACGGGTCTTCCTGGGTTGAACCAGTACTAAGCAAGGATAAATGCGTCTTGCTCAAGGACACAACACAGTGATGCCGGTGAGGGTCGAACCCGCGGCCCCTCGGTCTCGAGTCAAGCACTCTACCACTGAGCCTCCTTAACTTGTGTGTTAGCAGTTTTGGCCCAAAATATGGAGCATTCTGATCAGCAGTTTTGGCCCAAAATATGGAGCATTCTGATCAGGCTGGCTCCATAATATTTGCTTTAGAGACCTAAAAAATACAACAGGTTCACTGCGCTAATAAAGTTGTGAAAGTTGCATAGAAAACGCATAACCAGCATACTAGTTTGCACCTAAATTCAGCACCTTGCATTGGTCACTGATAGGGCTCCTGTTTCAAATATAAATTGAACCTGCCTTGATAAACTTATAGTAAAGATGTACATTTAATGCTAAAAAGCATCTAAATTAAGCGATCGGGGACTAAATTTGGTTGATACTGTCAATATGTGATACGAGCCCTTGAGGCTGAGTGGTGCTACGTCTACTTGGTATGTCATAAAGCAGAATACTGCCCTTGCTGGTGCTATGGGCATGACAGTTATTGGTTCAAACCATGTGCTGATCCAGAAAAGTCCGCCAGGGTGGTCCTGGCACGTTTTTATTTTATTTCAAGCATCAACGTATATCACACAAGGCCGTGGGGACCACCCTCGGGAAGCAATTGGGCCCGATGGGTCCAATTGCTTCTCGAGGGGGTTCGTACCAGAATTTCTAAGGAAACCTATAGCCACTTGTGATTTCAGAGGGGGGGGGTGGGGGTGGGGGTAGAACCCCCTGTCACCTCTGGGTCCGCCCATGTAAACACTGTATACTAACCTGGGTGAAAGTTCAAAATTTCCAAAATCCTGAACTTTTGATATTCATATCTTAAAACATGCAGGATGGCTATAAAAATTGATAATTTAAAGTTAAAATGATGTATTGTGCTTAGATAATTTGAAAACTAATCAAAGAAGCTATTACAATCTACTTAATTCAGCATTTTGAGGCTGACTTTCTATGGAAAGTCAGCATCAAAATCCTGAATTCAGGATAAATCCTGAAAACGCCCACCCATGGACTAATGTTTTTATTGGATAAGTCACTTATGTCAAGTATGGATCGTAAAAGCTATGGTTATGCCGCGTGAAGTTGCAAAACTTCCCACTCCCCCTGTACAGAGGCGAGCATCAATAGAGTTAACCAACTTATGTCAAAAGGTATCTTACAGTCACAGTGATTTACAAATTTGGGGACTCGCTGTTTCCCATATCAACGAGTCCTAACTTCAAACTTATGAGTCCAACACTCTTCTTCATGACAAGTCTGCAATATCATTGCATCCTGGGACTCGCTGAAATAAAAACTTCGAGTAAAAGATGCAGGATGCGCAGGTAACAAAATCACTGCAGTCATATCGCTTTAAACTGTTAGAAAGGTCCACAGGTGTTAGTCTAAATTTCCATATATATTAGGATTTCAATTGCTAGATATTTTAGCAAATGAAGACCCTTATCAGATGCCGCGTTTTGTGGCATCCCATCTGGGTGCTAACTGTTTACCAATCGTTTCCCAAACGCTACAATATAAACTAGGTAAATGGGGGGATCTTCGGCCAGACTTATCATTTCTAATTTAAAAATAAATATCAGACGACTGTCAGTAGAAACAAACACACGAGTGATTATAACAGAGAGTCTGAAAGTTCAATTGCAAATAAACTCAATTCTTGGAAGCAATCCAACGGTTCTGTCAGGCTAGTGTCTCGTCACAGAGCTACGAGTGTTGCAAAATAGAGGATATAAAGAACAAAGTTCCTAGTTCAAGAAAAAATATGGCTTGATTTATATTTTAAAGACAAACCTTGCACTTTGATACAAGATTGAGAGACTTAAGGCTTGTTGAAGCTACGACCACTTCAATATTTAACCCTATAAAGCGCCAATCACAACAAATGCCGCTTGCTATTGTCGTCTGCTGAAATTTTTAGAAGCCTATCCGACAAACAGTGTAGTCCTAGATCAAACTGATCTGGGTCCACACTGTTTGCAGATATACTAACATTACATGCTAACAAATATATTTGTTATATGACTCCTATAAAACACCTCCTCTGATTGGCTGAAACTAGCTTGCACTGGTTGTAACAGATCATGATGTCAAACAGTGATGAGCTAAAGACAGGTTAACAAGTGTTGTCAGTCTTGACAGAGAGCTAAAAATAGATTGAACTAAATCTAGCCCAGGTGACATGGCTTTTGTCAGTGCCGACAGAGAGCTAAAAATAGACATTGAAACACTGACTGGTTTCTTATGTATATTTCACAGGTAAAACGTTTGTTCATTTTATGAGAAAAGCATTTAACCCATTTATGCCTATTGGAATTTCCCACCGTTATCAATTGGAACAGTCCATTTCTGTTTTAAGGGATGTTACGTGGTATTTTTCATTTTTATTCATTCTATTTTGAATAGAAAGTTATGCAAGCAAACAGTGGAGACCCTGATCAGATGCCGCATTCTGTGGCGTCTGATCTGGGTCTGCGCTATTTGCCTATGTCCCACATAAAGGACGCTTGGCATATATGGGTTAAAAATGCAATTATTTTGCTTATCTCATAAGAGTTGCAGAAATTTGGGAAGTAGATTGTTGAAATAATCTTCCTAGTGAAAGTGCACAAGTAACATCTGACTCGAGTAAATTTATAAATTTGAAAATACTTTAAATAAAATTAAGAAAAAAGAGTCAGTGTCATATAACAAAACAATTGATGACCATCACTGTTCTTGGGTTGACAAATCCTGATGTTAACCTCAAAAGAATGCATCAATTGTATAATGCAACAGACGACTTGAGCAGACGACATCCCAGATGCAATTTTAGGCGGCGCTTTAAAAGTTATATTGACGGAATTTGGAGCCATCGTTTTCAATATAAAGTACTTGTTTTCACAAAATTTTAAATGCTGTTACAGTAATAAATGTTGTGAGAATATGTAGGTTATGTGTGGAGATGGTTGCTGGTTCACTGTAATTAAACATATAAATTCTGAAGCAAAACAGACAGGAATACAAATCAAACCCTGGTCCCGAGGTTATAAAACTTTTTTCATGCTCAATTCAGCTGAGCACAAAAATTGTCCTGCTCATAAATGTTAAAATGCCAACAATTGTTGGCATTTTAACATTTACTAGCATGATAAATACCACATCTGAGAGACATAAAGCAAAAATCTCCGTCACTTTTCGGTATTTTAGTTTTTATGAACAGTTGGAATTTGTGTAGTTGAGTGGAGCATGGAAAAAAGTTTTATAACCTCAGGGCCTGGTTTTGCATTGGGCTGAAAGTGACGATACCAAGCTTAAACTATAGTGGCACCACTGATAGTCATTTTGAATAAATTCCACTACTGTAACTTGGACATTTCTTGACCACTTATTAAAAAATAAAACTTGCATCAAAATAGATGGCTTGCTTTGCAACAGCTAATGTTCAGTTACACTCCTTTTTATTACCTGCAAAAAAGGATCTGAAACGGTGTCGTCTTAAGTCGTCTGCTGCATATTTTGCAAACATTATTGACTAATGTAAGTACAGAGGCAACGACAAACCAGACGACTTTTGGTGTGAATGTCGCTTTAATGGTTAACCTTTCAAGGGCTACTCGTACTTTTCACAGCGCTTTATCCCAACGAGTTACAAGCCCATTTTACATTAAATTAAAAATTATTCAACACCTACACGAATGTTTTTATTTAAATATTCTTTAATATTCAACGTCATAACGTCAAGCCTATTTTACGTCATACAGTCACGCTAAATCTGAAAAGAATCCAAGGAAATCCGAAATCTCTTAGCAACGACGTAATACCATGACGTTATCGTACACTATAGGCTGAGTAAACGAAGAAAAGGAAAAAAGACGTTGTTTTAACAAACTACAATATGGGTAACTGTGCCAGCATGGGGAAGCCAAAACGTCAACAAAAAGATGAGGGAGGTAGCCATGGAAACTATGGAGTGTTAGCATTTGTATTAGAATGTTATGTCGAGGACACACCAGACACCAAACTGAACGCCACCAAAGTAGAACAACACAGGTCGTTGTTAGACATGGTACTAGACTTTAAGGCAACCAAGGCAAGGAGAATGGCTGTTGTAGAGGACACTACAGTGGGGCCAGCATCTGGAGCAGACGACAAGAAGGACGAGAGGGAAATGAATATAAGGATGGTTTATAAGATACCAAAAAGTAAAATAATTGTAAATCCATATGATTTCAGTGCTCTCAGCGAGGATTACCGAGATTTCAAAGTGACTGAAAAAGTTGTTAGATCTAAACAAGGTGTTCTATGTAACGTTGCATTTTAACTCTTTGTCTACTGTTTTTTTTTTTGTCGTCTGCTGATTTTTTTTTCATTCAAAATAAACGTTTTCGAAAAATTCTTTCAGGAATACAACTAACAGTGTCAAACAGCTTGGATTCAGATGAGGCCCGACGTTTTGTCGGGCCTGGTCTGGATCTAAACTGTTTGCAAATGTTATCAGCAGACGGCACTAACCGTATGAAGCACTTATTACCATAAACAGTACCGTATTAATCCAGTAAAGGCACACGGCTGCATTTTAATGACCTGTTTTAAAAGCCGAGAATTTACAATGTAGTTGTTGGTGTGTTTTTTTTTTCTGCATAATATGTGTTCATTAAACCCTTTATGCAACAATGAATTCATCCTTCTGGTTTGCTACAATAAACTTGAAATGGTCCATTGTATATATAGAGAGGTCACAGCTTAAAATTTTAATTAAATTGTACTTATTTCTGTGAATGTTGTTTTTGTTTTAGAAACCACCGCAGACACTGATGAAATCTACATCTACATCTACATCATTACACTAAGCTGTCACACTTGACATTTCTTTAGTGGTGCGCAAGAGAGAGAAAATAAAAGAGAAAAAATAGTTAAAGACAGAAGCATTAGATAAGACAACGTAAGAATGCAAACTTAAGTAAAAGAGAGAAGTAAAAAGAAAAGTTGTTCCCAGCCATTTTTCGCCCATCAGAGTGAGACCAATCCGCCTTCCCTGGGGGTACCTGGGTACAAGACCCGACGACACAGCTCACCACTCCTCATTTGGGTGTACATTCATGGCTGGGAGATAGATCCCCATTAGAAGGTTAGGTCAGACAGCTCCCTCTTGAAGGATACCAAGGAGGGAGCCTCAGCTGCTGCTGGTGGTAGTCTGTTCCAGAGTGGGATTGTCCTCGGGAAAAAGCTGTACTTGAAGCAATCTGTAGATGTAGAGTACTGCTTATACTTGTACTTGTGTGCCGATCTAGTCCTGGAATTAGTCTGTGTCAGGTAGTCTGTGGGT
This sequence comes from Loripinus fragilis, assembly GCA_964019695.1. NCBI lineage: Eukaryota > Metazoa > Mollusca > Bivalvia > Lucinida > Lucinidae > Loripinus > Loripinus fragilis. Next base: position 9,415,182 of record OZ026521.1, on the reverse strand, counting down.
GGTATATCAATCAGTCCGTGCACAATTTTGTAGAGAACAATCAGCTGCAGTTTGCTTCTTCTTGTTTCATGCGACTCCCAACCGAGATAGTCAAGCATGTCCGTGACGCTGCTGGTGTTTCTGTATCTGTTTGTGACAAATCGTGCAGATCTTCTCTGGACCATTTCAACCTGGTGTTTCTGGTCACGTTGGTATGGACTCCAGATTGTAGAACAGTAGTCCAGGTTGGATCGTACCATGGTGAAGTAAGCCTGTGCCTTGGTTTCTTCGCTTGCTTGACGTAGATTGCGTCTCAGGAAACCTAGCATGTTGTTGGACTTTTTAGTTATCCGGCTTATGTGATTTTTCCATGATAGGTTGGACTGTAGATCCACCCCCAGGTATTTTGATGACTGTTCTTCTGCTAGTGGTACACCTTTGAGATGGTACTGGAAGGTTCTAGGGGTTCTTGCTCTGGAGATACGCATGACGCTACACTTCTGTGGATGGAACTCCATTCCCCAGGTCTTCTCCCATGTGGCAAGTCTGTCCAGGTCTTCTTGTAGTAGTTGTTGATCATTTTCGGAAGATATTTGTCGGTACAGTATGCAGTCGTCGGCAAAGAGTCTTGTTCTGGAGTTGATGTCCTCAGGTAGGTCATTTATAAAGATCAAAAATAGTACTGGACCTAGGACAGACCCTTGGGGCACTCCACTGACAACGGGAACTTTCTCCGACGACTGTCCCTCTACTAGGACCTGCTGGGTTCTGGAATTTAGGAATGAAGATATCCACTGGTATGTAGTGCCTCGAATCCCATAATGGTGAACCTTCTTAAGTAAACGTTGATGGGGCACACGATCAAACGCATTACTGAAATCCAAGATGATCATGTCAGTCTGGATCTTCTTGTCTAGAGATGCTGCTAACTCGTGGTATAGGGTCAAGATCTGGGTCTCGCAGCTTCTCTTTGCTCTGAAACCATGCTGGCAATCATCAAGGATGCTGTATCTTTCCAGGTGATTCACAGTCTTTGATACGATGACATGTTCCAGCAGCTTACAGCATAGGGATGTAAGGGATACCGGTCGGTAATTGGCGGCATCATGGCGAATGCCATATTATGCGGCATTTCATCTGGGTCTTCGCTGTTTGTCGAAGTACGCATTTAGGAATCACTAGTATACAAAGGGTTGGTACTTATTCATGTACATTTACTGCGAAATCTTTGATTTGTGTGTACTTAACGATTTGCATGTTGGGTAATTTTTCATGTTTTTGTTGTCTGCTGACTTTTTTCACAATAAAAATTCAGGAACACTATCAGAGTGTCAAACAGTTTGGATCCAGGTCAGGACCGACGTTCTGGAAGTTATCAGCAGGTGACAAAAAGTGCCGTAAGCAAGGAAAGGTCTATTCCATTCGCTGTTAACTCGAGTGTTTTCATTTACAGTTAACTCAGAGTTGTAGTGAAATGTCAGGTATCCTATTCCGGGATACAAAGGTAAGCTGGGGAGTTTGCACCAGAAGAGTCCGGCTTGAGGAGGGTTTAACCAATATAGAGGTAATCAAGCACACCTTGATACCGGTGCATTCTAAAAGCCTGTGAAAAGCGAGACAGCAGCTGAGCTGTAAGCAAGACTTTAGGTAGTAAGTTTCCTGTCCCCTCTTGCCGGTTTCTTCAAGGGTTCTTTGATAGTTATAATATAAACAATACAATAATGGCGACGAGGATGGGATTTGATATATATTGTAAAGAATACAATAATGGGACGAGGTCTTAAAGAACCGAAAAATTCAGCATTTAGTTGCATTTTTGGACTTACAAAGTCGGTGTGACGTCATTTTTTCACCACTTCGAAATTTTGAAAAACCTATTTTGCAACTAAAATACCACTCATTGGGCTACTTTGAAGTAATGGCTATCATTTTTCATTGAATTCAATTAAGTTACAACCAGAAGTAGTATCTTTTATTTGTTATTTTCCGAATTTTGCTTTCTGACTTAGTGTCCGGTGTTAAAGTAAACATTCGCCAGTTTAAAAATAGCATTTAAAAACAAGGCCTACTTCTGGGGTAAAGATTGAAGACTTTTGAAGAATTTGACCCATAAATTTTTGATTTATTCAGTTTTGGTCAAACTTAATCGGCGTAAGGTTTTAGAGGTCAGTTTTTGACAGGAAATTTACAACTGTGCGGTCTTCTAGATCCACATAAAAGCCTATTGTCAAGAATTTCTTATGGCGGTCATGTTGACGCATAAGTAATTTTTACAACTGCACATAAAGAAATTAAAAATATCAGTAGCAGTCGTATAAGTCTTGCGACTAGACATATTTGTAAATTTGTTCGTGCTGAGTCTTCTAGATTCGTATTGAAAAAATATACAAATATATAACTTGCACTCATTGTCCAACGGCATGTCTGACAGAATGTTGAACGCCAACACTGCAACTGCGGAGGAATTGAAGGGCATTCCAGGAGTCAATGACAAGATTGCACAACTCATCCTACGGTTCAAAGAGATTTATGGAGTTGTTAGGAAAGAAGCACTCATTTTGGCTCTTCGGGGTGACATATCACCAGATGTTCTTGACCAGATAGATTTTTCATTGCCTAGGATAGATGACCCGTTTGACTTAAATTGTCTACCAGCAGTTCCTAAGACTAACTTATGGGATAAGCCGATGGTGTCGTTCAAAAAACAACAATTGGCTTCAAGACGGTCATCACCACATGAATCAAGGTCAAGGTCACCAGAATCACTAGATAACCTTTTAGAATTCTATGAAAAGATGTCATCACCAGTTGAAAAGACTCTGGCATTGCTCAAGAAAGAATTCTCTGATAAAGATGAGCTGCATTCTTCTAGAACCAGTCACACTTCTCCAGTAAATAAAAAAGGTGATAAAAGGCAGTTGTTAGGAAGCAGACAGAGACACACAAGTAATGATTGGACAACATGTGGGTCTAAGAGTACAGGTGGTCCAAGTGGAAGTTCCAGAGTCAAGTCGAAGCTATCTACAGCAAGAGACTCAAGGTCTAGGTGCTCTTCAGGGTCAAGGTCTCCTGACTCTCACAGGTCAGCAATAAAGCAGAAGACAACCAAGACAAGAAAATCTTCAGAGTCCAGGTCAAGATCTAGTTCTAAGAAAGTAGCCAGACAACAGAAGAAAATCAAAACAAGATATTCTTCAAGGTCAAGGTCAGGTGGACGAAAGCCAAGGTCAAACAGAAGCTACTCCAGATCATCATCAGGGTCAACGTCAAGATCTGGACATCATTCAAAAAGATCTTACAGAAAGGTTGTGAAGAAAAACAGAAGTTCTTCAAGGTCAGGTTCGAGGTCAAGTTCGGTGAGGTACCATTCAATGAAAAGTAAAAAGTCTCACAAAAGGTCTCGAGCAGATTCATGGTCAAGTTCAAGGTCACCATCACAGTCAGTTGGACAAGGTTCAACATCAAGAACAGGTCATCATTCTAAAAGAAAGGTGGTGAGGAAGAACAGAAAGTCAAGGTCAGATTCAAGGTCAAAACGACATTCAAGGAAATCTGTTTTGAAAAATGGGAAGAAGTCTCATAGACGGTCAAGGTCAACTTATAGATCATCCTCAAGATCCAGTTCGAGGTCATCAAGTTCACATTCAAGATCTCATAAGGGACACACAAGAAATCAGAAAATGAAACACAGTAACAGGCACAAGAAGATACATAATTCTTCCACTTCAAGGTCTTGTTCGAGTTCTCGATCTCCTTCAAGTTCAAGGTCACATCGGACCAAAAGGTCAAAATCTCGGAAGTCAAAAAGGTCATCCAGTTCAAGTTCTCAGTCTCCTTCAAAGTCAAGGTCACACCGAACCAAAAGGTCAAAGTCAAGGAAATCGAAAAGATCATCAAGTTCATCTCATTCAAGGCCAAGGTCACATGGTAGGAAGAAGACAAGGTCACACAAGTCAAGAAGGTCAAAGAGACATGCTTCTTCATCTTCAGATTCAGACAGTTCTTATCATCGACATTCTTATCGACATGGGAATCCTCGAAAGCATCCTAAAGCTCTGAGATTTGACGGGAAAACAAACTGGTTATCTTTTAAAAAGAAGTTCAATAGTTATCGAAAAGTTATGAAGTGGTCTGAGACAGAAAGTAAAGACTATCTGATGTGGAGTCTGGAAGGTAAAGCCCTTGATTTCTTCACCATAACCTCTTACATTGAAAGATATTCGTTCCGGAAAATAATTAAAAAACTAGAGGCCAGATTTGGTGTCAAGGAGTTGACAGAAACATCCAAAATAAAGTTTCAGCAGGCAAGTCAGAGGCCAGATGAATCACTGGAGGATTGGGCGGATCGTGTTATGACTTTAGCGACACCAGCATTTGTTGACTTACCAGAAGACCATTTAAAACAAGAGGCCATTGCTAAGTTTAGCCAGGGTTGCTGTGACAAAGATGCAGGCAAGCATGCTTGTTTTGAGCATCCATCAACAATGGAGGAAGCATTAAATTTGGTTAAACATCATCAGTATATTTCACAAGCAGTGGACGGTAAACAGTCGAAAAAAGAAAATGATGTTTCAGTTAATGCTGTGCAGTCAACATCAGAAGATAGGATTGAACAGCTCATCGCTTCAGCTTTAGAGGTGTTTGCGAATAAACTTCAAGTCAGTCAGCAACCATATCACCAACTGTCAGTAAACGAAACACAGCAAAGTGCGGATGAAAAATGGAAATCATCAGTGCAGTGCTTCTTCTGTATGAAATTTGGACATTTGAAAAGAGAATGTAGAGTTTACCAGTCTTGGCTTCAGAAGCAACAGTCTAAAGCTGATAATTTAAGTGACCAGGGACAAGGTAAAGAGAGCACATATGATACATTTCAAATAGGGAAAGTTAGTCTATTGAAGAGAAAGAATATTAAACCTCAGCACTCAAAAGAAAGTAAAGTTATTGAAAGGGCGTCTTGCTCTAAATATACAACAGATTCAGACAGTATGGCTCCCAAACCCACTGGGACTAACAGCAAATCAAGGCTGAAAAAGAGATCACAAGCAAAGAATGTTGCAGTTGACAGTGGTACTTCTAGTACCAAAACAGTTCAGAAGATGTTCCAAGGTGGTACTTTTAGTACCAAAACAGACCAGACTCTTCAAGATGGTACTTCTAGTACCAAAACAGAGCAGAAGTTCCAGAACAGGAATCTTCAAGGTGGTACTTCTAGTACCAAAAGAGAACAGAAGTTGCAGGACAGGAATCTTTAAGATGGTACTTCTAGTACCAAAACAGATCAGAAGTTCCAGGATGGGAATCTTCAAGGTGGTACTTCTAGTACCAAAACAGATCAGAAGTTCCAGGACGGGAATCTTCAAGGTGGTACTTCTAGTACCAAAACAGATCAGAAGTTCCAGGACAGGAATCTTCAAGGTGGTACTTCTAGTACCAAAACAGATCAGAAGTTCCAGGACAGGAATCTTCAAGATGGTACTTCTAGTACCAAAACAGATCAGAAGTTCCAGGAAGGGAATCTTCAAGGTGGTACTTCTAGTACCAAAACAGATCAGAAGTTCCAGGACAGGAATCTTCAAGGTGGTACTTCTAGTACCAAAACAGATCAGAAGTTCCAGGACGGGAATCTTCAAGGTGGTACTTCTAGTACCAAAACAGATCAGAAGTTCCAGGACAGGAATCTTCAAGATGATACTTCTAGTACCAAAACAGACAGGAATCTTCAAGATGGCATTTCTAGTGCCAAAACAGTTCCGAAGTTCCAGGATGGTACTTCTAGTACCAGTACAGACAAGAAACTTCAAGATGGCACTTCTAGTGCCAAAACAGTTCCGAAGATCCAAGATGGTACTTTTAGTACCAAAACAGACGGTAATCTTCAAGGTGGTACTTCTAGTACCAAAACAGTTCCGAAGTTCCAGGATGGTACTTTTAGTACCAGGACAGACAAGAAACTTCAAGATGGCACTTCTAGTGCCAAGACCGTTAGAAATTTTCAAGATGATACTTATTGTACCAAGACAGATGGAGAATTTCTAAATTACAAAAGGGAAGAAAGGGTATATATTCATCAGGTGCGAGCTGGTTCTTCTTTTGTACAGTTGAAGGTGGGAAGCATAGATATTAATGCAAGAATTGATTCGGGTGCGGAAATCACTATTCTGTCATCAAAGATATATGAAAAACTAAATAAGGCTCCAGCAAAAGTCAAAGAGGTTGGCTTACAAATGGCAGACAAGGATACAGTGATGAAAGGTTTTATCATCCAGCCATTAAAGATGAAATTGGGTAACCAGTGTTTTAGTGAAAGAGTATATGTTGCGTCTATTAGTGATGATATGCTTTTGGGGCATGATCTTTTACATCATCTTGGTGTGTGTTTAGACATGCGAACAGACACACTGATTCTCAATGAAGAACAAATTCCGGTTACCACCAATTTTAATAACAACACACCGACAGTAGCAAGAGCGTCCGTAAAACAAAAAGTTAGGCTCCCATCAAATACCAGAAGCAGAAAACAGCATCAAAGCATTGGTAGGGCTTCTAGCTCGCCAATGTTCCATCATCAGAAGTAGAAACCAGCATCCAGACATTGGAAGGACTTCTAGTTCTCCAATGTTACAACTTCAGGCAGAATTTCCAGTATCCAGACATTGGACGGATTTCTAGTCCTCCAGTGTAACAGCTTCAGAAAGAATTCCTAGTATCCAGACATTGGAAGGATTTCTAGTCCTCCAGTGTACAGCTTCAGAAAGAATTCCTAGTATCCAGACATTGGATGGATTTCTAGTCCTCCAGTGTAACAGCTTCAGAAAGAATTCTCAGCATCCAAACATCCAGCATCCAGACATTGGAAGGATTTCTAGTCCTCCAGTGTACAGCTTCAGAAAGAATTCCTATTATCCAGACATTGGACGGATTTCTAGTCCTCCAGTGTACAGCTTCAGAAAGAATTCCCAGCATCAAGACATTTGAAGGACTTCTTGTTCTCCAATGTCACAGCTTCAGATAGAATTACCAGCATCAAGACATTGGAAGGGCTTCTAGCTCTCCAGTGTTCTACCAGCTATCACAGAAATTATGATTAGACGCAAGCTAATGTTCTGCCATGATGATGATGATATATACGATTGAGAAAATGATCCAGAGATCAACAGTTTTCCATGAGAACAGTCAACATGTTCCCATGCCAGCGAAGAACCTTTGATTAGTCTAAGAAGTAAATTATTGTGGGCTTCTAGCTCACGTAAAGTTATCAACAGTTCTTCAAGAGGGCGGACATATTGTCTGTTCACAGTTATCGATGAATCTATGGTCTAACAAGGAAACTTCAGTGGGCTTATAGCTCACATACAGATATCAGCAGTTCTCCAATAGAGTAGGCATGTTGTCTGTGAGGATGTTGTCTATGGACTATGGTTTGTCAAGAAGGATCCCGTGGACTTTTAGTTCACAGAAGCTCCCTGGTTGATGTAAACTACACCAAAGAGGTATGGTATGTGTGGCAGCCTATGGTTCTCTACCGTGGATGAGGTCCTTTATCATATGGTGAGGAAGAGTGTAGTGAAATGTCAGGTATCCTATTCCGGGATACAAAGGTAAGCTGGGGAGTTTGCACCAGAAGAGTCCGGCTTGAGGAGGGTTTAACCAATATAGAGGTAATCAAGCACACCTTGATACCGGTGCATTCTAAAAGCCTGTGAAAAGCGAGACAGCAGCTGAGCTGTAAGCAAGACTTTAGGTAGTAAGTTTCCTGTCCCCTCTTGCCGGTTTCTTCAAGGGTTCTTTGATAGTTATAATATAAACAATACAATAGAGTGTTTTACTTCACAGTTAATTCTGAGTGTTTTCATTCACAGTTAACTCTGTGTGTTTTCATTCACAGTTAACTCTGAGTGTTTCCATTCAAAGTTGACTCTGAGCGTTTTCATTAACAGTTAATTCTGAGTGTTTCCATTCACAGTTAACTCTGAGCGTTTTCCTTCACAGTTAACTCTGAATGTTTTCCTTCTCAGTTAACTCTGAGCGTTTTCATTCACAGCTAACTCTGAGTGTTTTCATTCACAGTTAACTCTGAGTGTTTTCCTTCACAGTTAACTCTGAGCGTTTTCATTTACAGTTAACTCTGAATGTTTTCATTCTCAGTTAACTCTGAACGTTTTCATTCACAGTTAACTCTGAGTGGTTTACTTCACAGTTAACTCTGAGTGTTTTCCTTCACAGTTAACTTTGCTTGTTTTCATTCACAGTTAACTCTGAGTGTTTTACTTCACAGTTAACTCTGCGTGTTTTCATTCACAGTTAACTCTGCGTGTTTTCATTCACAGTTAACTCTGAGCGTTTTCATTCATAGTCAACTCTGAGTGTTTTCATAGTTAACTGAATGTTTTACTTCACAGTTAACTCTGAGAGGTTTCATTCACAGTTAACTCTGCGTGTTTTCATTCACATTTAACTCTTGAGTGTTTCCATTAACAGTTAACTCTGAGCGTTTTCATTAACAGTTAACTCTGAGTGTTTCCATTCACAGTTAACTCTGAGCGTTTTCCTTCACAGTTAACTCTGAGTGTTTTCCTTCACATTTAACTCTGAGCGTTTTCCTTCACAGTTAACTCTGAGTGTTTTCCTTCACAGTTAACTCTTTAGTGTTTTCCTTCACAGTTAACTCTGAGCGTTTTCCTTCACAGTTAATTCCAGTGTTTCCATTCACAGTTAACTCTGAGCGTTTTCCTTCACAGTTAACTCTGAGTGTTTTCCTTCACAGTTAACCGAGTGTTTTCATTTACAGTTAACTCTGAATGATTTAGTTCTCAGTTAACTCTGAGCGTTTTCCTTCACTGTTAACTCTGAGTGTTTTCCTTCACAGTAAACTCTGAGCGTTTTCCTTCACAGTTAACTCTAGCGTTTTCATCCACAGTAAACTCCAGTGTTTCCATTCACAGTTAATTTTGCTTGTTTTCATTCACAGTTAACTCGAGTGTTTTCCTTCACAGTTAACTCTGAGTGTTTTACTTCACAGTTAACTCTGCGTGTTCTATTTACAGTTAACTCTGAGTGTTTCCATTCACAATTAACTCTGAGCGTTTTCATTCATAGTTAACCCTGAGTCATTTTCATAGTTAACTGAGTGTTTTGCTTCACATTTAACTCTGAGTGGTTTCTTTCACAGTTAACTCTGGGTGGTTTCTTTCACAGTTAACTCTGTTTTCATTCACAGTTAACTCTGAGTGTTTTACTTCACAGTTAACGCTGAGAGTTTTCATTTACACTTAACTCTGGATGGTTCCCTTCACAGTTAACTCTGAGTGATCACTCACAGTTAACTCCGGGTGTTTTCCTTCACAGTTAGCTCTGTGTGTTTTCATTCACAGTTAACATTGGGTGTTTTCGTTCACAGTTAACTCTTGAGTGTTTTCATTCACAGCTAACTCTGGATGGTTTCATTCACATATAACTGGGTGGTTTCCTTCACAGTTAACGCTGAGTTTTCATTCACAGTTAACTCTGGGTAATTTCATTTACAGTTAAGTCTGGGTGGTTTCCTTCACAGATAACGCTGAGAATTTTCATTCACAGTTAACTCTGGGTAGTTTCCTTCACAGTTAACTCTGGCTGTTTTCCTTCACAGTTAACATTGGGTGTTTTCCTTCACAGTTAACTCTGAGAGCTTTCATTCACAGTAAACTCTTGAGTGTTTTCATTCACAGTGAACTCTGGCTGTTTTCATTCACAGTTAACTCTTGAGAGTTGTTTCACATTTAACTCTTGAGTGTTTTCATTCAAAGTTAAAGCTGAGAGTTTTCATTCTCAGTTAACTCTTGAGTGTTTTCATTCACAGTTAACTCTGGCTGTTTCATTCACAGTTAACTCTAGGTGTTTTTATTCACAGTTAACTATTGAGTGTTTTCATTCACAATTAACTCTGAGTGCCAGAACCAATTTACTCAGACATGTGCAAACAAAAAAGTCCTAAAGGAGCTTCTAATCAGGTGCCATTTGTTAGCTTTCATCATCATATGATTTAATCACAACTCGGTTGGTTCAGTCCTGTTGTGCCTACGTCCAGTGGCTGCCAGCTGAATAAAACTGCTCGCCAGCTGCATATATACACTTGTCAACCAATGAAAAGTGGCGTTATGTAATGACGTTGAGTTTGCGACAGTATATCACAGGATATACTGTTATAAATTTATGACGTTATCCAATCAAACGTCACGTTGCATTTGCAAGTGCATTAGAATTATAATTATGCTTGTTGACCTTATTTCCATGTAATTTTTATCCCCCCCCCCCCTCATAGTCCGTAAATGGTAAAGTATGTCACATGGTTAAGCATGTGACATACCTACTTGTCCATACATGGTTAATCATGTCACATACCTACTAGTCCATATAGGATAAAGCATGTCAGAAACCAACTTGTACATACATGATAAATCATGTCACATATCTACTCGTCCATACATAGTAAAGCATGTTACATACCTACTAGTCCATACATGCTAAAGCATTGTACATACATGGTAAAGCATGTCGCATACCTATAAGTCTGTTAAGCATGTCACATAACAACAAGTCCATTAATGGTAAAGCAACTCACATACCTACTAATCCATATATGGTTAAGTATGTCACATACTTTTAGTCTGTAAATGGTAAAGTATGTCACATACCGACTGGTCCATAAATGGTGAAGTATGTTACACACCTATTAGTCTATACATGGTTAAGCATGTTACACACCTACTAGTCTATACACGGTAAAGCATGTCACAAATCGCATAGCTCATACATGGTAAAGCATGTCACATACGTACAAGTCCATAGATGGTAAGCATGCCACATGCCTATTAGTCCTTAAATGGTTAAGCATGTGACATACCTACTTGTCCATACATGGTAAAGCATGTCACATACCTACTAGTCCATGAATAGTCAAGCATGTCACATACCTCCTAGTTCATAAATGGTAAAGCATGTCACATGCCTACTAGTCAGTCAATGGTAAAGCATGTCACATACCTTCTAGTTCATAAATGTTAAGCATTTCATAAACCTACATGTACTAGTCCATCCATGGTAAAGCATGTCTCATACCTACGAGTCTATGAATGGTCAAACATGTCACATACCTACTAGTTCATAAATGGCAAAGCATGTCACATACCTACTAGTCTATGAATAGTCAATGGTGTCATATACATACTAGTTCATACATGGTAAAGCATGTAACATACATGTTAAAACATGTCACATACCTACCAGTCTATAAATGGTCAAGCATGTAACATACTTACTAGTCCATCCATGGTAAAGCATGTGACATACCTACTGGTTCATAAATAGTAAAGTATGTCAAATATCTACTTGTTCATAAATGGTAAAGCATGTCACATACCTACTAGCTCATGAATAGTCAAGGGTGTCATATACCTACTAGTTCATACATAGTAAAGCATGTAACATACCTACTAGTCCATGAATGGTCAAGCTTGCCATATACCGACTAGTTCATACATGGCAATCGATGTCACATACCTTCTAGTTCATAAATGGTAAAGCATGCCACATACCTACTAGTCCATATATGTTAAATTATGTCACATACCTACTAGTCCATATATGTTAAAGCATGTCATATACCTACTATTCCGTACATGGTAATGCATGACAAATACCTACTAGTTCATACATGGTAAAGCATGCCACATACCTACTAGTCCTTACATGGTCAAGCATGTCACATACCTACTAGTCCATACATGGTAAAGCATGCCACATACCTACTAGTCCATACATGGTAAAAAAACATGCCACTTACCTACTGGTTCATAAATGGTAAAGCATGTCACATACCTACTAGTCCATACATGGTAAAGCATGAGACATACCTACTTGTCCATACATGGTAAAGCATGAGACATACCTACTAGTCCATACATGGTAAAGCATGACACAAACCTACTAGCCCATACATGGTGAAGTATGTCACATACCTACTAGTCAATATATGTTATAGCATGTCATATATCTGCTAGTCCATATATGTTAAAGCATGTCATATACCTACTAGTCCATACATGGTAAAGCATTTCACATACCTACTAGTCCATACATGGTAAAGCATGTCACATGCTAAAGCATGTCACATGCCTACTAGTCCATACATGGTAGAGCATGTCACATACCTGCTAGTCCATATATGTTAAAGCATGTCACATACCTACTAGTCCATACATGGTAAAGCATGTCACATACCTATTAGTCCATACAATTAAAATGAAGGCTTGGGTTGAACACTACGCTAGACTACTGAATGTTGAGTTTAAGTGGGAGAGCGACCTGCTTCCGGAGGTCGCTCCTGTGGAAGGTCCACCACCACCAGTGACGAAGGATCTTATTCGCAAAGCCTTTAGAATGATGAAGTGCAGCAAAGCTGCATGCCCTTCTGGTATCATTGCGGAGATGCTGAAAGCTGCCGGTGAGGTGGGCATAGAATTGTTGACAGAGCTAACGGAGGTGGTCTTCTGCAATGGTGTGATTCCTACGGACTGGCAAGAGAGTTTCATCTTGAACCTTTACAAGGGTAAAGGTGATGCTCTGGAGTGGGGATACTATCTCGGCCTGAAACTAACGGATCAGGTTATGAAGTTGCTCAAGCGTGTGCTGGACTCCTTCATTCGAGAGATGGTGGACATTGATGCCATGTAGTTTGGCTTTGTGCCGGGTTGTGGCACAACTGATGCCATTTTCATCATCCGCAAATTGCAAGAGAAGTACATCGATGCTAACAAGCCACTTTACTTCGCCTTTGTTGACCTGGCGAAGGCTTTCGACCGAGTACACAGGAAAGTTCTTTGGTGGGCCTTGAGGAGTTTGGGAGTGGAGGATTGGGCTGTACGTGTCATCCAGGGCATGTATACGGATGTCAAAAGCCGCGTCCGTGTCAACAGTCAGTACAGCAAGGAGTTCGGGGTTGGAGTTGGGTGTACATCAGGGATCTGTTCTCAACCCCTTGCTTATCATACTTGTACTGGAAGCTCTGTCACGCCAGTTCTGTACTGGTGTGCCATGGTAGCTTCTGTATGCTGACGACCTTGCTGTAATGGCAGATTCACTTGAAGAATGCATTGCGAGGTTGAAGGTATGGAAAGAGGGTATGGAACGCAAGGGACTGAGAGTCAACATGAAGAAGACAAAGCTCATGGTCTCGGGACTTGTTCTTCTTTGCGACTCTAGAGCGTTCCCCTGTGCAGTCTGTCAGAGTGGTGTTGGTGTGAACTCTATCCAGTGCTCGCAGTGCATGTATTGGGTGTACAAGAAATGCAGTGGTGTTAGAGGAAGATTGGCTGAGGATCCAGACTATGTTTGTCCAAGACGCTGTGATCAGGCTAGAACAATTGACAATAGACCTGTCACACAGGTAGATGTGGATGGAACCCTACTCGACGTGGAATCCAACTTTTGCTACCTTGGAGACATGCTGTGTGCCGGCGGAGGATGCAAGCTTGCCATAGTCACCAGATGTAGTACAGCCTGGGTAAAGTTTAAAAGGCTTCTTCCTATTCTGACATCCAAGCATGTGTCCATAAGGAGCCACAGGAAGGTCTTCAACGCCTGTGTACGTTCTGCCCTATTACATGGTAGTGAAACCTGTGCAAGACTTGAAGCAGCTTCCCGGAAACGACAGATCAATGGTCCGCTGGATATGCGGAGTCAGAGATGATGAGGAAGTGTCCGCGGACACACTCTGTGCAATGTTAGGAGTGCAGGAGGTGACAGCAGCTCTCCCCACTAGGCGTTTGAGATGGAATGGACATGTTGCACCCTCCTCTTCATGAATAAACTGCATCACAAGTATGACGATTCCTAGCGCCAGAAGAAGAGTGAGACCTAAAAAGACCTGGTCTGAGTGTGTTAAGACTGACATGAAAATGTGCAGCCTTGGCAGCATCTATCCACTGAACAGAGAGGCGTGGGGATTTGGTGTTAGACACTCTAGCCACCTGCTGCCTACCCCAGTACCTGGGACACCCGCAGCAGTAGTAAAATATACTCAGGGTCAAGTCAAGTCAAGTCCATACATGGTAAAGCATGTCACATACCTACTAGTCCACACATGGTAAAGCATGAGATGTACCTACTACTCCATACATGGTAAAGCATGTCACATACCTACTAGTCCATACATGGTAAAGCATGTCACATATCTACTAGTCCATACATGGTAAAGCATGTCACATACCTACTATTATGTTTCCAGGTTATACGTGACCCCCGTTTTTTGTCGATTATTCGTTAATGGCGATTTAAATTGAAAAAGAAATTACAGAAATGAATTAAGATATAGACCGCGTAATTAGATATATTTTTCTCATTTTAATATGATATTTTATATAGGCTGTGATTAGATGGAAATTGTGTGTGTTTTTGTTCCTCCACTTTGAATTAGTCCCCAAGTGTACCTTATCGATATATAAATAAACGCCACCTTATACTGACCAGTCCGTGTATGAAGCTTATAATAACTTAATATAGAGGCGAAAGTGGGTAATTATCTCAAAGAAAAAGACTTAGTTATTCTAATCCACAGGGAATCTGGGCCTTTATCAAAATGAAGGCTGTCCCAAAAAATAAGTTTTAGTTACGCGGTGTGCATTTACATCCACATGCTAAACGTCAATCGTATTAGTAAGGATTACAGTTGTCAAATAAAAGAAAAACGGGGGTCACTTAAATCCTGGTATCACATTAGTCCATACATGATAAAGCATGTCACATACCTACTAGTTCATACATGGTAAAGCATGTCAAATACCTACTAGTCCATACATGGTAAAGCATGTCACATACCTACTAGTTCATACATGGTAAAGCATGTCACATACCTACTAGTTCATACATGGTAAAGCATGTCACATACCTACTAGTCCACACATGGTAAAGCATGTCACATACCTACTAGTTCATACATGGTAAAGCATGTCACATACCTACTAGTTCATACATGGTAAAGCATGTCACATACCTACTAGTTCATGTATGGTAAAGCATGTCACATACCTACTAGTTCATACATGGTAAAGCATGTCAAATACCTACTAGTCCATACATGGTAAAGCATGTCACATACCTACTAGTCCATACATGGTAAAGCATGTCACATACCTACTAGTTCATACATGGTAAAGCATGTCACATACCTACTAGTCCATACATGGTAAAGCATGTCACATACCTACTAGTCCATACATGGTAAAGCATGTCACTTCTGCCTAGTCTATACATGTTAAAGCATGTCACGTACCTACTAGTTCATAAATGGTTTAGCCTTTCAAATACCTACTAGTCCATGGATGGTCAAGCATCTAACATATTTACTAGTCTAATAAATGGTAAAGCATGTCACATACCTACTAGCCCATGAATTGTCAAGCATGTGAGATACTTACTAGTCCATAAATGGTAAAATGGTCATTTTCCTATAATCTCTTTGTAAAGTTGTCACTAAATAACAAGACTCACTTAAAACACAGTCCATTCCTATGGGCCTCAAGCATAGTGTTATTAAGGGACTGCAATGTATATACAGTGAAAACATTTTTGGGAGAAAAAAAAAATCTTGACACAGCTTATTTTCTTGTGTTTTTTTCCACTTATTTAAAAACAGCAATTCTTTTTGCTTAAAAAGCAAACCTGGTCTAATCCTCTTTGTTAGCCCAACAAAATACATTGGCAATCAGAAAAGATCTTTCTAATGCTTATTATTGAAGTATATCTGCCTATTCTCATAAATTTCATATTGCCGCAAATCCATTGCACTGAATATTCCTCATACAATGATTTTACTGCTATGAAAATGACTTAAGTAATTCTCTGTAAAAAGCACTGTTGTGTGACAATTTATATCAATACATGCATGTACATGTATATACAATCTACTCGAGACACAATAGTCAATGACAAGAATTTGTATCTCTGAATCTTTTGTGAGCTTTATGCGCAAAAAGCTACTCTCCCTGTATGTACAATTCTGGTCATGCATTTGCTCTCCATAGATGGGTCTTACATGAAAGTTCATTTCAGATAACATTTATGATATGAGCCGTGACATGTGATTTCCGAAAATGTGGCATTTTGAAAAGTGTAGACTCAGACCACTATGTGAAGCCTCCTTTTAAGCGTAGAAACTTCAAATGATGTTCAGTCAGTAGCTTAACACTCATATTTTTGTTTGTTTGATTTGATTCTTTACGTCCCATCAACAATCTTTCAGTTATAAAGGGACAGGCCTTCCTGGGTTGAACCAGTACTAAGCTAAGATTAATGTTCTTGCTCAAGGACACAACGCAGTGACGCCGGTGAGGCTCGAACCCGCGGCCCTTCGGTCTTGAGTCAAGCACTCTACTACTGCGCTCCCTCTTAACACTCATATAATAACCAAGTGACTAGCAAATGCTCTGATCAGACTGTGCATATGTGCAGGCTGATGTGGGGCTTTGCTGGTCGCACATACCATATTGTTTGAAATCTCATGTCGCAGCTCAATTATTAGCATTTGTAAAGTTTTATAAATCTAACAAGAAACAACCAAAAGTATTAGAATCAATGCATGACAATTTCAAGATTGTTTTTATTGCTTTTAAAGAAGACTATTAAGACACACGGTAGACATTAGATGTTGTGATCTTAAACCTAAAGGTTTACACCAATATGTTATGAAGCATGTGTCCTAAAATAGTATGACATGATGTTAACCAATGAATAACAATGAGTTAATATAAAAAGTTTTGTAAAAACAAACATCAATTTAAAATATTATCATCTTCGAAAAGCAAGTACACCACACGTTCATGGTTTGATCATAGCCATCAGAGGATATGGCAAACCTGTCAACCCAAA
Source organism: Loripinus fragilis (assembly GCA_964019695.1). Classification (NCBI taxonomy): domain Eukaryota; kingdom Metazoa; phylum Mollusca; class Bivalvia; order Lucinida; family Lucinidae; genus Loripinus; species Loripinus fragilis. The sequence goes on along the minus strand of OZ026521.1, from coordinate 9,398,298 downwards.
GGTAAATGATAAGCAGTTACAAACTGACAACCAAGTATATATAATATTAGGCAGATAATACTCAGTACCATTACAATATGTATACCACTTCTATTATAGTAAAGAAAATGAGCCGCAACATGAGATTTCCAACAATGTGGTATGTGCGACCAGCAAAGCCTCAGATCAGCCTGCGCATACGCGCAGTCTGATCAGAGCCTTTGCTAGTCACTTGACTATTCTATGAGTGTTAAGCTACTGACTGAACATCATTCGGAGTTTCCAAGCTAAAAAGGAGGCTACATAATCTTGTATGAGTCTACACTTGTCAAAATGATACATTGTTGGAAATCACATGTCGCAGCTCAAATATGGAATAATGCCTAAATTCATTCAAAGGAAGCATACCTGTCTGTGACACACTGTCTTGGCCTGATATGTATGTCTACCAAATACCATCAACATTATCCCAAAGGGTCTAAGAGTTATGGAGTGCACAAGGTTTCCACTACAAAGTTCATTAATGGGAGGAAGCAAGGGAGAGCAACCATTATTGCATGGACCTCATATATATATGCTTATCAATAATATCAAAATATCTCAAAAGGTATGGAAGGTATTGAGTGCACAAGCTTTCCTCTATGGACAGACAGACAAACAGGTGCAAGGCTGATTTCTATATCCCAAATATTGACAGTCTGTAGATAAAAATAGTATGTACACATGTCAATTAAAATAGCTACATGTCTGAAGAATTTAGATTGGATACTATTATGACAACAGCTGGACATCTGGCCCCAAGGTTATCAAACATTTTAATGCTCAACTCAGCAGAGCACAAAATTTATCTTGCTCATAAATGTTAAAATGCCAACAATTGTTGGCATTTAAACATTTATTAGCATGACAAATACAACATTTGAGAGACTTAAAGCTTAAAACTACTTTAATTTTCGGTATTTTTGTTTTTATATTTAGTTTTTTTCCTGCTCAGCTGAGTTGAGTATGAAAAAAGTTTTATAACCTCAGGGCTTGGACTAGACTGGTCCTTTAGACGAAAAAGGATCCGTATAAATACATATCTAAAACATTGTATCTGATATCATCTGGCTTCTTCTTAACAAAACACACTCTTTCATGAAAACATTTATCCATCATGAACAGACTGGATAGGTGGGTAATTATCCCTTTACATTCAGGCTACTTGCAAACAGGAACTTCACAAACAGTGAAGACCAAAATGAAATGCCGCATAAGGTGGCTTTTCATCAGGGTCTGCACTGTTTACTAACAAAACAATCTTGAGGGACAGAAATACATTATTGTACAGACATTTGGCCAGCAACCCCTTAAAATACAAAATGGACTTTTCCTCACTTATTGTATCAATATGCAGGCCTTTAGTCAAAGAGTGCGTGCCAAAAAAAATTTTCTTTTTCTCAACCAAAACATATGTTGTGGGTACACAAAAGAACCATCTCAATGAGTCGGTTCTTTTGAGCACCCAAAACCTATGTGAAAACTGATGGGTAAGAAAATATTAACAAATTTACACTCAAAAATTTTGTTTATCTAAACTTATGAACATGCATAGTAAAATCAAACAGAATAAAAAGGGTTAAACACTTTTATGAGATATGAAAAACACCTGATCAATCAGCCTTAGTTCCATTAGTTCTCATGAATAGACTCAATAAAACTGAGTCTGCTGTTTTCTGATATTGTAGGTTCTTTCTATTTCTATAAGATTATTTAGAGGTCGAAACAGCTGTCGCAGTTGTGCCCAGTGGAGTTGGTAAACTTTTCCCCGTACATCCGTATAGTGTTGATATTTTTTCATATTCTGGTTATTCAGGAATATTGGGTTCTGACCAGGCCTTTAGATAAGAGTGTGTTACAGAAAAATAAGTTTCTTATTTCTCAACCAAAACAAATGTTGTGGGTACTCAAACGAACCATCTCAATGAGACTGTTCTTTTGAGCACCCAAAACATGCGCTAAAAATTATGGGTATGAAAATACATTTGTACTCTTATATTTATTGATTGGATAATTCTTACTGACCTCAAAGGTCAACTTCAATGAGCTGTATGTTGATTGGCTGATATTTAATCTGCATTATGGATAATGAATATTCAATTAAGCAAGGTTGTGTCACAGGTCAATGACTGTTTTTACTGCTGTGAAAACACCCTGAGGTCACTAGATAATTGGACGTCTGGCTTGTGTTGTAAACTCAGCAGGTGTGAACTTTATATTTTGTTTTGTTTGATTTGATTCTTTATGTCCCATCAACAATCTATCAGTTATAAAGGGACGGGTCTTCCTGGGTTGAACCAGTACTAAGCTAGGATTAATGTTCTTGCTCAAGGACACAACGCAGTGATGCCGGTGAGGCTCGAACCCGCGGCCCTTCGGTCTCGAGTCAAGCACTCTACCACTGAGCCACTGCGCTCCCTGAACTTTATATTGATTTTAATCAATTGCTACAATTGTACAGGAAACTATCCAGACAAACGTTTAGACAGGTGACAGGGCAGAAAGATACAATACACAACATCTTTTTGTCAAATTACCCAGTGGAAATCATGTCAACCTTTTGTGCAGACTCTGCTCACTGGCGTTTTTACAACAAGAAGAGATTAATTAAGAATACACTATTTATTTCAAGAATGAATAGTAATGTTTTGGCAAAAAAATAGTAGTTTAGTAAACAGCCGCTTGGAAAGATGAAAAAAAAATCTTAAAAAAAAAAAAATTTTTTTTTTTTTTTTGAAAATTTTGGGAGCCAAGGCAGATCCGCGCTATAAGCGTACTCGCGTAAAAACGCAACGAGTACTAACGGGACTGACCTGTATTTAGAATTGTACTCTGAAAAAGTTTGCTTATCTAAGCCCATGGTTCTGACCGAAAGACGAATACCGGTTACAGGGTTCCCACAGAAATTCAAAAATACAATTCCATGATTTTCCATGATCAACTATGGTATTTCCATGACTGCTTAATGCATGGCCACTAACCTCTCGTTTTAACAGCATCTTAACCATGCTGAGCATAAATGCGGAATACAGCAACAACAGCATGCAAGTTAACCATGGATACATTTTGAAATAATTAAAACTTGAAACCACCAGTAGCCAGAAAACTGGCTGTCGGACACGTGTGTCTGACAGCTAAATTTCATGCTACTGGTGTCTTAGTCAAATTATTTCACAAAATTCCATGATTTTTCCATGATTATTCAGTTTTTTTTCCAAATTCCATGATTTTTCCATGCATGGTTTTTTTTTTAGTGATTTTTCAGGTTTTCCATGATTTCCAGGCCTTGTGGGAACCCTGCGCTGAAGCCGGTGCTAGGGTGCGTGAGATTTGTTGCACTTTCCGTAAGCTCTCACAAACAGACTCAATAAAACTAGTGTTTCCCCCAGGAGGTTTTAGAATGGCGCTGCGCCATGCCCTATTTCCGTAGCGCCATGCCCCTTTTTCTGACCGCCATGCCTTTTTTTTGTCCGATAATGGCCTTTTTTATGTAGACTGTCCTTTTGTCTCAAATTTGTAGAACGTATTTTGCCCCCACTGACCGCTTATAATCCCTTTATTGGGTGTCAATAGAACGTGCGGTATTTATCGCCAGGTGTCCCAATTACGTAAGGTAATAAAGACAATACTCTTGCATCAATTAATTGTCCGATGGTCTGTCATGCTCATACGTGATTGGATGCCTTGATTGTCATTAACAGAGAAGTCCCGCCTACTTGACAGCTATTTACCGTTACAGCGTTAGTGAAAATTTGCGACGCGCGCTCTGCTTTTGATGTTTATACGGTCAGCGGTCATGGAAGATCAAAAGTTAATCCGACCACATACCCCTTTTGTCTATGCTAATCAAGATTACGTGGTAATTAGAACCCCCAAAAAAGGCGATAATCTACGTAATTATTAAAGATGGTTCAATTAAATCATGCCGTCAAACATAACGTAGATGCGTTTTCTTTCATTTTCGCATCGGTTTTCGTTGTGAAAGGCTGTAAAAATGCCTTCAAGAAAACGTAAAATCTATGAACTTCATAGAGAAAACGCTAAGATTGCGAAGACAGTCCAAACATTAGACTTTTTCTTGAAGAAAGACAGGTAGCTATGCGGTTTTTTTTTCTTCTTTCCGTACGATAGAAAACTTGCGCATATATTTTATTTGCAGTGTGTTTACAGTTGAGAGTTTAGGATAGTATTTACTTTACTATCATCATTTGTCAAAGCAGATCGATGTAGAGAAAAAATCTATTCTGGTTTGGTAAGTCATCAAGTTTATTCAATTCATAGATCGCCGTAGAAAAAATATTAATGAAAAAAAAGGGAGAGAAAAGTTGTTGAGATATTTGTCAAGGGAGGTAATAATAATTATTATTTATTTGATTATTAAGATATAGTTTTTGGCAGTCTGTATCGTACTAGTTTTATCCCATCTAAATGATAAAATATATGTTAACTATTAGCAGCAAATGAGAAAATTCTGGCATCACATTGTTCTTAAATTTTCATATGAAATTCTGCAGATAACTGAAATGATTTTATTTTAAATAATATTACTATATTTACCTTTTTCCACATATACGTAGCATTATCAATATTGCAATTATTGTTTAAATAAATAACAGATAACAGAGCTATTTAATCTTGATGTTGATGACACACTGTTCCAGTGGAATGAGCTTAAAGACATTTTTAAAGAAGAAATACATGAATGCACACCAGCCAAGATGCTTAAGACATTAACAAGCAAGAAGCCCACATTAGGAGATATGTTCCCTAACATGGTTAAGCTGCTGAAGGTACACGAGTCATTGATTATTTCAACTGCAGCAGTAGAAAGAGTATTCTCCAAAGTCAAGCTCATTGTTACTGAACATAGAAACCGACTAAAGGTTGAAACTACAAACAAGCTTCTGATGATTTCACTGAATACAGAGCAAGAATCTGACATGGATTTCAAACAGGTTGTTAAGATGTTTTTGGAAAAGAAAAACAGGCGCATTTGTTAACCAAGATGTGTGTCAAAGTTATGTACAATATGCTACTCCGCACCTCGTCAGGTGGGAGAGCAGGTACTATGAATTTTCAACCACTTAATCTTAAAGAGTCTCCATACAGTTAGTGTGGACTCACTAACTAGCACCCCGTAGGGTGCAGGCTCTTTAAGAGGAAGCTCTACATTTAACTGGGTCTGATAACCACCAAGTCTGATGTAAAATTCATAAAAGGATGTATAGTAACATAACAAGGATAGGCAGGTTCAAAATCTTTTTTTTATTTTCAATGAAATACAACAGCTTTTAATGTTCCCTTGACCTTTGTCCTGCTGAAAATGATTTCTGAGGCTGCATAGAAATCAGTTTGGATTCTGACTAGGTAGCTTCTAATGGAGATATTTGATCTGGGTCCAAATTTGTTTTAAAAAAGGAAATGTGTTTGCAGGGCATGGGTAAAAACTTGCATATTATGCCATTCTTAAGGAATGATACCAGACAACAATATTGATGATGTATGTGTGGCATCTCTCCAGGCATATCCCAGATGATATTGTTGGTGGAATCATTAATTCTGAGAATTGTTCAAATGTTTCTATCAGAAATTAAATGAATTACTTAAATTCCTATATTGAGACAGATAGGTTTTAGTAAGCCAGCAGATTTCTATCAGATCAAAATGGGGTTTATGATATTTTCCATATCCTAAGCTTGTTTTAGCATGAATAAGCATCATATTAGCTTGACACACCAACTGTCTCAATTTTTAGGATTTAAGATGAAAAAATATATGAATTATCTAACTCTTGTAGTGCTAAATTTCTAAAATGAAATCTTCCAGTTGAAGGGCTATAGTTATTATTAATGATGTGCTGAAGAAAGCAAAAATGTAGTCCCTGATCAGACTGCTCCTCCAGTAACAGGCTGATCTAGGATTTTTTTTTTGCATATAAAGCTTTTCCTACTTGAATATTTTGGTGCTGGCACTCAAAGTGTTAAAGGTTACTTCTGGTCTTATATATAGTTATCTATTATTTTAATAGTTATTTTTACCAAATAAAAATAAAAAAAAATCTATGAGAATTAATTTCAGTTTTGTCATTTTATCTGATGGAAAAAACACCCAACTGGAGACTTAAATGTTAAACCTACAGCCCTCAGGGTGTCTAGAAAGATTTTGTCACCCTTAGTGCAATAGGTTTAAATATTAGTTAGACTGTATGCTAAAAACATACTCTAAATATTAGTCTTACTCTACAAAAATGAGTATGACCAGGATCTATGACAATCACACATTGCAGACCATTGCAAACCACTGGTTATCAGTAGCTAGGACTGTGTTAGACAGCCCTTAATACTTACAAAAGGTGCGTGAAAGCGGGTATTTGATGTGCCCTTTTGCCTGCCCACCACGCGCTAAAAGTGCCCTTTTTTTGATAGCTACCATGCCCTTTTTTTATCCTGGGGGAAACACTAAAAACAGAGTCTGATGTTTTCTTATATTGTAGGTTCTCTCTATTTCTGAAAGATCCGTTTTTTCCAGATTATTTATAAACATTAGTTGGGCCAGTACACAAAATTTTAGTACTTATTGTATACTCGTAAAATTTAATGTTCTAAAATTTAAACAACTTTCCTCTTTCTGTTCTCAAATATCAGGGCTAGGATTTACAAAGTGATTGCCAAAACTGAGAATAGCAAACAGGGAAGACCCTGATCAGACTGCTTCTTCAGAAGCAGTCTGGTCTGGGTCTGCACTGTTTGCATTGGCCTTTTTGGCAAGCAACAAGTGTTTGAAATTTTTAGAACATCTACTGTTTTCAAACATGCTTGTCAAGCTACATAGTGGGATTACAGTTCAAAATTTTGGTCAGAGTCTTCATCATTTTCCATATTTGAGCTGCAACATGAGATTTCCAACAATGTGGTATGTGCAACCAGCAAAGCCGCAGATCAGCCTGCACATACGCGCAGTCTGATAAGAGGCTTGGCTAGTCGCTTCAATATTCTATCAGTGTTAAACTACTGCCTGAACATCATTTGGAGTTTCTAAGCTTAAAAGGAGGCTGCACAAGCTGGTCTAAGTGGGGTCTAAGTCTACACTTGTCAAAATGCCACATTGTTGGAAATCACATGGTGTGGCTCATTTTGTGTATGCAAGCAATGAAGGCTCTAGTGAGACTATGTAGATGTGCAGGCTTGTCTAAGTCATAGCCGCTTCCCACGGAGATACAGAACAAAATATCACATACTGGCCCATTTTGGAATCTTAAGTTTTGTTTGTTTTGTTGCTTTACATCCCAAGTCAACAGCTATGGTCATGGTGGGATGGTCAGTTCACCTAACCACACTTTTTGCTGGGCAAGCTTGAAGAACCATTTAACCAGTACTTCCTGCACATACCTTTGCTTGTAACTGACAACAACCCTTCTTGAATGATTCAGCAGAAGGGAGGAGAATGACCGTAGATTTTATTTCACGGTCAATCTCCAGGAAAGTATTGGATAGGGCTGGGAACGAACTCATTACCCCTGGATCTGCAGTCAGACTCGCATCTGTTGCCAGACACATTATTGACTGCGCTGCGCGGCCCGGTGGGAAATCTTAAGTTAAATCAATCAGTGATTGTTAGCTCTTCCAAGATTTTTTGAATGCCTACTTTCCAATGTGATGATGATAAAATGACGATATAAGTGTTTTTAAAAAATTTCATTTAGAGAGATATATCGTCGAATAAACGGTTGGAAAAACTTAGTTTTACGGTGACATGTGAGCTGAGTTGTAAAACATAGTTTCCAAATGTATATCCAAGGATATACCTCCTAAAAAGGACAATATTCAATATGGTTATCTCAATTCTAAGGCAGTTCGGCAGTTTTGTCTCAAATTGGAGCATTGCAAGTGGCATGTCATCCTTTGAAATGTGACATAATTGATGTCGTCAAAATATTTCTGACAGTATTTCATAGAATATTCTGTCCCAAATTTTTGACAATTGTCCAATCTGATGTCACATTACAAAAGCAAGTGCATTGCAATGATGATTGATGGACAGATGGATGGATGGAAGAAAAAAGACTTAGTGCTCTCTGTTCAAACTTATGTGGTGAAACATTAAAAACATCCCACAAACATCCCTCCACTAGGAACACACATCAGTTGAAATAAATAAAGGATCTTACATGAGTGCTCATGTTTTATTGAATTTATTAAACAAATTGGGGAAAAGAGATACAATGTGAGGCTTGTTGAGCATTTCATCGCTTTTTTCACAACCAGCTTAATAAATTCAATAATACAAGAGCACGAATGGTAGATTCAATTTATCATATGACATACTTTGAAATCTTATTTCTGACCTAAAAACGTCATAATTTCGTCATTATTTACGCTATGTTATGGACGTCATAACCTTTCCAGAAAATCTGTAAACCACTAGTTGTTTATCGATTTTATCGCATGGCGTTATTTCACTCCCAGACGCGATTTCATATGATAAATTAACATATTATGGCAGGCTGGTCTGAAAGACGGATTGAAGACAAAAATCATAGGTCAAATGACATTGATACTTAAATCTTATTGTCACTCTTATATCGAATGGTAAACAATAAAAACATCAGATTTATACTTAACTAAAAACACACGCACATCAACATACATGTACATGATATGACTAGCTGTCCTGACAGAAGGCTGAGTAGATGACAGATGGAGAGAGGACAGAATACACAGGTCTCTAGGTAAGAGTGTGCAATTGAAAATCTGAAAGAAGGCTGAGTAGATGACAGATGGAGAGAGTACAGAATACACAGGTCTCTAGATAAGAGTGTGCAATTGAAAATCATTAATTTTATTGCTTGTTGTGGGTACTTAAAAGAACCATCTCAATGAGATGGTTCTTTTGCGCACCCAAAACACAGTTTATAAGTAATGGACAAGAAAATATAGAGGATCTTACATTACATGAGTGATCATTAATCTGATAACTGATGATAACTGCACAATTTTACCCACAAATAGTTTACTAATCTGAACCTATGAATACACTCGCTGAAGTTTTACAACCCTTGTCCAAATGTTTTATCCTTTTCTTTCTGGATACAGGTAAACAACTACTTTGGCAAACAGTGCAGACCCAGATGGAATGCCGCTTAGGGCGGCATTTTATCAGGGTCAGCACTGTTAGATAAAATAAAAACTATCTTTAGGGACATAAATATATCATAGCTTAGAAATTTCGACCTGTGACCCCTTAAAACACAAAATGGACTGTCCTATACTTATTGTATCAATATGTTTAGGAAAGTTCACCAGAATGAAAAGAGGTAACTTAATATGCTTTACTTCAATATCTTGATTTGTGGCAATTCAAGGTGTATGATTCCGTTTTCCTGTCTTAGGGATTTGTGACCAGGTTAGAACTGAGCCAGCCTGCTCAGCTACAAAGACTATAGCTAAAACAGGGTTCATACTGGCAAGATTGTGTAAATTCAAGGACTTTTCAAGGACTTCTAAAAGACTTTTCTACTGTTTTCAAGGACTGAAAACTTAACAAAAATACTGATTTACATGTTAAAATTCTACTTCGGAAATGCTAGAGTCCATTACTAAAGATATAAGTTTAAGAAAATTTGTATAAAATAGTGGTGCCTTTATTTGGTGCAGCATATGCTGCACCAAATAAAGGCACCACAATTATATAATGATTTAGGTCTCAAAAAACACTGTTGAATCTTCCTGTAAATGGTAAAATTCTAGGACTTTTCAAGATCTTTGAGTGGTTTTCAGGTACTTTTCAAGGCAAATTTCATTTTCAAGGACTTTTCAAGACAGTCTTGTATATTCAAGTACTTTTCAAACCTGTGAGAACCCCGTTAAATTTGCATGTAACAAGTTTATCTAGAACACCTTCTAAAGAGTGAACAAATGGACTTTAATCAGGCTGTGATGTTAAAATATGAAAATAAATGTCTTTTCTAATGGAGTTTAAAAGCATTTCTAGTTTTCTTCTGAATACTTGTAGAAAAACATGTGTAAAACGGCCACTCAAAAATAGACAAAACAAAGGTCTTAATGACAACTGGTAGCTTAATGAAGGTAAAAAGAATTGCAGAATGCTCCATTCCATTTGGAGCATTCTGCAATTCTTTTGACCTGCATTAAGCAATAATCGGTCTTGAAAACCACTTTTTGGTCTTCTTGAGAGTGGCACAGGTTTTACAGTAATTATCAAACTAATGATATCAAATGGGCCTCAAGGCAAGAAAACATGTCTCCAGGGTTTCGGACCTGGTAAAGCTCAATCCAACAAGCTCAGCTACAGAGACTAGCTTGAATAATGAAATTTGGCAGGAAGGTTGTTAAACTATTCAACAATCTTTAAAATGAATAACAAAGGCACCAATCAGACAGCATGGGAACAGTCTGGGCCCGGAGTTACAATGCCTCCTCAAAGTTAAGAATTGATATTTTAACATGCTATATTAAATGCTAATAAATTGCCTAGATGGATGCAGCACTTGTGGCTACTGGCCAAAGATATCATTGTGATCTTCAGAAAAAAATGAAAATATTTTTATTTTAATCAGTTTGAAACGTTATTTTTCGCATCCTGAAAAATCAATACTTAACTTAAGTCTACCTTAATTTTAAGAAGGGATTGTAATTCCGGGCCCTGATCTGCACCATTTTTGTTTGCATGCAAAAGTCCACAAGCCCAGGGTACTGGGTCCACTTCGTTATGGAGCAAAAAGGACTAAGTACCCTTGGTTTGCAAAAGATGTATTCTAAGGGGTTGTCCGATTTCTAATGAAAATGTCCGCAGGGATTTTCCTAGGCCTTATTTGGGGCCGAATATCAACCCTTTCCCAAATAAAAAATGAGAAAAAACTTCCCAAAATGGTGTATCATTCCCATTTCTTAGTTCTACATTTTGGTGAAACTTTCATGAAAATCCGAACGTAAATAGCGAAGTTACAGATGCATGAACATTTGAATAAAAATGTGAATGAAAACATGTTTTCATTCACATTTTTATGCAAATTTTCATGAGTTTTTAAGAAGGGCAATTAAAGCAACAAATGCTTTATTCTGCTAATTCCTTATATGCTTTTTAATCCATTTAAAATGGCGCCCCAGGTCTTTTAGACTGCATCAAATTTTCCTAATTTTGATGATCCAAATGTTTTTTTCCCAAATTCAACAGGCCCCTGGCTCCAACTTCAGAAAGGTAGGCAAATCCCTGTCTTGTGTCTTTATGAAAATGGTATAATGACATCATATTCTATAGGTCTAGATGAACACATATTTTGAGCTGAAAATTTTGAAAAATTTCTTATCTGTTTAACATTTGTTTGGGTGCTCAAAAGTACTGTCTCATTGAGATGGTTCTTTTGAGTACAACAACATATGTTTTGGTTGAGAAATAAGTAAATAAAATTTACATTTGCACAGTCTTATCGAACGGCTTAATTTTCGAATGGAACGTTCAATGTTATAAGATTTCAAACATTTTTTCCTGTGAACTAAAATTTCTGATTTTAAAAATACTTGCTAAAAGCAAACAGGGTCTTATCTGTTTGTCTCGGCTTTTGTCTGCGAATAAATGATCAAAATTTTGGAAAATAACAATATTACGGTTTTGTGAGTAAGGGACCTGGCCTCGAGGTAATAAAACTTTTTTCGTGCTCAACTCAGCTGAATAAGAAATTTATCCTGCTCATAATTGTTGGCATTTTAACATTTATTAGCATGATAAATACAACACCTGAGAGACATAAAGCAAGAAACTTGTCAGTATTTTAGTTTTTATGAGCAGTTGAAATTCGGTGCTCAGTTGAGCTGAGCATGAAAACAGTTTTAAAATCCCCGAGGCCTGATTGCTAGAATTGTGACTAAGTGTGGATGCTAAAGTAAACAGGGCCTCCGAATAAGAGTGTATAATCAAAGACTTATTTCTCAAGCAAAACATATGTTGTGGGTACTCAAAAAAACACCTCAGTGAGACGGTTCTTTTGAGCACCAAGACATTTGTTTAAACTAAAAGGTAAGAAAATGATTACAATTTTATGCTCAAAAATATTGCTTAACTGGACCTATGCTGAACTAGAAACAGTAAGATCTGTCTAAGGCTGCCACTCAAAAATAAACAAAACAAAGATCTTAATGTCAAATGGTATCTTAATGCAGGTCAAAAGTATTGCAGAATGCTCCCCTTAGAGCATTCTGCAATACTTTTGACCTGCATTAAGCTATAATCGGTCTTGAATACCAATTTTTGGTCTTTTTAAGAGTGGCTGTTTTACACAGCTTAAGAAAAATGTGTGGTGGCTGAGATTTGTCTTTCTATTTACACTGGATGCAAACTTCTTTAACTCGTTTTTTCAATTTATGACTATAAACAGAACTTGCAAAACAAAAATATTCATTTCTTTTCCTGAGATAATATTTGTTTATTAATTTTCATAATTGTGTTTGTTTATTGCCAAATGTAATGACCGTAGAAAACCTAAATTATGCCTTCTGAATTTTTCCTGTATTTCTGCATAACTTTTAATTACTGAATTTCTTTAACTCAGGACTTTAGTTTAGAGTGTGTAACGAAAATTAAATTTTCTTATTTCTCAACCAAAATATATGTTGTGGGTACTCAAAAGAACGGCCTCAATGAGACCGTTATTTTGAGTACCCAAAACATATGTTAAAATTCAATTGATGGGTAAGAAAATATTTACAATTTTACGCTGAAAAAAAAATGTTTATCTAAACCTGTGTTAAACTGATTTCGCAGTTGATAACCTGGACTTATCCTTTCTATCTATCAATGAATAATTCCCCGAAGAGAGGAAACAAATAGTACCTAATCAGCCTGCTCCTTAATGAGCAGGTTGATCTGGTACTTTATGTTTACACATACCACAGGTTTAGATAAACAAAAAATTTCAGCGTAAAATTGTCAATATTTTCTTACCCATCAATCTTAAAATATGTTTTGGGTGCTCAAAAGAACCGTCTCATTGAGACGGTTCTTTTGAGTACCCACAGCATATGTTTTGGTTGAGAACTAAGAAAAAATTAATTTTTCGTTACACTCTCTTAACTGAAGTCCCGAATACTTTTCCTTTCCGAGTAAATTTATCTGGCGCTCTGAGAGTTCACACCTAATCAGAGTCTTCCATGTAATTATTGAGCTGCGACACCAATTTCGTATCAACAACATAATCTAGTTTATCCAGTGGATTTTCCTCCTCCTTTCTCTCCGCCACCACACCATCTAGTCATCTCTTCATCGTCACCGCACTCTTCACCAATTTCTTCCCCGTCAACTTTGTTCGTAAACTTTCCCTCATTTGTTCCTGTTTCTTTTCCTCCACACTTTTCAAGTTTTTCAGTATTTTGTCCCTGAGTTCTTTCTCTTGCCTCATCAAGAGTTCTTTCTTCTTTTTGATTAACAGTTTCTTTTTCCTTTCTTCCTCTTCTCTCAGGCTTTTCTCCATTTCCACCTGCTTCTTTCTTTCCGCTTCTAACTCAAATTCTTGTCGCTCAAGGTCTGCTTTCACTTTAATTGACTGTAAATGTAATAGAAGACACAAACATATCATTACAACAGTCTTTCAGGGTTCCCACAGAAATTCAAAAACACAATTCCATGATTTTTCCATGATATTCCATGATCAACAATGAATTTCCATGACTATTTAATGCATGGCCTCCAATCTCCGCTTTTAGCACCCTCTTCACTACGCTAAACATAAATAGGGAATGCAGCAACAGTAATGTATTTAAATAAGCATGCTTGTAGACAATACACACATTTTGAAATAATTAAAACTTGAAACCATCAGTAGCTAGAAAACTAGCTGTCAGACACACTAGTTTTGTGTATCTGACAGCTAGTTTTCTGGCTACTGGTGGTTTCACCAAATTATTTCATAAAATTCCATGATTTTGCCATGATTATTCAGGTTTTTTCCAATTCCATGATTGTTCCATGCAAGGAACTTTTTGGGGTGATTTTCCAGGTTTTCCATGATTTCCAGAGCTTGTGGGAACTCTAGTCTTTGGATTACACAGGTAAGTATGTTTAAAATTCAAGGACTGTTCAAGGAATTCTAAAAGACTCTCCTACAATTTTCACAGACTAAAAGCCAATGAAAAATACTGATTAAAATGTTAAAATTCTACTTCAGAAATGCTAGACTGAGATAATGGAGAATTAGTACTAGCAAAATTAGTATTAACTTGTTGGTCTCTATCAGCAATGTTAAGTCCTATGGAAGGTAGTAGAATTAGAGGACTTTTCAAGGGCATCAAGTGATTTTCAAGTTCTTTTTAAGGCAGATTAAATTTTCAAGAACTTTTCAAGAATTTTTTTCTAAATTCAAGTACTTTTGAGTATGGATATTCGTCACTGTGGAAATCGTTGAATCGCCATTTTTTTTTCATTAAAAAACCAAAACTGAAACAAGAAGTTTTCACAAAAGGGTTGATTGAAATATTCTCTATGACTACGGTTCTATTGATAATGTCTCTCATTTAAATACCTTTGTTTCTCGCAGGTTAGTCAAATGTGTTTGCACTCTTCTTTAAATTAACATCCTTTTAAACTAGAGTTAAGTATTCCGAATTCTGCTGATAATTATAGTCAAATCTGTACATGTACTATAATAAACAGGGCCAGTTTTAATTTGAAGTTTTAATTTGCAGACAACTGAGACAGCTGATTTTGTGACCCAGGACATGTTGTCTGTGTGTGAAATTCAAGACAAAGGAAAAGGGCCTTATATGGAAATTAGCACACTTATGTCAGAATATCTGGTTATCCAAGTTCAGGAAAGTATAAAATCTTATGAATTGTGTTGCATGCCTTGACAGTCCTACGTGGATATGCAGTCTTATCTTCTTTGATAACTAACTGTATACATGTGGTACTTCTGGTTTAACAGAAAGGGCTGACATACTTAGTAAATAGACCTAAAAATCTGTCTGTTTCATAACAGGAGTCTTTTTTTTTTTTATTAACCAGTGACTCGTAGTTCAATCTGTGAATCGTAACTCGTGAATGGTGGATCGGATTGCCACTTGCCTAGCGATCCACAGCCCTAGCTGTAAAAGGTGTAATATTTTTAATGTATTGTGATTAAAGTGACCTTGATAGAGCTACTGTGATAGTATTTTCTACTTTTTAACTGAGTTGATGCTCTACGTCCCAGTCAAGAACTTTTCAAACACATAAGGATATTTGCCTGTGTTAAACCAGGATAAAGTGGCTTGGTCAAGGATACAACATCTGACAAACCAATTTCCCAACTTCTGATACCACACCTGATAGGCGGCAATCGAAAACGCTCTTAATAATCGATGAACGTGGATCAAAAATCGCTAGAAACAGTGTTTTCGATTGTCGTTTTTCCCCAGTTGGGCGACAAATGGCAATCAAAAACTCTGTTTCTAATGACTTTTGATCTACGTTCTTTGATAGTATTAACATTTTTGATTGCAACCTACCCGGTGTGGATACATACCTTTACTTTCTCCAGCACTACTGTCAATAATCTTAGAGATTCTAGTTTCCTCTGAGCTAGGAGAAATTTCCTCTCTTCCATGGCTATTTTTAGCTGCATTCTCCTTTCTTCCTCTTTTCTCTTTCTCTCCAACTTCTTCTGTTTCCTCTTCTCCTCTCTGATCTTCTGTCGCTCTGTTCTCTTCTGTAACTTTTCATTTCTCTTTCTTATTCTCTCTTGTTCTTCTTCATCCTTGAGACGTCTGAAAAATTTGAAACATGGCCGTATTTAACCCTATTCATTCTGATGGATTATCCCATACATATAAATACAATACATTAAAACCTGTCTCAAGCGGCCACTAAAAAAGAAGGCCAAAATGGTTTTCAAGACCGATTATCGCTTAATGTAGGTCAAAGTATTGCAGAATGCTCCAAGGGGAGCATTCTGCAATACTTTCAACCTTCATTAATCTACTATTTGTCATTAAGATCTTTATTTTGTCTATTTTAGAGTGGCCACTTAAGACAGGTTTTACTGTAAGTATGGAATTGTCTGTTTTGTAATTATTGGGGCTGGGGATCAAATCTTTAATGAAATGATGTATTTCTGTCCCTAAAGACTGTTGTTTTATCTCAGCTACCAGTGCAGGCTCCCTTATTCATCTGGGTCTCCACTGTTTGCCAAAGTACTTGGTTATCCAAGTGTTTGCATGTTGAGTAATTTTCCATTTGCTGATTTTTTTTCAAAAATGAATTTTTCAACAAAAATCTTCCAGGAACACTATCAGAGTGTCCAACCTTGAAACCAGATCAGGACCGACATTATGTTGGTCCTGATCTGGGTCCAAACTGTTTACAAATGTTATCAGTAGATGACAAAAGTTGTGGCAAGCGAGCAGAGTTAATTCTCTATAAAAATATAGATGTTGTAGATACTCACTGGAAGCATCTCAGTGAGATGCTTCCATTGAGTATCCACAACATATGTTTTCATGACGGAAGAAGGAAAATACTGCTATTATTTGATTGAAAATCCTACCATAGCTAGTGTATCATGTATAGAGGATATTTGAGAATTGCAAGAAAGAATACAATTTACCTTATGTATGAAACCTGTCAAGGTCTCGTGAATATTTAAACTCAGCTAGACTCAGGCCCGATGTTTTGTCTGGCCTGATCTGGTTCAAAACTGTTTGCAAAGGTTATCAGCAGATGACACAAGGCAACGAGTTAAGCTACAGTAACATTAGTATAATAGAACTTTTTGCTCACTGTAAAGGCGGTAACTTTAATACTCATATCTGGGCGTGGTTCGACTATTTCAGCTACTAAACAAGGGAAATAAGGTTCTATTTATAATTTGGTGAAGTTGTTTGGGCCGCGCAAACGTGCGTGCATTTCATGAAAATCCTAGCCGTATACACACTGAACTCACATTTATTAACCCTTAAAGCACATAATCACAAAATGTATGTTTTTTGTCATCCACTAAAATATCTGAAGTCTCAAAGACAAACAGTGTGGACCCAGATCAGACTGCTCCTTTAGGAGCAGTCTGATCTGGCTCCACAATGTTTGCCTCTATGCTTATGTTAAATAGACATTTTCAGATGCAGTTATTTTGCTGGCGTTTTAAGGACTAAATAATTTATTTGCATCTATACCGAGGTGATGGAGCAAGATGATACAGTTACTTGTGAATAAAACCACGCCTCATTTTCAGCTTTCACCCATGTCTAAGGTAGACCAGTGCTAATTACACATTCATGAGGTGCTGCCTTTACAGTAACCAAAGTCCTATAATACTTACATTTCTTCTTGTATTCTTCTTTCTTCTTCCTCTCTCTCCCTCCGCACTTTTTCCTCTCGCTCTTTCTCCAACAGTTCTAAATGTTCCCTCTCTAGTCGTCTCTTTCGTATAGACTTGTCAGTTAGATGTTTAGTTTTGTCAAAATCAACCTGAAAAGTAATACACATGCATAAAGAAGAAATCATTTTGAGTCATCGCCAATTATCTTCCCTATAGGGATTCATGTATCGACTTAAGGTCAACCAATACTTAATTGAGGCCATTACAGTATTGGTCTTAGGTTAGCTGTATTAAGCTGAGGTCAATTTGAATACAATTGCCTGTAAATGTGCTATATTATAAGTATTTAATTAATGAAAATGTCATTAATAAAGTGATTTGGTATTGGCCCAGTTACAGATCAGACAGTGATTTTATTTGGGATTTTGGGAAACTACCTTTGCCTTTACATTTGGGAAAATTTCTCAGAGATTTTGGGAAAATAATCCCCAAAATACACAAAATTGGGAAAATATAGGCCCTTTTTTGATTGGGAATGGTTCCTCTATAAGGCGCTAAAATGGCCAAATAAAATCACTGTCAGAGGTCAGCTGTATTGGCCCCCGACCAAAGGCGGGTCAATAGAACTGACCGCGGATCTGTAAATGGGCCAATACAAAATCTCTTGATTGATAACATTATAATATAGGAGGATTTAAAGTAAGACTCTGAGGGTGTCTACTAGCTTGTCTTTCCTACATGTATATATAGGAAGGACAAGCTAATAAACATCCTGGGAGTCTTACTTTAAAACCTCCTATAGGAGTTTACAGTGGGCAATTTAACTGTGGCCCAATTTTGGCCCCAGTCTTCATCCACTTCTTTTGATTGTATACGTGAACATGTATATGTGTACGATGAAAGCTCTGGTGAGACTGCACAGCTTGTCTGAGCTATACAATAAGAGGTAAATTTTGTGTGCTGGCCCACAATCAACCCTCAAAGTGTTTTTATAAAGCTTGCAGCATACAAAACTTTACAATTTTTGTAAGATTTAAAAAAACACACATGTATATAAGGCTGAGGGAGAGAGAGCTTTTGTTTTATTGTAATTGAGTTCTTGCTGTGGCATCAGTCTTCTGTGTCTCCTCCTTGCTGTGCTGTAGACGGGCCTGTGATTGTGTTTTTATACTTCATGTGAATTTCATATGAAATGTCTTATTTTTCCCTATAAACCCAGATGTTAAAAATATTACCAGGCCTCCAGATAAGAGTGTGTAGCTAAAAAAAATCCTTACCAATCAACCAAAACATATGTTGTGTGTATTCAATATTCTTTTGAACACCCAAAACATTAGTTTAAATCGATGGATAAGAAAATAATCACAATTTTACACAAAATAGTATATATATCCAGGCCTCCAGATAAGAGAGCATAAATGTATTTGAAAATTATTTTTCCTATTTCTCAAACCAAAACCAGGGGTTTCATTAAGAGGTGGGAGACAGGTATTTTTTTCCTTCTACTATGGCATGTTTCCCTTTCTACTTGTGATAAATTTGCATAGATTTTATAATGCAACCACTGTAAAATCACCCCCCTTCTTTGTCTTGAAACCTGGATGCAAAAAAGTTAATGAAACCCCTGCCTAAACAGATGTTGTGGGTACTCAAAAGAACCCAATAGTACTACCTTATGGGTAAAAAAATAATCACAATTTAATACACAAAACGTTCACTTGTCTTGATCTCTACATACCTTTATATTAGTTACAGCACAATGCCCAAGCTCATCCATATACAAGAGCTTCATACCCCTAAGAAGGTCCATAGCCTTAACAAAACCTATATACTCCTTGAATTGCACATACGTCTCGAATATCAAGTCCTGACCAAAGGTAAATGTTTGTATAGCACCAGTCTTCAATATACCCGTCATCATCTCCTTCCGGTAAGGATCTAACATAGGTATATCTATACACCTTATCTCACCGAACTGTCCGAAAACTTTCCTTAAACAGCTTTCGCTAGGTTTATCTCTTTCCTTACACTTCTTGGATGAGAACCATCTGCACGGGAGATCTTTTAAATGCACCGTGTCTGGCCTCTCACCAGGTTTCATTTCATTCATGTTTTTCGCATCTCTAAAATAAGCATCCCAATCATGTCTACTAGGAAACACTGGTTTGGCTTCACCAGCTTTCACTTTTAGATGTTCAGGAAAACCACTCAGCTTTATTGATTTACCTTCCAGCCTGGCGATCAACGTTAGAACATTAGACTTATTCTCTATTTCACCCTCAAAGCGTATAAACTCCATTGTACTTTTGACTATTTTTAGTGAAGTAAAGGCGTGCGGTTTAATCATGTTCTTGATTCTCTCCATCACCTCCCAGTTTGATATGGACTTTCCAGCTTCTTTCAGTTGCGGTAGCTGGACACAGACATTTAGTCGTGCTATTGGCTTCAGGTAGAGACCGAGTGGTTTGTACAGCTCCACAGCATCACTAGAGTCTGTACAGATACTTGCCCCTGCTGACATCATCTTGAAAACTCCTGAAATTGAAATATCACCATATCAACCCATTTAAGCTGAATGGAATTTCCAACTCCTATCAATAAAAAATCGTTAGAAATATAGTTTTAGATTGTCAAATGGTAATCGAAAAAACTGTATTGATTTTTTGGGGACGGTTCTTCCATTTTAAGAGCATTTTCAATTGCGGCCTAACAGGTTTGGTTCTCGTATCAGCAACCGAAAAATTTATTTTGGCAACTATTATTTTTATTTAAATCAGTGTATTTGCGGTCTACCCAGTGTGTTTTTCAAGGAAATGGAATTTTAAATTGTGCTCTATTTTCCGGAAGTTATTGTACATCTTTGGGTACAATAACTTCCAAATCCAAAGAGTATAGTTTGAAGCTCCTCCCCCGTGAAAAGACAGTCTTGTTAAAATTAATGAACAGCATAGATCAAAGGAAAGGCTACAAAGTCAGGATACAATGTTCTTTATTGCATACACTTTTGAAGGAAAAATGCATGTGTTTACAGGAAACTTGGATCCCCAGGAAAAATGAGCTAACCATGGAATAAACAACTGGACCCCTTGTGTAAAATAGGTTGAGACTTAAACCACCCCACCCCCCCAAAAAACAGTGTTGTCTGTCTTGTTGTCAGTCTTTGTTAGTTGGGCTTGGACCGCCAACAAAAATTTCTTGAGTCACCCTTGACTTGAGGCATTCCCTAATGTACAGTCTATGGGTCTGGTACTGGACTCTGAGACACTACCTTAGGTAAAACTAAAAAGTAAAGAAAATGGCCAGTTCAAGCCTCACCTCCGGCGGAGTCACTGTGTTGTGTTCCTGAGCAAGATTTAATGGTACTGCACTGATTCAACCCAGGAACACCTGCCCGGACATGACTGTAAAATTGTTGAAGGTGACATAAAAAATCAAATCCTCTCTCTCCCCCCCATCTCCCCCCAAAAAATTGGCCAATTTCATGGCAATGTCTAAAAAAGATATTGTTACGTAAACTGGTCCCCAATTAAAATTGCCTATTTGCAAATAATAGAAAGCAAAGATAGTGAGTTCATTTCTAGGCAATGTCTATCGACTACTTCAAACCTAAGTGAAACCCCAATAAGCACTCTGGTATCTAAGTTGTAAAGTCTGTAGGTGGTGGTTAGGATAGGACCGCCCCGGTAGCTCAGGGGGTTAGAGCGCCTGACTAGTGTTCCTGGGTCGTGGGTTCAAGCCCCACCTCGGACGGCACTTTTCCCTCCTGGATTCTCTACAATGGTGTCAGAATTGTTGGTTGACAGATCCATGCAATGGAATAGGTCGTCCTGAGAGCTTAGTGCCATCAGGCAGGGTTCTGGCAGATAGCCGTCCGGTATTCTACAGAGCTGGATCAGCTCTGAAGAGAAAAGGCGGAGAAGTGTAGAGTCTGTTGGTGGTGATTAGGACAGGACCCCCCGGTTAGCTCAGGTGGATAGAGCGCCCGACTAGTGTTCCGGGGTCGTGGGGTTGAGCCCCACTTCGGGCAGCACTTTTTCCCTGTATTTTTTCTACAAAGGACTGGTTCAACCTAGAAAGATGCCGGCGCACCTCTGATTTATCAGGAGCTTATTAGTTCCATTAAACGAGACTTATAAATTCAGTTTTTATTGTTCACATCTACATTAACATTTTGTCTTTTTATATTTATGTTTTTATTTTCATTGACAGGCCGAATTCGCTAGAAACTTCCGATGATAAAAAATGAATGCGAACCCTAAAAATCAATTAAAATTGGAGTAGGACACACTGGTAAATGTATGCGTCCCTTTGCCAGTATTTTAAGTATTGCCGGTACTTCAATAAATCATAGAGCGGACGTGGTAGGTATTTTCATTTTTGTTGGTGTTAATACCACATAGAAAAACATGCCATATGCCAAAGGGACTATAAACTTCAACCATTTTTAAGTATTCAGTATGTCCATGGCGATATGTGTAAGCTTCTACGAATAGATTTGAGTACCTATCGAATACCTATCATCCAGACCGGTGCGTATAATAACAGGAATGGACCGGAACGCACCGGAATGGGCCTCCGTAACCGGAATGGATATCAAAATTAATTGTTTTATGCATCTAAATTTATTAATTTACCATAATTTATGTTGAAATTTCAGTTTCTAATGATATTTCACCTTTTGAAGTGCATACGAGCACAGTCAGTGGTTTGTTACATGGTTGACGTGTACCCATTTAAATTGTGTCAGTTCATATTGAAGATGCACATAGTGCCCAGAAATAAGTCTGATCAAATGTCAGCTGTGTACATTATAGTCCCCTTACAAATGCTAACATGTTCCCTGGTCTTTAAAAATAGTCAAGCATATGCCAAGATATTAGAGCTGTTCTGTTTGATCCATCTGGGTAGCCCCACATAAAAAGCCCATATGGGACCAATATAAATGCATGTTTGCTGGTACAGCATTTCGTTATCACTGCATCCAAAATGATTTTTCTACAATAGAAATATGCACATACTATGAAAAAAGAATGCAGCGATCTTTTTGGCATACATTCATACTTTATAGGTGACTGGTGTAAGTAAGCCTTAAGTAGTAGGGTACTAGAATATCAGGGTAAGACAGAACATATTTTTTGCATTGAAATTGTCTGGAGACCGAAGGTATTTGATATTTTACATTACATTACTCAACCAAAATTTCTTGTCAAGTACACTTTAAACGTGTATTTTAGGGTAAATTTTGAGGTCCATTCCGGTTATGGAGGTCCATTCCGGCTAGTAAATGCACCCCCATCCGGACCGGTACTGGAATCTATTCCTAAATGCTTACATAAATAGCCATGTGCATGCCAACTACTTAAAAATGATTGAATTCTATAGCCCCATTGGCATATGACATGTTTTTCTATATAGTATTAACACCAATATCTACCACAACGGTCTATGAAGTCCCGGCAATACGCGTAATTACCAGAAAATCAATGTATAAATTTACCAGTGTAGAAGCTTTATGACAAGACTAAAGCTTAACATTCTGCTTGTTCAATGATGGGGGCTGAGCCCAACACCCCTGCTTCCTTTTCCTGTACGGACTCTTTAAATTGTTGACTTGATCGTAAAGCATCGACACAACGTTTTCTTAACGATTTTTTTATTACCCCACCCACAACAATTCATTGTTCAACGCCGGCATTATTCGGAAAATTTCATCAGATGTTGGACTTTATAACTAGCTATAAGTTAAAAAGGATGGATGGTAATACTTTATATAAAAGGCTTAATGTCTAAACTCACAATAAGGAGCAAACTTTAGAATTTCAATAAAACAGTAGAAACCACAAATATTGTTTACTTCGGGCGTACTTGATTCACTGTTCGGTGTTCTAGCGAATCAAGTCAATAGGTGCAGTGCTCGGTGCAATACACTTTCCGACCCTCCGAAATAGTAGGTGTTAATTACCCGGATGAAGGAACGTTACATCTGTATCTGAAGAAAAAGTTAAAAGTTTGCAGTCTGATTTTTTCGGAATCTTTCATCGGGTAAAAAGACCAATCCGGCTACAGTAACTACAGTAACTGCCACTGGGTTCAATGGGTCGCGAGTTTGATCCCGGCCCGGTCCCATACTTTCGTGGAGATTGATCATGAAATAATTTCTACGGTCATTCTCCTCCCTTCTGCTGAATCATTCAAGAAGGGTTGTTGTCAGTTACAAGCGAAAGTATGTGCACGAAGTACTGGTTAACTGCTTGTTCAAGCTTGCCCAGGAAAAAGTGTGGACATATAAGTGACCGGAATAGGTGACCGGAATAGGTGAACTGACCGTCCCGCCATGACCATAGCTGTTGACTTGGGACGTAAAGCAACAAAACAAACAAACAAACTGCCACTGGGTTTGGTCGCCCAACAGGCACAGCTCTAAGAATCCTCTGACCCTACTTGCAGACTGCCCCCTACCCTAGCTTAAAATGTAAGAGTGGAGAGCCCCTGCTCGAAGGATACCAAGCCAGGGGCCTCGGTCACAGTGGCCGGCAAAGAATTCCAAACTGGGATGGTTCGAGGGAAGAAACTGAATTTATAGTCATCTGAACTTGATGAAATCTGTCTGAGTTTCTTTGTGTGATTGGCTCTTGTATGAGTGCTGGCTGGCGTGAGATAGGCTGCGGCTGGTATATCCACTAGATCTTGGATCACTTTAAAGAGTAAGGTCAGTTGTATCTTAACTTTCCTCAACTCCGGGGATTCCCAATCCAAATCTTGCAACATGTCGGTTACAGTACTTGTATTAAGGTAGCGGTTGGTGGCGTACCTTGCTGCCTCTCTGCACCATCTCGATTTCCTGTTTGCCTGTTGCTGTATTGGACTCCATACTGATGCGCAGTACTCAAGGTTGGGTCGAGCTAGTGTTTTGTAAGCAGCAGTCTTAGTATGGCTATGGTTATGCGTAGATTCCTTCCTAGAAATCCCAGCATACTGTTTGCTTTCTTGGCTGTTCGATCAATGTGGCTGTTCCATGAAAGGTTGTTGGACAAGTCCACTCCGAGGTATTTGGCAGTATTTACAGCTTCTAAGTCCTGACCTCTGAGACTGTACTTGAACGTCAGCGGATTTCTTGACCTTGTGACTTGCATGTTGTTACACTTGTCAGGGTGGAATAACATATCCCACTTCTGTTCCCTATGGTGGCTTGTTTGTGCCAATTCGTTATTTCGTTCTTTTGTCTTTTCGCCTGGCGTTATGGCGCGGCGCCAAGACGAAATAACGCCAAGCGAAAAGACGAAATAACGAAAAAACGCCAAGCGAAATAACGAAAAGACGAAATAACGCCAGGCGAAAAGACGAAAAAACGAAATGCGCCTCGCGAAATGACGAAAAACGAGCGCGAAAAGACGAAAAAACGCCATGCGAAATAACGCCATTTTAAACTCTTATTTTTCGTCTTTTCGCATGGCGTCTTTTCGTTATTTCGTCTTTTCGCCTGGCGTTATTTCGTCTTTTCGTTATTTCGCGTGGCGTTTTTTCGTTATTTCGTCTTTTCGCCTGGCGTTATTTCGTCTTTTCGCCCCGCCAGAACGCCAAGCGAAAAGACGTAAAGACGAAAAAACGAAAAAACGCCACGCGAAAGACGAAATAACGAAAAGACGCCACGCGAAAAGACGAAATAACGAAAAAACGCCAAGCGAAAAGACGAAATAACGAAAAGACGCCAGGCGAAAAGACGAAATAACGAAAAGACGCCAGGCGAAAAGACGAAATAACGAAAAGACGCCAGGCGAAAAGACGAAATAACGAAAAGACGCCAAGCGAAAAGACGAAATTTAGAGGGCAAAGCACGATACCATCCCATTGTTGGTACTGAACTGATTGGACGCCATAATATCTATGCAAATTATGAGGTTCATTCTAAATGCAAATTCATGTGCAGAATATGATACCAAGTCATTATTCCGAAAAGAGGGGAACATGAAAATGATCACATGATAGTTTTATGAATATCGCAAAGTCAATCCGAGCAATCACATGATCGTTTTATAAATAACAAAAAGGCACAGACAGATCTACGTGTACACACAGCTCTCTCAGAGGCATATCTTCTCACAAACCTAAAGTATGGAAGAAGATGAAGGAAGGTCCAAAGCTGTATAACTGGCTACATTTGACAGCTGGACATGCTATGATTTTTGCTAACATTAGTTTGGCCTCGACGCGACAAAACCTGTCTCTGGGTTTCCGACAAAGCGAGACTCAAACCCGAGTCTCCTCATCTACAAAGACTGCCTAGAAGATAAAAATTACGCGTAGCAAGTTTAGAGAACGCGAATGAAAAAGGTGCTGATCAGTCTGCGCGGAGCATGCACATGCTGGTATGCGCCTTTGTTGTTCGCAAACCACCGAAGACAGGTTTTCTCGCGTCAAGGCCCAGTTGACTTACGTAAGTATTGGGACAAACAGTATGGACCAAAAGCATAATGCTCCTACATTGTACATTAATAGTCTGATCTGGGTCCACTCCAAAAGCTACTGTTTATTTTAGCAAACAAAGACAAATCTATATTGAGGAGCATGGCTCAGTGGAGAGAGCGTAACTCGGGATCGTTTGCATGTACTCATACGACTAATTGTTTGTGAATATGTTTATCTCCCTGTCGATTTAGCTGTGTGATTATGTGCGTGCGTGCGTGCCTGTCTGTCTGCAGTTCGAGGGGAAAAATGAAGAATGTCCAAATCACATGCAAATCAGCTCATGCACGAAACATATGCAAAGTTTTTTTTAAAAAAATGGAATAAACTGTAAGAGGAGTTGAGCTCACAAAGCACACACTGGTGGACGTTCTGATAGACAGACATTCCGAAACACGGGCGGTAAACTCCATTTTAATGCACCAGTCATTTGTATGTCCCGCCTCCTTGGGGCCGGGGATACCGGGTACATAGCGAGGCTTAAATACCGGGATTTGACCTACGATATGTCCCCGCAGTATAGTCCGTCCAGTTAAGAGAGACTGGGCGGTACTTAGCAAAGACACACCCGTGGACATTTCCATTTAAAAATCGGTAAGACAGAGTGTATTTATTCACCTGTGAAACGCTTTACAGCTGTATACCTGTATATACCTGTAGTCATTTTGAGCCCATTGTGAGAAAAAGGCATTTCGAATTAATTAGATAACAAGGAGACTGACTAGTCTAGATATATGCACCCTGACAATGTTTCGAAATTTTAACTATTCAAATTATAATTATACTGATTAAGAAAATAAAATAATAGTCCGCAATGAAAAATTAAGACTATAAATTGGTCAGCACACGAGATGATGGTTCTTATTACATCGGCGTGTGGCGAAGGCTCCGACGAGCGTGCATGTAGGCATGACCTCGCCAGGGCATTCGCTTCTCGCATAAACAAAGTATGCAAGTTGAAGAGGATTCCAAACAACTTTTAGACATCTAGTCTCTCTGGACACGTCAGAATGAGCGATTATTAGATGCTTTTTCGGTTTTGCGATAAGACCAAATCTCATGTTTGTATGCCCTTTTCTAATTATCCAGATACCTAACCCTTGTCCCGCTGAATTCTAATTGGTGATTTATTTTTTATTATATCAGGCGTAAAAATCAAACCAGTTTTGCCATACAGACAAAATTTGAAGAAAGTGCAAACCTACCCTCCCCCATCACTTTCACATCATATCCATCCCGGAAAATGAAATGCAGCAGTTCCCCAGCAGCATACTAAAGATAAATGTTTACCAGGCATGCTAACGTATAAAGTTCGTCACCCTTGTCGTCTGCGCTTCAGTTGGTTGCACGAGTAAAGCGTACATAGGCTATTACACCCGATTTACTGTAGACTAGTTTTATTTGACAGTGTATGACAGCGCTCTGTCTGACACGCCCAGTCTCTGTTAGCGGGTCGCACTATACCGTGGATGTGCCGTGGTTTTAATATCCCGCTTAAATACATGTAGGCCACTACTGAAAGAACTTGTCTGAAAGGCCCTTTTAACAGCGCACCTAAACATCTATATGCCAATATAAACCGAAAGGGGCTTTGAAAATTGAAAAGCTAAAGGTCCCGATATTCCCAGGCCCCGAGTGGGGATACAAATGACTGGTGCATAATAGTCTCATTTGACTAAAATGTCGGGAGCACCCCGGTTAGTCTAAGTAATATTGTAGGAAGCTCCACGAGTTGCCGTCTTTTACAAACAATCAAGACCCAGATGAAATGCCGCATCATTCGGCATTTCATCAGAGTCTCCATTGCTTGTAAAGAACGCCCTTCACAGTAGAAGTATGGATATAAACACATAAATTAACTCTTTGCCTGCTAGCGGTAAATTTTGTCATCAACTGATGATCTTTGCAAACTGTACGGACCCAAGCTGTTTGACACTCTGGCACTATCCCCCCCCCCCCCCCCCCCCGCAGAAAAAATCGATAAAAAGTAATGCTTGCAAATGGGGGGATCCAGAGGGGGGACAGGGGGTCCGGACCCCACCCCCTGAACATCACAAAAATATAGAATTTCCTAGCAATATGATCTGGATCCCCTAAAATCACTAAGCTACCAAGCCAGCATTCGATGGTGGGCCAATATCGGTACGCCAGCGAACCGCCATTTCAATGGCGTTTCGCTGGTGGGCCGATGATGGCCCACTAATAGGGACATTTTGATCCTCTCTCCACCCCATGAACTAAAAAAAAGGAAAAAGAGAAGAAGAAAAAACGTTGTCAGTGTTGGACCCCCTCTGAAAAAACTTTCTGGATCCGCTCATGTTGAAAATAATTTTCAAATGTCAAACACGCAAAGGGTTTTTAATAATCCTTTAATTGCCTCCTGTCAATAAGATAGAGACTAATAGTTTCTTTTCATCTTTAAAGCGCCAATCACAACAGATGTCGCCTGTTTGTCCTCTACTGAAATGTTAGATACCTCTTGGTTCAGTTGTGTATAGAAACAGATCAGACTTCTCTCGTAGCCCAGACTGCCCATACGAGAGCAGCCCGATCTAGGTCCACACATTTTACCTTTACATTTACATTACCAATAATGCAGCAAACGAGAAACCAACGATGCATTTTTGCCATCGCGTTAAGGGTTAAATTTCGTTTTTGCGTCTTTTCGCCTGGCGTCTTTTCGTTATTTCGCATGGCGTTATTTCGTTATTTCGCGTGGCGTTATTTCGTCTTTTCGAGTGGCGTCTTTTCGTTATTTCGTCTTTTCGCATGGCATCTTTTCGTCTTTTGGCTTGGCGTTCTGGCGGGGCGAAAAGACGAAATAACGCCAGGCGAAAAGACGAAATAACGAAAAAACGCCACGCGAAATAACGAAAAGACGAAATAACGCCAGGCGAAAAGACGAAATAACGAAAAGACGCCATGTGAAAAGACGAAAAATAAGAGTTTAAAATGGCGTTATTTCGCATGGCGTTTTTTCGTCGTTTTCGCCCTCGTTTTTCGTCATTTCGCGTGGCGCATTTCGTTTTTTCGTCTTTTCGCCTGGCGTTATTTCGTCTTTTCGTTATTTCGCTTGGCGTTTTTTCGTTATTTCGTCTTTTCGCTTGGCGTTATTTCGTCTTTGCGCCGCGCCATAACGCCAGGTGAAAAGACGAAAGAACGAAATAACGAAATGGCACAAACAAGCCACCATAGTTCCCAGCCTGTAAGCTAGTATAGGTCATCCTGAAGTTCTTGGCAGTCTTTGATGGTCTTCACATTTCTGTAAACGATACAGTCATCGGCAAATAGTCTTGTCTTGGATTCAACATAGTTGGTAAGTTGTTAATGAATAGTAGAAGAGCAATGGACCCAAGACTGTGCCTTGTGGTACTCCACTGATGACGGGTACTTTATCTGATGTACCTCAGGTGCATGTTCTCATACCATCAAGATGCAAACAAATCTCTCATTTGCCTGTTTTATAAAATAATAATTGTTGCAGAAACACAAGTGGATGAGAGTGTCTCTCATAAGCTGTAATTCATTAGACAGACGCATATTTATTAGGTTAAATTTCAATTATTTTTTTCTACACCATACTTGATTCATATTGGTTCGGGTGCACTGCTCCGAACATGATCCTATATACTTGAATCTTGCTGAAAAGTTCTGTTTCACAATCGTAAAAATAGATTTCTGTCCTTGGGGGGGGGGGGGGGGTAACTACCTATATATGACATAGTACGGATGTGCAGCGTGAATAGCCCCCTTTTTCAGCGCTGCCAGGTATACGATAAGCCCCCTTGTCCTAAGAAAAAGTATATGACTGACCCAGTTTTTCATCATTGTTATATGCATGGTCCCATTTTCTGACATCCCTGTTTGAAAATGCTCATATTTTTGCTCAGATATTCGTATCAGCTAAGAAACCAAAAGTTTAATATTCATTTGTAAGCTTTGTAAGAGGGTATAAAAAAACAACAAAAAAACAGTATATGAATATGTAAACATTTTGTTCCATCAAGTATATGAATAGGTCATTATTTTTCGAAGACCAGGTATATGATTGAGGTAGGTTTCGAAAAACTGGCCTGCACACCCGTACCAAAATTACCCTCTAGTTAACCCCCCCCCCCCCCCCCCCCCCCCCCCCGAGGATATGTCAGCCGAATTATTTCACCAAAAAAGGAAACTTATGAATGAACTGGGTAATTTTGCGTGGTTTAAATAATAAAATAAAAGCAAACGCAGCTATAAATGCAAAATTACATGTTTCTTTGCCAGGTTCGTGTTCAATACTTGATCACAGAACCACGGTCTTTGTATGGAGAGTCCCTAACAGAACGTAACACCACACTCAAAAATCACTTGATTCAGGAGCATTACTCGGTGCACACCGAACGGCCGAATCAAGTACACCCGGAATCGTCGGTAAAAGCTGTAACCCAAACTCAAAACTTCTCATACTCCCCAACAATGGTGTATTTCTATCGCCCAATCATCATAGGTATTGTGCTCTCTATACCATACCTGCCTGCCTGCCTGTCTATCTATCTGTTCATTTAAATATACTTAAGTGCATTGTTGCAGAGACATACAAGTGTATAAGCAATCTGTCACCAGAATACATAAGAAACCTTGTAAACTTAAAGGAATCGATCGTGCCAGTATCACGTACGATATCTGTGAAAATGCTGTCAAGGCCCAAACCGTTTCATATGGCCAATGCTCATTCAGGTTCCAGTCTGTCCGGATGTGGAACTCCCTTCCAAACGATACGAAGAAAGCTACAGATGCGCCAGATTTGCGCCTGGACGGACCTGAGTTGCAGACGTGTTATCTGCCGCGCTTCAAGAAGTTAGTAAACATGTATCCTTGGTTACTGATATATTTTTGTTTTAGCTGAAACTGTTTATTTATAGTTCACATGTTATTTTATTATTTACAGTTTTATTGCTTTTTATTGCTGCAGGAATAACATACGTACTGGAGTAGTCTACAGATGTGTTTTAAAAATAACTAAAGTTCATAGTTGTGAATATAAATGTTTCAGAAACATCAAAATTTAAACATCCTGCTAGGTGTCTTTTTTTCCGTTTTGCATCATCGAACCTAGTCAGGCAGTCATCGTTGACTTTCGCTTTTCGCAAATAAGGCCCCTTGCATCCTCCATCTTAAGGATCCTATAATCTTTACGAATATGCCATAACAATAGATGCAGTGGCTTAGTCCATGACCTTGACCTTATCTCTAGCAATGCATCGTAAAAAATCCAATTGCATGATAGACATAGATAGAATATTTATTTTGCGTCGAATACATTTAACATATAACACAAGCATAATAACAAGCACAAAATATATCTCAGAGTATGCATAGGAAATCTATAGACATATATACATTGTGAGACTTTAGGTAAATAAACTTTGAATAAACAATGATGTAAGCATGATGTATCTATAACTATGTAATATGCTTATTGCTATTTTGTTGTGTTTCATGCATGCAAAATACTTTTCCCTCTTAGTTTTATAGTAATTCCTATGTAGATTATCTACTCATAATCTACTCATATATGTGATAAACAATGGCTGTTTTTACATATTATTTTACATCTGTTAGGTCGGAAATCAGCTCTTGTCGCGTAAGTTATCCGTTGTACAATATAAATAACATGCGGAAAATAAAGTCTTGTATCTTGTATGACATCAAAAGGAAAATAAAACTACAGACTCTCTCTCTCTCTTCCCCAGCGAGAGGAGCGCGAGATCGAGGGGTTGCAGGTTCCAGCTTCCCCCGAGGCACTGCGTTGGATCCTTGAGCAAGACTCGTTATTCTCTGCCTAGAACCAAAACAAACAAAATCTCCCCCCCCCCCAGCGAGATAATTGAAAAACTAGAAACGATACCAAGTACTGTATAACAAAACAAGGACTAAACACTAGTTTATAACACACACACGGACACACGCGCGCACAAAAAAGCTCTGAAAAAGACCAGTTGACTGGTCATTTTCAGAGTTTTTTTTAAATATCTCCAGAAAAAATTACGCACGCAATAGTGGGGGCAACAATTAAATCAACAGAACCACCACCGTAGAACGGACAGCAGCAGAAGCCACCGGGGGGGGGGGGGGGGGCTGGGCTTGGGCTTTGGATTACAAATTGTGCTAGCTGCAGAACGACGTCTAGATTCTACATTGACGTAGCGTGATGCTTTTCCGAGAGGACAATATTTCTTTCAAATATTCGTCTGTTTCTGAATTGGGCATTTTCTGGTAACGAAGGTCTAGCTAAGCTATGTGGACGCACATGTTGAACTGTCCCTTTGCTGACAGATATTACTTACTCTCACCTTCATTTCTTTCCTATATTATTTGTATACAATGTATATGTAGCATAATCATATATGTGTAGTTTTTGTTGTAAAATGCTCTTCTATATCATGGAGGGAAATAAAGAATCATCTGCCCTAAATAGCTAGTTACATTTTACCCACGCAGGTGACATACAATGCCTATGTTTCTACAAAATCATTGCACAGAGCCACTCTTTTCCTAAGATAAATATACAATTCTTTCCCTCCGTGTATACTCTTGCGATCGTGTACTATAATTATTAAAACGTGAGTGTTGATTTAGAATAATAATAATGATAACAAACAAATAACAAGAAATATCTTTAAAAAAGATATTCAGCGGCATTTAAATAAAGTCCGGTTGTAATTGGAAGATGTTTTATGCACAATAGATTGGTGTTAGATGTTGATTGATTGGATGAGGTGAAAATTGAAGGTTGCCAACGTGAAAGTTTGACTCAGAGTATGTGAACGATGTCTTTTGCAGATCAAAGGGATAAAGTGTATTGTAAGCCTGTTGTAGGGACACGGTGAAAATTTGTAATTAGTCTGGAAAGTCAGTTGGTGGAGGCGTTGCATTGTAAAAGAGAAATGTAAGTTTAAGCATTGATCTGGCTGCGTAGGTTTCAAAGCCCCTGTTACACTTTTGCATTATTATAAGTAGTTCATAACTAAGAATGTTAAGAGTTATAGTATATTTTGTATATTTATTTGTATTTTTGTATAAACGTGGAGCCTTCGGATATTCTAGGCTAAAAGTGATGAAATAAACTAGAAAATAATAATAATAATAATAATAATAATAATAATAATAATAATAATAATAATAATAATAATGAACAGAAAAGGAAAAGTTTGCATTACGTGTCTTAGACAGGTATTTTAATTTTCGACTTCAATGTAAAATGGCGATCTGAAACTTTCGATGAAATAGAATCATTGTGCAGTCAATCGCTGTACTAAATATGAACACAGAGGTATTTAGGATCCATGATATGAACACCCTTCACAAAATAGGTGACATACAATGGCATGCATTTTATGTAAGTGTGGAGTCAGTTTGGCTATGGGCCGAACTTGCCCCGACTTAAGTGGCCGAACTTGCCCCTGACAGACTATTTCCAAAAATCACGTGACAGCTCCTTTTAAGATGCAGGAGAAGAAATTAACAATTTTTTATATCAAAGCACATAATCCATTCGTAATAAAAATATAGAATTTAAATCAGAATCCTAACACATCTTTGGATAAGTAAAAAGAAAAATTACTATGAAAAATTTACTAATCATGCAAGAAAACGAGTTTTCCGGTACAATATCAATCTATCCTTCAGCAATGCAGCCATTGTGTACTCATGTAGACAAACTCGTCGCAAGTAATTTCCAAATATGTTTCCCAGCCCCATAACTTAGTTTACATGCTAAATATAGCCACATGCCGAACTAGCCCTGGTCTCCCCTATAAACGTTCTTCTTTAATAAATGTAAAAGGCCATGCGATGGTTCTAAGCTTTTTTAAAAGCTAACCTTGTAATGATATTAGTTGTATTTATCTACATGCGTAGGCTATTTATAGTAACTACGACAGAACATACCGAAATATACCGGATGTCGCCGATTGCGACACGTTTTTTTGAGACAACTCGTCGACAGATTTTGAGACAATTCGGCGACACTTTATGAGACAACTCGACGACACCTTTATTCTTAGTGAGGCATTGGAAGGGTTTTTAAGGATACAGAGATTTTGGCCAAAAACTTAAAGGGATATAAAGAAAATCACATACCTATAATTAATAGGTTAAAGCAGTGACTATTCGGTAACTTCGGTAGGTTTGGCTGAATTCGGTTCGGTTACAGCTTTTAGACACAACCGGGTGAAATTGGCAACCCGGCTGAGCCGGATACTTCAAAACAAATAGCCCCAACATCTTTTAAACAAAAGGTGATAATGTTGAAAAAGTTTTGATTTTTGTTATATAAACAGGCAATTCCAGACAGAATGGAATTCTTTTAAACAGGACTCGAAGAAAACTGCTGTGATTTTCTTTAAATTATAGTCCGTTTCAATGAATATAGATAGCATACTCACGCCATACAACCGGCTACTTAGATGACAGGTTACTAACAATGATGACAGATACGGGATTTTATGTCCCATGAAGGGTAGGTTTTAATTTTCGGTTGGCAAAATTGTTAGTGAAGCCCTCTTGTACTCTGTGGTGGGTGAGTACACTTGTTAGTGTTGAGAGATCCTACAGAAACAACATGACCTTATATCTCTCACAAATAAAGCCACACTTGATCATCATTTCAAAGGTTTCCCAAGAAAAGTCACAAAAAACTGTTATCTGTTCAGGTTGTGCGCCTATCTGCCAAAGTCTGCTGTCTGCACTTATATACAATAAAACTACTATCATTCAGCTACATTTCTGTCAAATTTTCTGCCAATTGTCTTTGATGACAGGTCATGAATTTTAGTGGCTAACATTGATGACAGGTCATAATTATAGAAAGTTACTTTAAATCAACATATTTCCTCAGCCTTTGGTCTCAACTGAGAGCATAAATCATCTTCCATATTGTATTCAGGTCAAAATAATCTTATCTGCCAGTTGGTTAACTGATATCGAGTATAGGCAAACAGTCTAGATCCAGACCAGCACTGTAGAAACAGGGTCCATACTGTTTCTTTACCGGGCTACGTAGCACAGTGGGTAACGTGTCTGGCAACAGATGCGAGTCTGACTGCAGATCCAGGGGTCACCAGTTCAATTCAGGCCCAGTCCCATTCTTTCGTAGAGATTGATCATGAAATAATTTCTATGGTCATTCTCCTTCCTTCTGCTGAATCATTCAAGAAGGGTTGTTGTCAGTTACAAGCAAAAGTATTTGCATGAAGTACTGGTTAACTGCTTGTTCAAGTTTGCCCAGAAAAAATTGTGGTTAGGTGAACTGACAATCCCGCCATGACCTTAGCTGTTGACTTGGGACGTACAGCAACAAAAAAAAACAAAAAATACTGTTTCTTAGAGGATATAGATACAAAAAATAACTCAAAATGTACGTCTAGATCAGATATCATATAGATGCCAAATAGGCGTATCTACTTTTCAGTAAAATCTTGAGTTGTAATATCAGTTATTTCATAATTTCTGCTTTAAGGACAGGGTTTGGTTTGTGTTGTGCCACTTCCTGGTCATTGCTCATGTTATTTTTTTTTCTTGCAGTACCAGTACCTGGGGACAATATTACACCTCCCCTTTACATATCAACGGAAAGTTGTGCATCACTGTTACAGGCTGAATGGCAAGAGATAATATCCTGATCTCTCCACACAGCAAAATATATTCAGACTTTATATGGTATAAATTTACACCATGTGTTGTTTAAAGCTAAACAGGCATGGTGCCTACTGGCGTTTTGACTGTTATCTATTGTGTTGTGCTTTGGTTACCAAAGTATTTGTTAAACAGATTTTGGCAGTGGATCACAACTTGGAATATTTAGAGTTTGAGGACCCCTTAGATTGACCTCTATTGATGGATCCCTATCGTAAAAATTTGTAAAACAAATACTTTGATCACCAAGGCACAACACAATAGATACCAGGCAAGATGCAAGCAGACACCATGCCTGTTTAGCACATGATGTTAACTTGCATACCTTAATAAAGGCTGAAAATATTTTGTTTTGGGGAAAGATCTGGTTGCCATTCAACCTGTAACAGTATTTCACAACTTTCTGTTGATTCATATAGTGGAAGAGAAATTTTGTCACCAGGTACTGGTACTACTTTGAACAAAAATAACATGAGCAGTAACCAGGAAATGGCACAACTCAAACCAAACCCTGTCCTTAAAACCACAACGTGCAATAAACTGATATTACAAAAATAAATAGAGAGTATGATCAGGAAATACTACAATCACAAACTGCAGACATACCCATGGCACCGCGAGGAATAGCTACACAACAAATACGAGACACCAGGAAGACAAATTAAGC
The DNA here is from genome assembly GCA_964019695.1 of Loripinus fragilis. Taxonomy (NCBI): domain Eukaryota; kingdom Metazoa; phylum Mollusca; class Bivalvia; order Lucinida; family Lucinidae; genus Loripinus; species Loripinus fragilis. Next base: position 9,362,170 of record OZ026521.1, on the reverse strand, counting down.
AAAGCAACCATCTCTCTCTTCCCCACCCAGATGATTGCAAAACTAGAATGGACATAAAGTAACGTACAACAAAACATAGAACAATTACAGACTGCCACAATGGGAGTTACAATAAACAACAAGTCAACAACAACAGAACCACTGCCCTAGAACAGACAGCAGCCCAAGCCACCGAGGGGCTTAAATGCATTCTACTGGCACCAAATCTCCAACCCAGATTCTGCCAACGTTGAAGCACAAGAAATGCCCATGCTGCATGGAAGCCTTCTAACTATTGCAATGTATCATCATGGAGAAACACTCCAATCAAATTAACACACTAAGATGAAACAAAGAAAAGGGCCCACAGACAAAGCTCAAGATTTCACTGAAAAGTGGATATGCCCATTTGTCATTTTACTGATATCTGATCTAGAATTTGTATTTTGAGCTTAATTTATGTATCTATGTCCCCTAAGAAACAGTATGGACCCTGTTTCTAAGGTGTATGGTCTGGATCTAGACTGTTTACCTATGCTCAATATCAGTTAGCCAAGATTAGTTTGTACTGAATGCAAAAGGGAATATGATTTATGCCCTCAGTTGAGACCAAAGACTGAAGATATATGTTGATTTAAAGTAACTTTCTATAATTTTGACCTTTCATCAATGTTAGCCACTAAAATTCATGACCTGTCATCAAGGACAGCCACTTCAAAATTGATCTGTTGACAAAGGCAGCCATTTTTCCTCTACCTGTTGTCTTTGATGGGCTCCAATAACTTTATAAAATCAAACTGCGGCTTCAAATTTAGCAGAAATGTAGCTGAATGATAGTAGTTTTATTTTATATAAGTGCAGACAGCAGACTTTGACAGAGAGACACACAACCTGAACAGATAACCGTTTTTTGTGACTTTTATCAGGAAACCTCTGAAATGATGATCAAGTGTGACTTTATTTGTGAGAGATATAATGTCAGCATGTTTCTGTAGGATCTCTCAACACTACCACGTGTACTCACCCACTACAGAGTACCAGAGGACTTCTCTTACAATTTTGCCCACAGAAAAGTATAACCTACCTTCATGGGACATAAAATCCCGTACCTGTCATCATTATTAGTAACCTGTCATCTAAGCAGCTGGTTGTAGGGTGTGAGACTTGCAGATGTAAGATTGTTTTAGATTGGTGGATAACTTAGATAGTCCGTTTCAAAGAGCAGGACATAAAATCCCGTATCTGTCATCATTGTTAGTAACCTGTCATCTAAGCAGCTGGTTGTAGGGTGTGAGACTTGCAGATGTAAGATTGTTTTTGATTGGTGGATAATTTAGATAGTCCGTTTCAAAGAGCATAGATAGCAGACTTGCAGATGTAAGATTGTTTCTGATTGGTGGATAATTTAGAGTAAAGTCGATTATAGACAGCTCCCGCTGAAAAAAAAATATACAACAAAACAAAACAAAAAATCATTTTAAAGAGCTCACTTAACACTTCATTAGGAGAAGAACTAGATACGCTTTTAGTTTCCGTTCAAATCCTTTTGTATTTTGTTGTGTATGTCATGAATAGAAATAAAATATGTTTAAACTAGAATACACCATTAAGCCTTTCATTAAGATCTAATAAGTGTTGGAAAACATAATCATTTACAGAAAGGTTAATTTCTGCAGCCTACCAGCTGCCTTGTGATAGTGCTATTCAAATACACATTAGGCCTTACTTGTTGTTACAAAACAAATATACACTACCACTTTTGATCAGCTTGTGCATGCGAATGAATGCATATTCAGCTCGTTTTGCCATATTTAGAAAGGGACCTTTAAGGTATATACAGAGGGATATAGTGAATCAACTGAGCCGATAGATGCTGTAAATATTTTGCCTCTAGCGAGATGCGAACCCACGACCTCGACAACACCGCCTAGCACTACACCAGACATTGACGCTACCAACTGCGCCACTGAGACATCCCCCAAAAAGGATGTTCAGGAAGCGCTGATATTGACGACGCCTGATGCAGTACATGTCGTATATTGGTTCCTTTTCAATGCATGGCATCTTTTTCGTTCGCAAGTGAAAGCCTGATGGATCCAAGGATACAAGTGAAATTAGATAAATATCAGAAGTGCGGAAATATAATTTCACAAACATCATTGCTTTCGAGCAATATATGTATGTATGTGAAGTATCAATGGACAACACTAGATAGATGTGTAGTTCGCTAATTCTGCAGGACAGGGTTCTCATCGAACCATCAATTTACCAAAAGATGATCAGACGGTATAATGATGAGTAGGTTCAAACAGGCTGAGTTTTTCTCTGTTGGAGAATGTCAAAGCTCCGAGCATTTACGTGTAGTCTTAACTGACTCAAATGGTTATTTTTGAAATATCCTGTGTCAAAGAAAATATTAAGTATCTGCATATTTTCGAACAGTTCAGGTTTGCTAGCAGTAGCTGTCTGATCAGACGTAAATTGTTCGGGTGGTCACGCTTAATGAATCATGTCATGCTGTGTTCTTTGGAACACCAGTGATTGGTTTACTAAGAATGCATATGGATGAGTTCATTTAGGTTTGACTATCAATTGTCTTGTTAGCTCTTGATATATTATGCTACGAATGGAATGAAAATATGGCTAGTCAATTATTTTATAAGAGAAATATGGCAAACGCATTTACTGGCACGTCAAAGTTCGCATGCATTCACACACATAGCCTTTCTCTAGGCCTAGAACTACTCAAATAATGTTTTTCTTCTGATTTTCATATAACACAATATTTCTTCTTTGTGGCTAGTCTATAGGCATTGCTAAGTTCTAGGCCTACTATTCGCCACACAACCTACATTTATAGACTAGCAAGAAAAATTCATTTTAATTTTATACTTGCATTATTAACAAGACTTTTATTTGCAGACTAGTACATGCTAGAGAACCACTGTACTCGAACAGCCCAGTCATCGTGTGTTGGTTGCAGTCGACGAGTGCACAGAGTAGTGTACATAGCTGTTAAAAAGGGATATAAAGTTACTGTTCATGGGATATAAAGTTATTATAAAGCATTTTTGTTCCAGGTGTTAACAATTAATATGAAAAAAATCCATGATAGGATATTACATAGATGATAAAAGTGCTTAATGTAACGGTGAAAAGAAAATTCAAGTGTCTAAACTTTTATCCGCTGTGACTGTAGAAGAAATGTATTAGCTAAAACCGAAACTGATCTGCCACCCTTTTGGTGTAAATTTTTACTTACTCTTATACTACAGTAATAAGTGGTAAACATTTCCCAGTGACAAATCCTAAATATTTCTACCTTTTCTATTGTGCCACACCTTTTGGCGTAAATTTACACTTATTTTCCTACTAAAACAGATAAATGCCATCATCTCAACACTGAAAAATGTTTAAAATGGCAACCTTTTTTGTTGAAGTTATTCTCTGGATCATTACAATTCAACAGAAAATAGCTTTAAAGCAGTTTAAATGTTAAATCAAGACCAGTGGTAGTGCGCCTGCCACCATTCTTTCATCTTATAACAACTAACGTACAAATGATGAAGACCCAGATTAGTCTTCATATGAAAAGGTAAATGCCATAATCTCTTTTGTCTTTATTAAAAACTTTAGTTCCTTCTTTGTTTTAACCGTAAAGCCCATTTTTAGACCATGTACTCTGCTGCATGAAGACATAATTATAAACTGTTCGATAGTCGTAGATTCAGCTCAATTTAGTGACTTTCAACATTCCTCACTAAGACAGTGTTGTTTTATTTTTTTGTTTTGATGCTTTACGTCCCAAGTCAACAGCTATGGTCATGACGGGATGGTCAGTTCACCTAACCACAATTTTTCCTGGGCAAGCTTGAACAGGCAGTTAACCAGTACTTCGCGCACATACTTTCGCTTGTAACTGACAACAACCCTTCTTGAATGATTCAGCGGAAGGGAGGAGAATGACCATAGTAATAATTTCATCATCAATCTCCACAAAAGTATAGGACCCGGCCGGGATCAACCTCGCGACCCCTGGATCTGCAGTCAGACGCGCATCTGTTGCCAGACACGTTACAGACTGCGCTAGGCAGCCCGGTAAACACAGTGTTGTGACAAGATTAGTTATGGTACTAAGGTAGCCTGGAGAAACTCTCCATTCAGCTATTTCAGACCGCAAAGGCCTATGATTCTACTCGTAAGCTCTGTCCCTTATGAGCTTCTTGTGTAGGGTAATAAAATCTCCCATAGCGCAAAACTATGCCAAACGCACTTTTTTGAAAAAGCACAAAAGTAAAAAATTACATATGTAGGGCGTTTCATTCCTTTTGCATCATTCTTAATGCTTTAGATAAAGGATATTCTATGAAAACTGATTTTTTTCTCGAAAAACAACAACAACAAGTTACAAATGTATTTTATAGTGTTTTCAACTTCACAAACTCCAAATAACTGATCAGACAAATGTCTCTTGATTTTTTTTGCGTTTGTAGATGTTAAAACTTACGTTATGATCCCTCTAAATGCGCTTAAGTATACCGACAGCATTACCGACCGTTCGAAAGCCGTATTTCTCGGTTGACAGTGGCTTTACGCAGTATCGACTCGGTCGCCAGCAAAATATTACTCTCAGGGAGCTTAAATCTTAGCATGCTGGGTAATTTTACATCCTTCTGTGAAATAAGATATATGAAATATTAATTCAGATATCTTATTTACCAAATTATATGATATCTTATATTTCATTATACAAGATATCTTGTATTTCATTATATAAGACATCTTATTTATCATATAGATATCTGAATTACATAAATAAATGTATAAGATATCTATTATAGGATATAAGATGTCTACACCGACCTCATGCATGTATTACTATTTTGATAGTGTAGACTGATTGTGCCGTAAATTGGCCGTGAAGGGGTGTAAAGTGCATCTGCGTACACAGATTGTCAGCATATCGGCTGCTAATTTTGACTAAATATATATTCTGCTGTATCGTCTACTAGAGCTGCTTGTCACTGTAGCAACCAGTATGGATCCAGATCAGACTGCTCCCCACACTGTTTCTTGATATAAGCATGTAGCAGATGACTTAAGCAGATGACATTTTCAGATGCACTTTCTTCGTAGCAGGCGAAGGGTATAACCAGTGCCAGTTCCTTGATAGCGCTCCTACACAAAGCTGGACAAATTATCTACACATGGCATATTATCAATCTTGCATGAAACACAGCATCAGTTTCAAAATGGCAGCGTCCAGCGTTTCTGTCTAAAACGCGCGGAACACTGTTCGTATCTGTGGATTTCCAAAGAAGTAAGTATATTTTTAGTTTCCATTTTAATTTAGTGGTGCAAACAGTTCCCATGGGAAAACAGGAAAATACGCGAAAAGGTTGTAATTAAGCAATAGAGAATCGTCTCGAGAGAGTAATATGAACTCCAACGAACTAAATCATGAATCAAGACTCATATTATGTTACCAGAATCATTAATAATCGGGAGGCTGTAGTTTCCCTCATTCACTGGTCTAGTAGACACATGCTTATGTTGACTTTGTGTGTGTTTTTGTTTCTTCATGTTTTCCGGAAAACGCTCTACACTTAAAGGGGGGAAGGGGGTGGGGGCAGGATAGTATGTTTAAACTCTTTGCCTGTCAGCGGATTGTCAGTTACAAGCGAAAGCATGTGCACGAATAACTGGTTAACCGCCTTTTCAAGCCTGCCCAGGAAAAAGTGTGGCTAGGTGAACTGACCGTCCCGCAATGACCATAGCTGTTGACTTGGGACGTAAAGCAACAAAACCAACCAACCAACCTGTCAGCGGATAATTTTGTTGTCTGCTGTCGATCTTTGCAGACAGCTTGAACCGAGATCAGATCAGAAACGACAGTCACAGAAAATCGGGCCTGACCTTGAACCAAACTATTTGACTCTGTTATAGTTTTCCTGAAAGAGTTTATTGAAAAAAAAAAAGAATTATTATCTAGCATGCGACGAGTAAAGCATATTATATGACATTGTATATATCAAACCTATATTTTAACAATTAGCATGAACAACGTCTTGATTAAAAACATCAGGTGCCCCCACCCCGTCACGCACCACACCCCTTTTAGCGCCGTGGGTAATGCCTTCGGTACTTCTTTTGAGTACAATTTTATTATTCTTTATTCACTCCAGGATACAAGCATTATAAGGCCTAAATGAAATATATGTTTGGTTACTGTTGCATACCAACAACATTTAGGGTAGGTAGGTAGGGAAATTATTAAATTTTGTTATAACATTTAATTACGAAAATAGTTACAAAATCTGAAAAAGTGCCCATTTTAGGTATTTTTTCTCCAAAGACCATTTTAATGTTTATGGTAGGGTTAAAAACAATAGGGTGGTAGGCAACAGGAACCACATATATATTTCATTTAAGCCTAAGTAACAACAGGGGGTACAATAGATATCTGACAAATACATGTAACATGGCGGCAATATTAATTATAATACTACTTGGAAAACAACAGAATGAATCAACTTCATTTGAGAAACAGAGTATATATACTGCTCAACTAAAGTTTAGCACGGATTTAAACATGATGCCCCACTTTGAATGAACATGAAACATTTTATTTGATGTTATCAACATGAATGGGGATCTTGAATTTGACGTTTATTCGTGTCCGCCAGACAAAAGATAATCTGGTTAGGCGCCAGTGGATTGACGTTAAATTTGATGTCATGGGCATGTAAAGGATACACATCTACATCGAAAATTGAAACTTTTGATTCTAATGTAAAGCAAAAGGTCCGTAATGATGAAAAACGTAAAAAAACATCAAAGTGTAACACCCGTTTATGCCACGTTTTACCGTTACATTATGACGTTAAAATGGTATTTTTCCACTTCTTGACTTTTCAGCGAACTGAATCAAGCGGTCAAGTAATCCAACTCTGACAGCGGATTTTTTGTTTTTGTCTTTTTAAGTTGATGAAGGGAGAGAGGATCCAAATACATGTGCCATTATAAGCGGACCAACATCGCCCCGCCCGCAAAACGCCACTTAAATTGCGTTTCTCTGGCGGGCCGATGATGGCCAGCATTGAGTGCTGGCTTGGTAGATCTCTGTGGTTGTTCAGGGGATTCGGACCGGTATTGCTAAGAAAACATAGCTTTATGATTTTTTCAGGATGGAGGGGTCCCAACCCCCTGTCTATCCCCCCCCCTGGGTTCGCAAATGCAGGTCACATGACCATGAAGGCCGCCACGCCCATATATGATTAAATCCTTTAAAAATATTTTTCTACAGTACCAAATGAGACGTGGTATGTAGCATTTGGGATAAGGGGCATACCAAGTCTGTTCAAATGATGATCCTAAATTGACCTTGACGCACTTAGGGGACACACTTAACGTCAATGTGGAATTTGCTTCCTAATGCATTTTAATGATAGAAAACAAATGGAAAAAAACTGTTTTTTGGAAAACTATTGAAACCAAAGTCATTCTTCTCACTTGATATGTTCAACCTAATGAGACAATGACTATAAATAAGTTCAATAGGTCAAGGTTGACCTATGACCTTTCAGCCAAAGTCACTCATATTGGAGTCCATCAATATTTAAAGCATAATTTTCTCAGAAACAACTTGGCCAATTGAACTCAAATTTCATATTTAGACTCCTTACAATAAGTTGGTTAATTTTATATAATTTGTTTTGTCCCATAACCAGATGGCTACCACCCCATATACGGTAAAACCATTTAAAATCTTCTTCTCCAGAACCAGAAGGCTATTGACCCTGGGAATTGGTATGTAGCATCGAGGATGGTTGGCAAACCAAAATTGTTTAAAAAAATGAAACTAGGTTGACATTGACCTGCCTAACGTCAAGGTCAAATGTGCTTCATAATTTATTCAGGGAGGAAAAATGAAAACTTGATTTTTTGAAAACTGTTGAAGCCAAAGCCATTATTCTCACTTGATATGGTTAACCTAATGAGATAATGACTATAAATAAGTTCAAAAGGTCAAGGTTGATCTTTGACATTTCAGCCAAGGTCGCTCACATTGGAGTCTCATATATATATAAAACATAGTTTTCTTTTAACACATGAGACCAATTGGCCTTAAATTTCATATGAAGACTCCTTACGATATGTTAGCCAAAATTTATACAAATTGTTTTGGACCGTCACATTTCAAAGCAAAATGCCTGCCACGCCAACATATGGTAAAACAAGTTGACCTTGACCTGTTTTAACATTATTTCTCAGTGTGTAAACTGAAATAAACATCCTGTACCCGTTCCTCCTAGCTCTCGCCTTATAAACATGAAAAACAACACTCGTGCGTAACCAGTAGTCGGAAAAATGCGTGTAAATTAGGTACATGTACACGTTTCGATTTATATTATTAGCGATACAGACAGTACACATTCGAACAAGGTAAGAAATGCCTTTTCATCTATTTAGGCCTTGAGCTGGCTATAGACCCCCCTCCCCCCCAGGGGGAATTTTGTACACTATGATTTTCTGAAACTACATTATACAGGACACAAAATAAAATATGTTAGCCCTCTGAGAGTGGCAGCGTTAACGTGTAACAGCACGTTATATACGTTACCCCACAAAATAGCATTAAACGTCCCTGAGAAAGTCTCAACCATGACGTATTCGTACATATTTGCATGCTGACACAGGTTTATGAACTTCTTATAACACAATTACATATTTTTAGTATTGATTATATAAATGTATTGAGTAATTACCGTTGTATACGTTACTTAGTGTTTCCTGCGTTATTTCCTAAAGTCAATATGGTATTTATTGACTAAAAGTGTATTACATCTGTCACAGAATATAGTAAATCTATAAGGCTGCTACTTAAATGACTTTAAGTTCTTTATTAATGTCGCTTACACTATTTTTCAGGTCAATGTTATGTATGTTACCTTCAAAATAGCATTAAACATTTAAGTTAATGTCTCTAACACGCACTGTTTATACTTATTTGCATGCTTGCACAGGTTTATGTACTTCTTTTAACAAGGTCTACCTATTTTAAGTATTCATTTAATAAATGCCTTGAACTTTAACTGCTATGTGTGTTACCAAATGATACATAAGTTATTCTGAGTATCTATATAGAAGTTGTTGACTATACATGTATAAAGTCTGTCAGAGCATTTAGAAAATCTATAAAGCTGAAATAAATTGAAGTTCCTTATTAATTTATGGTGACTTAAACTAATTATAAAATGTGATCTATCAACCTTCGCTGTTTGCTCACATAAACAGTATAGATACCATGCATTCAAATCGGAAGTTCTGAAAGACAGTCACTGTGAAACAGCTCAGTTCTGGGCAAGGTATATGGATATGATGCAGACGGTGTTGACACTGATTAGTGCTACAAGGAAAACAACTTTGAATTGCATGTCATCTCTATCTGTATGCCTTGTTCCAAATGTTCATTACAAACGATCACAACAACTACGCACAATATGTACCTGTGTAACTGATTACACTCATAAATTTGATACACATGGCAGATGCAAAGAACTTCTCGAACAAAATGGGTTTAGTGTGTCACAACCATTTGTTCTTTGCTTGAGAAATGCTTTTGACATAACTATCAGGCAAACAATTAAGAGGTATTATAGGCTTCAGCAACTAGAACTAAGCTTGGTACTACAGATGGAATAGTGTATTACTCATCACATCAGAGCTCAATATACTATGTATTGAAACAACTCTTCAATGCACTGAAATGAAATATTCAATCTTCTCAGATGCAAAGTAGAATGAGTACTAGAGGCAGTTTCAGGCTTCACCAATCCTTATAGTTCTAGTTTTGAAGACAATGAACTACTTTTTGTCTTTCTGTGTGCCTGCTAAGCCTGGCATAGCTTAGGATCTTATTGAGGCTGATGACATTGGAATGAAGGCTGTTGCAGATTTCATTGACTCACTTTTAGTTTAAAAAATCTGTCTTTCACAACCCCATAAAATGCTACAAGCTAATAGAGTTTTGATGCTTGCGAGGTCAAGCAAGAAGAATTGCCCAATTTACAAAACTAAAACAGCCAATGAGAGCTTAAAGGAGCGTCTTTGGTAAGCATGACCTTCTTTCTATTGGACATAATGTTGAGTTGACACTGCCGTTCCTTCTGGGACCTGTACCATGGTCACTGTCAACTCCTGATAGAATTTCCACCAACACTGACAAGTCCAAACTTCAGCATGGCTTGCAATCACACATTGAACCAACATTAGATTGGCCATGTAGTGCTGCACATAACGTTGATGTTAATGCCGTAACTACGAAGCATAATAGCTTTTCCTGTCACCTTCATGGATCTGATGGCACCAGTATTCAATCAGGCAGTAAAGGCGGGGCATGTTGGTTTTGTCACTGATACATATATACAATGTATAAGCAGCAGTCTATAAAGTCTTACAAACATTCTCGCAGAGGATAGCCTGGGTGTTTTGTTCAACAATGGTGTATGCAACAAAAGGTGCACCTTCTGAATGTCAACAGCATTGGCCAGAATATGGGGGAAGAGATCTACAGTAATACACTATTTAACAGATTGTGACACTACCAATGTGCCGATGTATTAGTACCACGGAAAACTGATAGAGAACCCCTCCCCCACTAGTGCATCAACATTCTAAGAAGGGTAGGAAAACAAATAAAGAATTGCTCTAGGCACTCATCAGTGATATGAAGCCCTAACATGTGCTATTTATGTAATTGTGAATAAGCTGCAGTAAAAAAGTACCAAAGCCATACACATATACTGACTACTTCAAATGGCATGAACATGAGCTTACCTCCACCCTGCTTTTCTGTCCTTAAGATGTACATACAAAGATTGAATTATCAAGTCTTTCCCATGAAAACAAGTGAGGCTTTCCAGATATGGACAAAATGTGTGAAAAATAAATGGGAAGGAAATCGAGTACCTCTGGGTGAAAGAAAACTTGATTGTATCCTTACAAAAGAGCCACAGAATTATGTTTCACAGTTTGTGTGATATGGTGTTACCATGTTCAAAACTCAACAACTCAAACCTTATAAAAGGTAGAAACATTAATATTTGCAGTTTCCAAAAGGTACATAAACATTCTTTAATACAAAATGAGCTAGTAAGCACATTCACATTAAAAAATATCAAAGTATATTAGTTTCATAAATCATTTATATAGGAATAAAGAAAAAAAAAGTAACATACGTAACACTTTGGGGTGCATATTTGTTTTCAAAGGTCCATATCTGTGATGCAAAAATAGCTTACTTGGATGATATAGCCAATTTGGAAATCTTACCTTATGGTTTGCACTTTTCAGATGTCATGTCATTTACTAAAATTATCAGAGATGTTGATGGGTAATATATATAATTGGCTGTTACAGGGTAATGGTGCCATTACCAGAGTGCTAGCATATTGCAAAATCCTTGCAAGATAAATCTGACATAGGAGTAATAAGTTATATAGGAAAATTCTTTAAAACCCTTGGATAATATATGAAGATTTGCTCTAGAACTTCAACCTGATGGGTTTTCTTTGATCTTTTAAGTTGTTGCTTGCACATTGCACTGAATGTTACAAACTTTCCATGAGTATTATGTCAACTATATATGATGTCTCTATAAAAGAAAAAGGGTTTATGGTTGTTTATGTTTGAGCTACTTCCTCAGCAAATGAGCCAGAGTAAAAAGAAGTACATGGACCTGTGCCACCATTTTGGAGACCATATCTTGAATGTTTAATGGTATTCAGAGAGTAACGTACATAACCTGGGCTGTAAAATAGTGTAAGACACCATAATAAGGAACTTTATTTCATTTGAATGGCAGCCTTATAGAATTACTATATTCACTGACGGATGTAATACATGTATAATATAGTCAATAACTGCCCTACTGATACTTGGAAATAACATATGAACCACTAAGTAACATATACAACGACAAAACCTCGAGAAATTTATAAAATAATTGCTAAAATTATGTAACTGTGCTATAAGAAGTTCTTAAACCTGTGCCAGACTTCAAAAAAAGTGTGAATATGTCATGTTGGAGACATTATCAGGAAAATTTAATGTTATTTTGTAGGTAACGTACGTAACATGATGTTACCCGCTAACGCTGCCACTCTCAGAGGGCTAACATATTTCATTTTGTGGCTTATATAATGTAGTATCTGGAAGTGATAGTGTACAGAATTCCCCCTGGGGGGAAGTGGGGTCTATAGCCAGCGCAAGGCCTGGAGAATTACATTTTACATTTTTCTGTGATATGGGGGGTACCATGTTCATCATCTAATAACTCAAAAAGTATATAAGATAGAAACGTAATGCTTGCAGTTTTGAAAAGGTGAATAAAAAATCTTTAATTTGATACTAAATTAATGAACATAAGCTGGTTTCAATAAAATTTAAGACAAACTATATTAGATGCATTTATCATTTAAAAGGGGATTCAATGAAAAAATGTAACATACACTACATTGGGGGTGACTATATTTGTTTTCAAATGTCATTATCTGTGGCCCAGTAATAGCTTATTTAGAAAATATAACCAATTTGGAAATCTTACCTTATCTTTTGCACTTTTCTGAAGTCTTAAAAAGAATTTTAATTATCAAATATTTTGTAGGGTAACGTATGTAACAGGCTGTTACAGCTTAACGCTGCCATTGTCAGAGGGCTAACATGTTGCAAAATCCTCGCAAGACATTGGGCTTTAAGAAAAATATGGTCTACGAAATTCCCCCTGGGGGGGGGAGGTAAACCATATCCAGCCAGTGGCCTAATTTTATTCCGTTTTATTTCATGGTTTTAACAGTTTCCTCATTTGCATTTTGCTTTCTTAAAATAACTCCCAATTATAGCCGTTCTGTGCCGAAAACGAGCTTAAATGCATGGTTTTAGTGAAATTGGCATCACATGTGTAACATGGTTGTAACTGTAAAAGTTACTGAGATCTATGGAAAAATAATTTAAATAGATGGACCCTCGCAATTACAGCTGTACCAACAACTCTCATATCTAAGCAAACCACTTCACCCCTAACTCATGAGTAACTTTACCCCTAACTCTATTGACAACCTTTTTAAAAATGAAAAAAAAACTCATGAACGAAAGGTTCAAGGTCTAGTCCTTCATAAAAGGTTTGTATGTAATCCACAAAGTTTTGATAGAAAACATAACTTTATTTAAGCAATATTGAATTATGGTGTTGGCACTATCAAGGTTTATGGACTGCTCAACGGTATGAGGTATGCACAAGCAGTTCTCTGTAGCTTGTACCGTCCAAGCCTGCATCTATAGAAATGGCCTATGTGTGATTCGTTTTAAAGTAAGTAAGGGTGCAAAGATCAGGAATCGATACAATCAAGTACCATACCTGACCAAGGATACCAGTGGGAAAGTGACAAACTCACAGTTAGACACCACAAACGAGAGCCAAGAGGTCAGCCCTTTCCCAGCAGGTGACCACAAAGCACATATAAACAGATGCGCACAAAGACATAGCAAACACAAGACAGAACAAAAACATAAAAGATCCACAAAAGACCCTGTTACATAGATCTATGTGAAATACACTATCATAGGAACCAAAGATGATTTTTCATGCATAAACATTTGTCAAGTTACGCAAAAGACGTTACATACTGAGTACATTGCTGGACATTTTGAACATCACTCAAGCACTGAAACACAATGTATGATCAATACTATTGCATTAATTTGATAAAACATTCAGCCACATTTACAAATAGTATGGCACTATAATTTGTCACAGTTTCACCACCAACACGGTTTGGTTGGACATTTACATTAGTATTCAAGTTCCAGCAAGTATGACCAGAGTTCTCACTAGGATTTTGAAAACAGGAGTTATAGAATCCATCCCTGGAAAAAGTTGGAGTCAAAATTGAAAAAATGTAGTTTGACCTGGAAAAGTTGGAGTTTTTTGGTTTTAGCTGAAATATGAAAAGTTTTATTTACAGATGTCTATGACAATTTCAAAATCCTTGTGGAGACTAGCTGTGAACAAAAAAGATTTAAGACCATAATAAAGGTTCACCAGGCTACCGTAACAAAATTAAACCCCCTCTTTCCCAACCCCTACACACTATTTTCTAAACATTGTTGGGGATTTCAAAGGGGTTCGGCAGTTCTGCTATATTGTTTCCCCATCTTCCCCATCAAAATGAAAATAATTCTCAATTTTAAAATTTCATGTATCATGAAACACATATTTTTATGCTTGTCTTGAAAAATGACAAGCTTAACTGTTGATACAATGTAGTTGTTTAATTCATTTACAATCAGACAGACAGACGAACGGACAGACAGATGGATAGATTTTTAGCAGATGTATAGATCTACATGTAGTTCAATCATTTTATTATTTGCATGCAAGTGCTTTTTGTGCACCTAGTCTAGCTAGTCTACGGCAATGTTCCAAAATTACAGATGATTATTTTGATTTCCTACCTATGCCTAGATGATTTCAATGGTTTCAAATGAACAGGTTTTCTTGCTGAAAGTCATTTGTTTGCATTTGATAACCTAAGAATAATTTTTTCGATGGTAAAAACGCCGATGATTTATTGCATCACTCATTTGTTGCTAATGACGCTTCATTTGGAACTTTTGCTTTATTGGATGTTGTCCTATTGGGTTTACCAATGTACGGATATCTTAAGCAAATCTTATTTTAATTTCATCAACTATCGGTGGAAGCTATTTCATGTGTTCTAAAAAGTTAGAAACATTTATTTTATTGAGACAGACAGTCATGAATGCGCGACTATGATTTGTTGTTACATGCACTCGGAAAAAATTAAAACCAATCGACCACATGCTTCTCAAATTTGCATAGGCCTGTCACTAATGACGCAGTCGCTGTGCGACGTTCTGATTGGCCGAGAGCTAAATTAAATAACGCCTACTGCTATCAGACATGACAAACCCTGGGGCATTGGATTAGTGGCGATCTTCTGATCTTTTGTGGGGGAATCCAAATTGGACTCCTGCTGTCGTCTCCAGGTGTTTTTAAGGAGTTTTAGAATCGTCAGCAGAAAAAAAATGGCATAAATTAGAATAACCAGCAGGAAAATGTACGTATACAAACCAAAAATTGGCGTAAAATACGCCTGATTTGGTGTTTCCGAGAACTCTGTATGACCAAATATATGACAATCACACACTCTGCAGACCATCCAAGGGCATTGTGCATAGGATAACGGAACTACACGTTCAAAGTGGTTATCTGAATTGTTGTTGCAATCTACACACCATAGTCAACCACTGTGCCAATTTATACACCCTCAGACAAACATGAAAGATACATGTGGTAGATTTAAATAATTTGTGACATTGTCCTTTTATTCCAAGGTCACTAGTGTAATACTTCGTTGTAATCTAAACACCACAGATAATCATTTTGCCAAATATGAACACCCTCTATCTGTAAATTAGAACAATGTGTTAAAAGAGGTTATACAGGTTTATGTATCTTTGACCTTGACCTTTGATGCCAACATATTTTTTTTTATGAAATCTGAATGTCATCTACACATAATGCACGATCACTGTGCTGAATATGTGCACTTTCCGTCACAAAAAGTAAGAAAAAAAATTCTATATGAGCCCTAAGACAGACTCTATGCATATTTGACCTGATGCCACATTGGCGATTTTATACCTTTGCTGTTATTTACAACAAAAGTGTAATGGACAGATGGATGGACAATAAATAAACGTATAGGCAGATGATGCCCATTTGCATAATCCAGTGGAGATTAAAAGAAAATCTGAAGCTCTCTAAATTATATCAGCAAACAGTATCATCATAGAATTGTTAACTTGTCTCATCATAGAGTTCACCAAATGATTTCATCATAGAACAGACCAGCTCATGAGAGTTGACATCACATATATGACATTTTCTGGGGGTTTAGTTCTTATGGACGTACATGGTCGATTTTTAGAGTTTTTGGATTTTTTAACATCATGGTACCTGCCAAAACATTTGGTATACTTTGAGAACTGCATGGGCCAAAATTATGAAATCATCGCCCTTGAAACACAATATCTAGGCTTACTTCATTGCGTTGATTGACGTTATGTCACTCATTTGAAACATATTAATATATTATGTTTACTCATTAGTTTATTGGTAAATTTGAAATAAATCAAATATTATCTGAACTAATTTCTGTATTTGCCTTTTGGTCCAAGGCAAATGTTAGGGACACTTGTTGTATTTGAACCACATGTTAACAGTTACTGCCTGCACTGGCTGACTGTAAAAAAAGTATAAAGAAAATATGGGAGACGGACTCTGGCAAACGGCAGGCAGATGCAAGAGAATGTGCATTGTCAGTAAAGAAATTGACAGACTGCATGTGGACTGATGGCTGGAAATGGTTTTGCTCCCCTCTATGGAATTATGCAGTTATATCCTATATTGAAGAATAATCCAAGCTGCGTTGGTCGAATAAGAGATATTTGCACTCTAGCCTGTGACAGCCTGTTGCCTATGATACCATATCAAATTAAGGCAAAGGTAAAATCAAAATTTGAGCTACATAAAGAAGGCCTAAAACTGTCAAATTATTTAAATTCCTCATATAGTCTGCATGCAGGTACACATGAAAGATTTCTCTTCCTGTGGTGTTATAAGCGTGACTTAAATTACAAATGGTAATTGTGACTAATATTATTTACCTTTACAACTAATATGTGTATTTCCAAACTGTTTTTGATATCGGTGTACACATACTAAATGTATACTTGTTAGACTTAAGGAAAACCACCAGTTTAATTTTCTATCTTAAAACATTGTGTTAAATGAGCCATTAAAGTACCATACCCCATTTTTAAGGAGCACATTGTATTACCTATTATCAAAGAAAAACTATTTGAAAATATTTCCTGCTGCTGAATATCTTTAATATTTGAGATTGTCTTGCTTTATATAATACAGAATCATAGATTAAAAATTTAACAACAAGATCAGAGCTCTTATTTAAGGATGTAACCTATGTTACATGGCATGACAAATGAACAAGGCCATTGTCTTGATGTAAGAGATGATATTGCAGAAGAAAGAAACTTTTATAAATGTGAGAATTGTTGCACTTTCCATCAGTTCTCATGAACAGACTCAATAAAACCGAGTCTGAACTCTTAAATTGTATGAAGGATGTGTTTTTCCAGATTATTTAGAGGTTACAACAGCTGTCACTGTGCCTCGTGGAGTTGGTAAAACTTTTCCTTGTAAATCGATATATACAGTTGATATTCTCACATATTCCGGCCTTTCAGGAATATTGGGTTCTAACGGATAGCACAATATCATTTAAGCGGGTGCTAGGTGGGGGGGGGGGGGAGAATTGTTGCACTTTCCAAGTGATTTCATGAACAGACTTAACAAAACTGAGTCTGCCGTTTTCTAATATTGTAGTTTTTATATATTTCTGAAGGATCTGTTTTTCCAGATTATTTAGAGGTCACAACATCTGTCACTCGGAGTTGGTGAAACTTCTCCCCATACATCGATATAGTGTTAATATTTTTTTCATATTCTGGTCCATCAGGAATATTGGGTTTTGAGGAAAAGCAGAATATGGCTTAAGCCGCTGCTAAGGCGATGAGATTTGTTGCACTTTCCATTAGTTCACATGAACAGACTCAATAAAACAGAGTCTGGTGTTTTCTTACGTTGTAGGTTCTTTCTATTTCTGAAGGATCCTTGTTTCCAAATTACGAGCTCATATTTCAAGTAAATCTCTAGTCTCTGGTGCCTTAGAAATTTTATTCATTGCTGAATATTAAGCGAATGAACCTTTGATACAGATTTTATAAATTAACTTTTTTCAATATTTTCTAATATGTATAATACTCAAATATAGATAGAACGACATGAAAATTAATAGTTTCACATTTAAAAAAGACAATTTAGAAAATGTTCCTGTTAATTGTTAACTTTCAAAACCAATCCTCATTCAAGACATACTCATACAAAAATGGCTATGAATGTGTCTACTTCAATGGCAAAATATTTGTCCACCTCATCACAACCTGTAGAATCATCAGACAGTATTTTGTCTGAAAATTGAGTAAGGTCCTGAACCATCTAAAAACCTTTGGAATAATGCAGACATATTGTGCTTCAAAAAATGTTTGCACTCTGTAAGCCTGGGCGTTAGCCTGTAACAGCTTATTACATATGTTAAGTTTGAGGAAGACATAAAAACTACGTTATTTTTTGACATAGTGTCTGCATACTGGATGCCTTTGCTACATGTGAAGCAAGAATACGGCTTCCTGTGGTGCTATTTACTAAACATAAATTTAATTACAATTTAAAAGAGGTAATTGTGGCTATCAGCATTTAGATTACGATTGCTATGTGTATTTTTCGAATTGTTTTAGATTAAGTTTGACTAACATACACAATTTAGCAAATAAAAATCAAAGTTTGTTTTTCTGTCTTAGATATATTGTCTAAAACAACCCAATATAGAACCCTACCCTAGTTTTACTGAGGAGCAAATTTCAGTACTAAGGCGACCACATCTATGTGTCTTGATCCACATTTGAACTAAGGGTGAGGTTGTGCACCATAAATTCGGTTTAAGCCCTCCAGTAAAATATTTTACTGACCCTTCCAAGGATCTTTTGTGGATCATTTATGTTAGTTCTGTCATGTTTTGTTATGTTTTCATGCACGTCTGTTTATTGATGCCTTGTGGTCACCTGCTGGGAAAGGGCTGACCTCTTGGCTTTCGTTTGTGATGTCTAATTGTGACGTTGTCACTTTGCCATTGATGTCCTGGATCAGGTGTTTTGCTTGATTGTATCGATTCCTGATCTGTGCCCTCTTTCTTACTTTACTAGCTCATATATCTGCAAGTTGATCAAGATTCTAAGATAATGGCTCTTATTAGAGATATAAAATATACAACATGATACATCAAATGAGCAAGGCTATTGTCTGATGTTATAAATGTTGTTTCAGAATGAATAATTATATTCCACATGTGCACTACCAGCCCACTTAATGAGCAATCATCATCAACTTGCCAACTTAGCAACATTCGGAAAATGATATGAAGTACATAGCCTTATCATTTTATATTCTGAATCAGTGAAAACATGGGAATGCGTCTTAAGATTATAATATTGAATATATAAATGTATGAGCATGAAGTCAAAATTTAAAATCATCCAGTTAGGGGTACAGTAACTTCATCATGTATCCAAGTTAGTGGTACACTAGAAGCGCAGTTGTGGGTGCAGTATTTGCATTGTCAGTGGGCCCCATTTGAAACAGTTTTAAGCCTAGTTTGTAAAGATCTGATAAAATCCTTTGGACACATTATAATACTACTTACCTACTTGCTCTTTATGTAAAGAATTGACAGCGTGATTTAATCAGCTCTGTTGAGTGCAATTCAAGACATGACAAGGAGGTATTCGTTAAACGAGGCTCGAAAAGGGACAAAACAAGGGAATAAACATTAAACGTAGCCCACAGATGACGCAGTCGCTAAAATCATAATAGCTGGTGGTGAAAAGTTGGGATAAAACCTCAAACCATCATGATTTCTGACAACTGGTTACGCACGACTGCTGTAATTCATATTTATAAAGCGAGAGCTAGGAGGAACGGGTACAGGGTGTTTATTTCAGTTTACATACTGTGTATTTACGAGATCAGATGAGCACTTCAGGACTTTCAGGTCCACTAGCTTGAATTGAATTTCTGCCAAAACGCGCATCCCGATGAATCAGTATAACTGGTGCCAAACTATTTAAAATAAAAATAAGTAAGGGTGCAAAGATCAGGAATCGATACAATCAAGTACCACACCTGACCCAGGATACCAATGGGAAAGTAACAAACTCGCAGTAGACACCACAAAAGAGAGCCTAGAGGTCAGCCCTTTCCCAGCAGGTTTTGTGGGATCCTAAAAGAAAAGTAAAGTCCATTGATGGTTCTGAGTGGTGGAATTATCCTCAGAAGTGAATATATATGTCGGAACTTAATATAATTAGACTGGCTCCGTCTAATATTACAAAAATCAGTCATATTTTCTAATAATCTGACAAGGCTGTTCTGAGTTACAACCAAGAAGAGAGACCATATCATCTGTAGCAGTAGTTTACCTTTAACTCAGAGTCTGAAGCCAGGCTCAATATAGTTTTGAGTGGTCTCAATCTCGCTGAAAATGCAAATACTGTACCTACAACTATCCTTCTAGTTGTACCCCTAACTAGGATACATGAAGTCACTGTACCCACAACTAGATGATCACGCTCATACATTTAAATTTTCAATCCTTTTAATCTTAAGACGCATTCAAGTGTTTTCGTTGATTTAGAAAATAAAATGATAGGTCTTGCACTGCATTTAACTTATTCACACATTCAAGTTGCAATGGTTCAGACGAGTCCATTCACACTGACTCACCAAGACCTTCATCGTTTACACTCACAAAGAAAGTTTGTTTGTTTTGCTGCTTTGAGACCCAGTCAAAACATCTGTCATGATTGGACAAGTTCTTGTCTACCTAGTTTATACCAGTACTAATCAGCGGATAAAGTATTTTGCTTAAGAACACAACACGGTGACTCCTGTGATTCCTTATCACAAAGAAATGGCATATATAAAGATAAAAAAGGCCAAGCTTCAGTAGATAGCTACAGTTGTGTGGTCAAATAATGCCTTTACATATATGTGATAAGTGTCAAAATCTCATGAGCTGGCCTACTCTATGATGATACCCATTTCTAAATTCTTTGATAAGACAACTTACCAATTCTATGAAGCTTGTTTTTGCCGAAACAGAATATTAAATAGATAATAATAGGCGAGTGTCTTTTGTGATCTAGTTTAACAGGCACGGCTTCGCGAGGCTTGAACCGTCTGCCAGAGCTCCAGATAAGAAATATTTCAGATGACATCTCCTGGCCCAAATTCAAAATTATTTCATAGAAGTGTTCCTCATAATACAGCATTTTCTCCTAACCACTGGTCCTAATTCAAAATAATTTTACAGACTTGTTCCTCATGATGCCTCCTACCAAAATTACACAATGGCTCCACTCCGCTGAACAAAGGAACTGTCAGAGCTCTAGATGAAAATGTATTGTAACAACATCTCTTGAATCACTGGTCCAAATTCAAAATGATTTCACAGAATTGTTCTCATGATGCAAGTCACCAAAATTGCACAAATGGTTCTGCTCCGCTGAACAAAGGACTGGAAGAGCTCTAGATAAGAAATGACATCACCCCCTGAACCACTGGTGCAAATTCAAAAACAACATCTCTGGAATCACTGGTCCAAATTCAGAGGTCTAGATAAGAAATGTCTTTAAACAATATCTCCTACTGAACCCCTAGTCCAAATTGAAAATAATTTCACTGAATTGTCCCTCACAAAAACCCTGCTAAACACTGCAAAAATGGTTTTGCTTGGGTTACCTGAGCTCTAGATAAGAACTATCGTTAAACTACATTTCCTCTTGAGCCATTATTCTAAATTAAATAAAACTTCACATAAATATTTGGCATAATGCCAACTATCATAATTGCACAAATGAGTTGGAAGCACTGAAGAAAATGGCTACGAGAGCTATAGTTGAAAAGTATTTTTTAAATGACCTCTCCTCCTGAACCATTGGTCCAAATTCAGAATAACTTAAGAGAAGTGTACCTCATGATGCCTTCTACTTAAATTGATAAGAATGTTAGATCAGCTGAACAACATGTCTACCAAGGCAAAAAATAGAAATATCTTTAAATGATATTTCTTAAGCTACATGCCAATACATCATCTTATGTGCCAGGAACCAGGTGATCGACCCAGGGTCATAGGGCCCTCTTGTTCGATAGTGTTCTGTCTGTATCGCTAACAATGGAAATTGAAGTATATAGAGCGCCTTTATAAATGAATTTTCTCGACTACTTGTTACACACGAGTGCTGAAAATTACGTATATATGGCGATAGCTAGGAGGCAGTATACATAATGCATATTTCAGTTTATATACCGTGAATGTACAAACTTAAGTCTACAACTGTCCTGGTCATCATTGCTTACAATCTGTAGGATTATGAATAACTTCGAAGCCTCATTCATAACATTAGACGTCTGCTGAAATGTTTTAGAAAGGCCATTGGTCAAATATAGTGGATCCAGATCAGGCAAACAATCATGCTAGCAAACATTTGCAGCAGATGAGTTAAGCAGATGTCAATTAAAATGCATTATTACAGGCACTTTTAGGGTTATTTTTTTCATCAGTTCATTAAAATATAACTTCGAACAGCTATAGTAGACCGATATTGAGATGGTTAACCTTTTAATTGTTTTGTTTAAGAAAAAGTTAAGGCTTATTTTTTTAAATTTTATTTGCTTTTCAAAAAACGATAAATTTTCCTTTCAATGATATAAGACCACTTGAGAATACATTGGCCCTTAATTACTTTTTAGAAAATACCCGTTTTGTATCTAAGCATTTAAAGCTGCATAGTCTGTAACTTTTGATCTCTTAATTTTAGAACTACTGTTTCTATTTTTCAAGAACGCAGTAAAAAAAAAACTAAAATTCAGGCATACATTTTTCCAATTTCGTAAATCTTAACAAATTATTAGTATCAAAACAACATCATTTATGTTAAAATTAACTATCTATAATTATTGGAGGGAAGCAAATAATTACCAACAAGACAAAAAAACACACCTGTTTTAATAAGATAATTCACTTTTCCGTGCAGTTTTCAGCTATAGTTAACATATTTATTGTGAAAGCATAACTTAATTCTACTTTTACAAATGACTTAAAAAGAAAATAAAAAAATTCGAAAAATGTTCATAGTTGCAGACTTAGTCTCTTTAAATTCCTGAAGTCAAGGAATTTAAATCCTGCAAGGGATCAGGGAAAAGGAATCCCTGCAATCAGGACTTTGGAACCACTGATTCTCAGTTTTTGTTGTTGTTGTTTTTCCAGGGTGACAATTTGGTGTTGAAGTGTGGATCCCAGTTTTTGTCTAAATCTTAAGATGGTAACTAATGAAGTATGGACAACTCCTTCTTTCGGATAAGGTGTTATATTTGCTACTTGATAACTGTACATGGGTAGACTCTGCGTTATGTGGTACCCTCTGCCTCCATCTTGTTTCATTCATAATTGACATGCTGGATTTATTAAGCTGTAGTATAATAATTTAAATCGTGTTGAAATAACTGTTATTAGGGCAAATGTGAAACACAGTAATTTACAAACATTTATATTTAGCATTACATAATTTCAAAATGTCTAGTCAAGAGCAGACAACAGCTGGTGGTCATGACAAAAGACCTTGTTTAACAAAAGACCCAGAATGTAAATTAAAGTATTATCCATGCAGGATTTGTAATATTGTATTTGTGAAATCAGCGTTCTTATCAAAGCATTTACTGACACATAAACCTCGCTCACAGACTGAAGCAAAAGACGGGGAAGGTGAATGGAAAAAATACTCATGCAAGGTTTGTAATACTGTGTTTGTGAAAGCATCATTCCTGTCAAATCATTTACGGACAAACAAGGAGTGTTGGACATTCCGCTGCGATATTTGTGAGAAAAGATTTTACAATAATGCTTCGCTTATTACTCACATGAATATACATACTGGCGATAATCTATCACAGTGTCATGTATGCGGAAAATCTTTTAATGGCGAGGTCAATCTTCAGAGGCATATGATCATTCATTCTAGAGACAACACGTTACGCTGCAAAATTTGCAAGAGGAACTGTTCCACCAAACATCTCCTTGACAAACACATGCTTACCCATACTAGCGATGAACCTCACAAGTGTAGAATTTGTATGAAGTCATTTTCAACAAAGACTTTCCTGCAGGATCATATAGACAGCCAACCTGAATGTCAACGTTTTAAGTGCCAAATGTGTACACGATCATACGTTACCTTTCTGGGGCTTCAGAAACACATACATACAATGCATAATAAAGAGAACAGTTGTCAATGTAGTGCATGTAGACAGATAGCTTCCACGGATTATTTACCAAAACTTCGTTCAGGTACTTACACTGATAAAGCGCAACACATCTGTGGAATTTGTGACAAATCACTCAGCAGCGCATCTGTTCTTCGACAACATATGCTTATTCACACGGGGGAGAAATCTCATCATTGTAACTTGTGCGGAAAATCATTCACTATGGCTAACCAACTAAAAAGACATTTACGTGTTCATACAGGCGAGAAACCTTACAAATGTAAACTATGCCCCAAATCATTCGCCTCATCGAGTTACCTTACCTATCATAACTATATCCATGAAGGAAAGAAACCCTACAAGTGTGAAGTTTGTAGCAGATCGTTTGGACACCCAAGTCATCTCCGCAGACATACCATGTTACATACAGGAGATAAACCTCACAGTTGTGATATTTGTCACAAGTCATTTGCACGGCTATCTCATATCAGAGTACATATGCGTGTCCACATAGGAGCACCGTCAGTACCACCAAATGTGTCAACTTATGAACGTCAGCCTCCAGATTATAAGTATTGCTGCAATTGGTGCGGAAAATTGTTTGCTAAACCGACCAATCTTCAACTCCATTTACGTGTTCATACCGGAGAGAAACCTTACAAATGTAAACTATGTCCAAAAGCATTTGCCCAATCAAATGGCCTTACCTACCACAATAATATCCATGAAGGAAAGAAACCATACAAGTGTCAAGTTTGTAATAGATCGTTTACACACCATAGTCATCTCAGCAGACATACAGTGGTTCATACTGGGATTAGACTTCACAAATGTAACATATGTTACAAATCATTTACTCAACCATCAAAATTAAGGATTCATAAGCGTGTCCACGAGAGAGAACCACCAAGGCTGTTAAATTATAAAAGCAAGCCTCAAGATAAGAAAACATAATAAGAACTTCATTAAGGAGCCGTGACATGTGATTTCCAACTATATGGCAGTTCGACAAGTGTAGGCCCTGACGAGCCTATCCAGCCTCTTCTTAAGCTTAGAAACTCCAAATGGTGTTCAGTCAGTAGCTTAGCACTCATAGTATATTCAAGCGACTAAAATGAAGCAAAGGCTCTGATCAGACTGCGCATATGCGCAGGCTGTTTTAAGACTGTTGGTTGCACATACCACATTGTTGGTAATATCATGGCACGGCTCATTTTGTTATATATCAATCAATACATGTGTTGTGATACTAGAGAGAACGGTATATATGAGACAGTTCGCTTGAGCCATAAGCCTTATCATGCAACTTATCGATAAGAAAACAATCACAATTGTACCGGAAAAGTGTTTTTGACTTTTAGCTTGGCTGCTTATTAGATCACCGGAGCCGAAGGCTCATGGGTGAGCTAATAGTATACCAGTCACTCCTGCTTCCGTAGCCCGCCCGTCCACCATTTCAAACATCTTCTCCTCCGAAACCACTGGGCCAATTTAACTCAAATTTCATATGGAGACCCCTTAGGATGCGGGAACGAAAGTTTCTTCAAATGGTCCTGGTCACATTAACCAAGATGGCCGCCACACACATATATGGTAAAAACCCTTTAAAAATCTTCTCCAGAACCAAAAGGCTGATGACCTCGGGACTTGGTATGTAGCATTAGGGATGTGGGGCCTACCAAGTTTGTTTAAATGATGATCCTAGGTTGACCTTGTTCTACTTATCGTCAAGGTCAAATTTGCTACCTAATGCATTTAAATAAGAATTTTTCGAAAAGTTGATTTTTTTTAAACTGTAGAAGCCTTAGTCATTATTCTCACTTGATATGTTTAACCTAATGAGAAAATGACTATAATTAAGTTCCTAAGGTCAAGGTTGACCTTTGACCTTTCAGCTAAGTCGCTCATATTGGAGTCCCATCAATATATTAAAACATAGTTTTCTCGCAAATCGTTGGCCCAATCGATCTCAATTTTCATGTGAAGACTCCTTATGCTAAATTAGCCAAAATTTAGACAAAGATTTTGGTCACATGACCAAGATGGCCGCGATACTCATATATGGTAAAAACCCTTTAAAATCTTCTTCTCCAGAACCAGAAGGCAGGTGACCTTGGGACTTGGTATGTAGCATTGGGGATGTTGGGCCTACCAAGTTTGTTCAAATGATGATCCTAGGTTGACCTTGACCTACTTAATGTCAAGGTCGAATTTGCTTCCTAATGCATTTAAATGGGAGTTTTTTTGAAAAGTTGATTTTGAATACTGTTGAAGCCAAAGTCATTATTCTCACTTGATATGTTTAACCTAATGAGACAATGGCTATAAATAAGTTTCAAAGGTCAAGGTTGACCTTTATCTTTTCAGCCAAGGTCGCTCATATTGGAGTCCCATCAACACATTAAAACATAGTTTCCTCAGAAACCACTGGACCAATTGAACTCAAATTTCATATGAAGACTCCTTATGATAGGTCAGCCAAAATTTATACCAATTGTACTGGTCACATGACCAAGATGGCCACCACATCCATATAGGGTAAAACCCTTTAAATATATTGTTCTCTGGAACCAAAAGGCCAATGGCCTTGGGACTTGGTATGTAGCATTGGGGATTGGGGCCCTACCAGATTTGCACACATAATGAATCTAGGTTGACCTTGACCTACTTCAAGGTCAAATTTGATTCCGAATGCTTTTATATGGGAAAAATTTGCAATGTTCATTTTTCTATAACTGTTTAGGCCGAAATCATAATACTTGCAAGAAATGCTTAACCTAATGAGACAACGGTTTTAAATAAGTACCAAATGTCAAGCTGACCTGTGACCTTTTATCCAAGGCCACTCATTCGGACTCCCACATACCTATCTAAACATCTTTCCTTCAGAAATTATTATGGAGATCAGGTGAGCGGTTCAGGACCCTCAGGTCCTCTAGTTTGGGATTCCCATCGATATCTTAAACCTCTTTTCTCAGAAACCATATGACCAGTTGAACTCAAATTATAATAAAGACTCTATGGGATGAGGAACACGGTTATATCATTGTGTAGGGCAGATTGACCAAATGATGATCCTAGGCTTGCATTAACCTACTTCATGTCAAGGTCAAATTTGCTTTCAATGCAGTTTAAAGGTATTAATTTTGAAAAGTTTTATGAGAACACCTCAGCCAAAGGCTATTGTGATCCGTCGCGTCTGTCAAGTGTAAGCGATATCTCCTCCTGAACCACTGGTCCAAATTCAGAATAATTTCACAGGAATGTGCCCCATAACACTCTTTACCAAAAGTGCACAAATAGTTCCGCTCCGCCGAGCACAAGGGCCGCCAGAGCTCTAGATAAGAAATATCTTTAAACGACATCTCCTGAATTACAGGTCCAAATACAAAATAATTTCACAGAAATCATGTTCGAATCCCTCTACCAAAAATATTTCCTCCTGGACCATTGGTCCATACTTCTTTCTTTCTTTGTAATTAGCGTTTGTCAGCTGGTTTGTCGGGTGTAGAGGGCTATCTTTAAGATAAGAGCTTAATTTAAAATTTAAGATTAAAACTGGTGTGTTTATGTACAGCTGTGTTATTTACAATGTTCATGTTTAACAGTCCTGTGTGCAGTCTTTCTTTATTAGTGCAGTAAATAGAGAGTTTACTCCTTTGGGTATAGCTTAAAAATACTAGGAATATTTCTCTCGGAGGATTTTAGTGGTTAATTCCCCATCATTGACCTAAAGAGAACCCGTCTATGTTTTGCACAGGCTTAAATATATAGGAAAAACATAAAAAAAATCTTCTTGTCTGAAACCATAAGGCATAGAGCCTTCATATTATGTATGTAGCATAATAAAGTTAACCTCTACCAAGTTTGTCCCCGTCATGCCCCTGGGGGCAAAACTGAACCCGCCACGGCAGTCACATGATTACATAGACGTGTATAAAGAATAGTTGAGGCTATACATCCTGTTAATTGTTGTCAACGCAACATTGTTAATGGAAATTTGTCCATGTAAAGCCTTAAATGAAACTGCTGATGTATCGAAATTCATAGCTGGACTTTGCGATAAGCTATGTTTTCCAGTGCCATGATAAACATTCATTCTCAGGTTTACCTTTGACCTTGACCTTGTGGTCAAAGTTACACAAAATGATGCCCAATACCCACTACATAATGTGGAATATGGACATGCAAAGTTTGTGATAAAATGATGCCCAGTACCCTTTTCGTCGTTTGACATATGCAGCTACAAAGTTTGAAGATGCTACATCAACGTCTTATGGTCTATGGGTTTACAGGAAAATGCATTCTTTGGCCGTAGGGTCAAAGTCACATGAAAAGTACCTTCTACGTCATGTGGCATAAGCAGCTGCAATATTTGAAATTGTTACGCTATTGGTTAAGGAAGAGATGCGGTTACGAGAAAATATATTTCTCTGACCCTCGACATAAAATGTCGGCCAATACCCTGCTGTGTGGCATTTGCAGCTACAAAGTTTGAAGTTGCTACTCACTAACGGTTTAGGAGGAGGTGCATTTACAAGAACGTGACGCACAGACGCAATGACAACCGGACGACGAAACTACTGAGGTATAATATTAATAAACCCCCTTTTTTTTAGCTCACCATAGGCTCAAGGTGAGCTTTCGTGTCCATCGTTCGTCGTCCGCCAGTCCGCCCGTCAGTCCGTTCAAAAGATCCTTTGGTGATCCTCTACCAAAATTAATCAAATTATTTTTTATTGGTTGAAAAACATGGCCGCCAGGGAGCATGGCCTGTTTTTAACTTTAAAAATCTTCTTATCAAAAAATACTGGTTGGGTTTCAAAATATTTTGGTACAAATGGTTCTTGGGTGATCCTCTGCTTAACTTGTTCAAATTATTTTGATTGATTAAAAAACATGGCCGCCAGGGGGCGTGGCCTGGTATTTCAGGTGTTAATTATGAAATATTGTAAGGGTAACAAATCTTGCAAACGTGGTTGCTTTGTTTGTAGAGAGATTTTTTCCTTGATTGTTTTCATAGAGATAGCTACAATAATGATGGGTTTATCTATTACATGTTTTAATGAGTCACAGTAGACTTTCCTAATAAATATGTACCTCAGTCTCTGAATATTACATTTATCATAACAAACAGTGGTCGACAGTGCGGACCCTGATGAAACGCTGCATTTCATCTGGATGAAACGCATCATTTTGCTGAATTTCATCTGGGTCTCCACTGTTTGCCAAACTGTCATTTTAGGGGTCCAGTATACAAAGGGTAGGTACCCCATTATCAGAAGAGTTCAATCACGGTATGTCCCATGGGCCAAAAGTGGCCCGTCCTGTGGGTCGCATGTTTTACAAAGACATATTATATAGGGAAAACATAAAAAAAATCTTGTCTGAAACCACTAGGCTCAGAGGCTTGACATTATGTTTGTAGACATAAGGTAACATGTAATGATGTTTTACTTAGACTTATATAAAATAAAGTTGAGATTCTACATCCTGATAATTTTGTCAACATAGCCCGTATTAAGTCTTGATAAAACTACTGATCTATTAACATTCATAGCTATGCTTTTCTATACCTTTAAAAACAGCTATTCTCAGAGGAGCGACCCAGGGCCCTCTCGTTCATAAGTAAAAAAACCCGTGTTTAAACATGTATATGGAAATATATCAAAATATCTGTTAAAACTTATTTTCTCCATAGAAAGTTTATTCCTGATTTCAGAAAGTCAGCCTCAAAATACCGAGTTAGGAATATAATGATATAGTTTGTCAGATTTATTTCCATTGATTAAAAGCCTATTGACTATTTAGACTAGAAATCTGCAAACTGGTATTCAACTTTTTTGTTTACTCTTACTCCCATTGTGGGAGTCTGTAATTTTTCTATGTTTTGCTCTACGTTACTTTATGTCCATTTTAGTTTTGCAATCATCTTGATTGGGAAGAGAGAGCTGGCTGCTTTGCTTTTAACCTTTAGCCTTAGTTTGTCTTCCTGGTGTCTCGTGGTGGTTGTGTGGCTCATCCTCGTGGTGCCATGGGTTTGTCTGCGGTTTGTGATTGTGGTATTTCCTGGTCATAATCACTGACTATTTTTCAGTTGTTTTTCTTTATTTGTCTACAAAAAAATTGGGCCAGTGAGTGAAATGATAATCATCAAATAGACAAATAAACAGACAAATAAATAGAAAAAAAACTGTACTGATTTGGTTCGATTATAAACATCCTCATCAACAAGTGTTCAGTCATGTGGGGATATGCTTTCCTTGGATGAACCAGAACTAAGCTGCGGATAAAGTGTCTTGCTCTCATGGGTGAAAGTTTTCAGGATTATTCCTTAATTCAGGATTTTGAGGCTGACTTTCAAAATTCTTAATTAAGCAGATTCTAAAAGTTCTTTGATTTATTTTCAGTTTATCTAAAGTAGATTGACCATTTAAACTTGAATTTTTGATATGTGTAGGCATACTGCAAGGTTTAAGATTTGACATAAAAAGTTCTGGATTTTGGAAATTTTGAACTTTCGCCCATGTACTCTGAAAAGGACACAAGACATTTTCTCAGCCAGCGGTAATGCTCGCACTAGCAACTCTGCGATCCCAGTCTATGTTTACAATAAATGTATAAGGATCAAACATAATTCTCCATGGATAGACATGCGCCAGGTCCCTCAAGAGATAAAACAAACTGAAAGCGAAGCTCAAGGTTTTCAACATTTCCCAAGAAACCTGGCGAAAGTTAACGCATCGAAAAATTGTGTTTAATCAGTATTATTTCAAAACTTCAACAAAATATTCGCCTTAATTTGCAAAACACGTGACACTTTATTTGTCATCCTATCTTATAGTTTACTCCGCCCCTTCCTGTGCTTCACAACCAATCAGTTTGCACAGAAATTTAAATATTTGGCCAACTTAATCACATAATTTGTCAATATGTGTAATATCTATTAAGTAAATCATTAAGTAAATCCATGAAGTGGTCAACGCGACCATTTTCAAAGCAGCAAGGAGAAAACTATAATTCCACTTAATTCCTTTATAGTTTTAATATATACTCAAAAAAAAGTTAAGAAAATCTCAAAAATCCATAGAACAAAAGAACACCCAAGCAAACAATTATTCAATTTTATTTATTTGTTTGGATACATTTCATCGGTTGAAAGAATGCTTCCTTTAAATTGCTAGCCCAAATACCTTTGTTGTGGCACTGTGTCAAGTAGCCTGGGGTCAAAGTCAATTTTCGCAAAAATGTGTCTACATAGTATTCATTCATTTGACGCAGAGCATATGAAGAATCTGTAGGTTTTCAAATTTTGAAATTCGATTCCTTTGAATGTCACATGATATTAGCGTGACAGCCTTAAATGTCTCGTTTGGAAGATGAGAATGCCTTCAGTAACGAGTGTGTCCCTGTCAGTCGCAAATTAGGACTTGTACTGGTTTCGCATACTCCGAATAATTCTGGTGATTAGTTACCAAGGGATCAGCCTCGATTACTCCTATAACGCCTCATTGAAAGCCTGGAGGTTTCTTTGTGTCAGTACTATGCGTCGGGCCCTCTGTCCACAATGTCCTTCACATGTTAAAGTGTAGGCATGTCTGATGAGCGTACTGGCCAGTCAATGTTCCGATGAAAAAAAAAATGCTGATTCTGGCGAGATGTGTTCTGGCGTTGTCATCTTTGGCCTGGTACATGTACTGGTTCTGACACAGGAAAGGCAGGACAATATGCTTCAATAACTTATCCATGTACGATTGGCTGATTAAATTTCCCTCCATAACCACCTGATCTGTCGCTTTCGGTTTTTAACATCTCCAGAGGGACATGGCGAACGTTAGTGCATGATAACTCATGTTAGTTCCGAATATTGAAGTTTTGCGAAAAATGGCGTGAAGACCAGTCAACTTTGACATAGATTTTTAAGCCGCTATAAGTGCTACAAACCCAAATAAAGCATCAGTCTAAAGAAAAATGGACACATTATAATACTGTAAAAATCAAATGTCTATATATGTTTTAGATGTTTCGTCATAGTCCCTCATACACAATTTCCTTATTTTTTTGTTGAGTATATGATCTATAACATATACGAAGTAAATATATGGTTGAACGTTTTCATTAATATTCGTATTCCTCAACCTTGGAGAGACGGAAATTTTATCATATTTTCAAAAGTAGTTCCAAAGATGAAGTAAGTAAGCAACTACTGAGTACTGACCAATAACAATCTAACTGCTCTTAACAGAATAAATGATCAATGGAAACAAGAACATTTAATGATATTTTACTACTTGCATGAAAACCAAAGTGAGTCTATGGGAGGTCATTCCACTACTTTGATTTCAGTGATTGATTCTTAGTTTGAAAGCCAATATATTGATGAAAAACTTTGTGAATGCCTAACAGTTGGTTTCCCTAAAGCTATTGTAGCATCCTTTTATAGAAATTAAGACTAAACGTATGAGGGAAATAGTCGTTTTTCTTGGTTTCATTTATATTTATGGAACACATCCCTAGTAGAGACACTGAACCATAAATGCTCTGGTGGAGAGCCAATACAATTGGAAGTTCCACTAACAGGCCTCTTATTTAGGCCATCAAGTGTACTTGCTATTTATAAATGACCTACCTTTAGCATGTTTAGGTGTTGAAAATGTAACATCTATAGACTTAAACGCAGGCATCGAGGCATTCAGTATAAAATGCAGAAACTGGAAATCTCCAAAAGTCACTTGTTTTGCTGAATGAGACGTGCATGGGAAATTGCAAGGTGATGAATAAGGATGAAACAAATGTAATGCTCATAACAAGTAGACAGTACGTGTCATTTTTATGTAATGGCGAGTTATCACTCCTGCTTAAAGCTGCATACTCTGTAACTATGAACATTTTTCGAAAAAAATTATTTTCTTTTTAAATAATTTGTAAAAGTAGAATTAAGCTATGTTTTCACAATAAAAATGTTCAGTACAGCTGAAAACTGCATTGAAAAGTGAATTATCTTATCAAATATGTGTGTTTTTCTCTTGTTGGTAATTATTTGCGTCCCTCCAATAATTCTAGACCGTTGAATTTTAACATAAATGCAGTTGTTTTGATAGTGATAACTTGTTAAGATTTACGGAAATGGTAAAATGTTTACCTGAATTTGAGTATTTTTACTGTGTTCTTGAAAAATAAAAACATTATTTTTAAAATTAGAAGATCAAAAGTTGCAGACTATGCAGCTTTAATGACGTTGATCTACAATTTCCAAGTGATGAAAAATATTTGGCAGAACGAATTGAAGAAAACATATTTTAGAATGGCCATTCGCAATGCTTCCAAAACAAATAGCATACAATTTATGGCTTCTGTCACTAATAAAATTGTTTCATCACTGTTTTATAACAATGCTTATTGGATCAATCAACAAACTTAAACATTCGAAAAATGACCAAGTTACAGAGAAGAGTTGTACACATATCATTGTAAGTTATTATACGCGTTTAGAAAAGGCTTGATTTATATGTACTAATTTACTTATTTAGGAGATGATTCATGGATAAGTTAAAGATCTTTCATGCAGCAAACCAAACATCTTTGTGTCTTGATCCACATTAGAATTAAGGGTAAGGATGTTATGGTGAAACTAGTTTAAGCCCTCCAGTAATTTTATTACTAACCATTTTAAGGCGGTGTTTCTTTTGGGGATCTTTATTGTTGTTTGTGTTTGTCTTTGTCTTACTGTGATGACCGTTTCTTGCAACCTTGAGGTCACCTGTTGGGAAAGGGCTGACCTCTTGCCTTTCTTGTATGAGATGGTTTCTTGTGTTTTGTCACTTTTACATTCGGTGTCCTGGGTCAGGTGTGGTACTGGATTGAATCGATTCCTGAACTTTGCCTTCTTCCTTACTTTGCAATAATTTTGAGATACTATCTTTTGATGAAAGTTTTTTGAAAGCAAAAAAATATGGATACAATAGCTAAACATATTGCACTGTTGTATTTAACAGATTTATTTCATATTATGAATATTCAATATGATACCATTTCACGCATGTGGTCAAAGACAAATGCCATAACCGAAACTAAACTTGTTCAAGAACTGTTTATAATTTTCAGGGACAGTATTCATCGACTTCACTGAAAATGTCTTAGCAAGTGTAAGGTTTTGATGAAATATGGTTGCATATAGATAAGTATAGAATATCTCACCCTCTTAAAGAGAAGTGAGTATGATCAGGAAATACCACAAATACCACACACACCCGCCGCCATTAAATATCAACCGAAAATGTAAAAAAAGTTTTTAACCAAATATTTCAGATAGAAGGTGTCGTTGTGAAAACAGATTGCAAAAATTCATAATCGTCCAAGAGTTATGCCTATTTGAATTTCAAACTGGAAGTTTTCCCCAAAAACAGACTTGGAAAACTAGAATAGATTCTATCCCACAATGCATCATTCTGTGATGCCATATGAGGTTTGAAGTTATTCAATAAATTTAAATGTTTCAAATCAAACTTAAGCATGCTTTTCTACGAAAAAACGAAAATTGATCTTGCGGAAATGGTTTTGTGTATTTTAAATTTCACCTAATTGAAATTTTACACTTCAAATTCAAATATAAATGGAAAAAACAATTCATTTTTACTATATATTTCTAATTCCAAATAATTATAATACATGATATATTTTTTATGTAAATTTATTCGCTACATTAAAAAAATCCAAAAACATAAACATGGTCTGTGGCTCTTCCTCACGGTGCGGTGGGTTAGTCTGCAATGTGTGATGTGGTATTTCCTGATCATACTCACTTCCTGTTTGGTTTAAATAAAAGCAATGAATATTAAATTTCAAAACCAAAAAATTTTAATTCAATTTTCTCGCTTTTTTATATCAGACTTACAAACGCTTCATTTGACAAAGTAAGTAATGGTGCTAAGATAAGGAATCGAAACAACCAAGTACCACACCTGACCCAGGACAGTAATGGGAAAGTGACAAACTCACAGTTAGACACCACAAACGAGAGCCAATTGGAAAACCTAATTTTAGTGACCAATTCAAAAAGATAATCAAACGTTATATAAAATAGGTTGGGTATAACTTTGATGTCATGCGACAGTTTGCATGCCTGGTTTAAAACCCAATCACGGTTTATAGCTATGAATTCCTCTTTAATTGCACGATGGTTGGTCAGGCCTCAGACTCTATGACGGCTCTGACGTAAAGCTTTAAATGGTGGGTTGGTGCCTGATGCTTATCTGTAGCTGGGCCCACCATGGCTCAACTTGAGGTTTTCTTTAGCTCTGACTATCTGTGAGTCGTGAGCACTTTTCTTTGTTTCATCATAGATGTTAATTTGATTAGAGTGTTTCTCCATGATGAAACATTGCAATAGTTAGAAGGCTTCCGTGAGAGCTGAACGTTTCTTGTACTCTAACAACTGCAGAATCTAGGTCGAAGATTTGGTACCAGTAAAATGCATTTAAGCCCCCCGGTGGCTTAGGCTGCTGTCCATTCTAAGGCAGTGACTCTGTTGTTGTTGACTTGTTGTTTATTGTTACTCCCATTGTGGGAGTCTGTAATTTTTCTATGTTTTGTTGTACGTTACTTTATTTCCATTCTAGTTTTGCAATCATCTTGATGGGGAAGAGAAAGCTGGATGCTTTGCTTAGTGTGTCTTCCTGGGGTCTCGTGATTGTTGTGTGGCTCTTCCTAGCGGTCACATGAGTTTGTCTGCAGTTTGTAATTGTGGTAATTCCTGATCGTACCCACTTACTATTTTTTGGTTTCAACACCATCATTGGAGTCAAGCAGATGTTAATGCATAAAAATCATGTTTGATCTGCATAATGGTAAAATGTTCAAGCAAAACCTTATAGACTCATCATCTAGATTATAAAATATAAAGAGACACAAAACTGAACTAAAGTGGATTAAATTTTTGCAATCACCCTTTTCTTTATGTTTTTAATGATAGTATGTACCACGAAGGTAATATTTCTAAAATGCCGGATTTTGACTTTTTTGCTCTTTTGGAATGTAAAAACGTAAAAGTAGATCTCTTGGTAAATGAAAAATTGGCAACATTAAGCACACAATGCGTATTGAAAAATGCATAAGTACTTCTCTAAAGGATCTTTCTATAGCTTTAAATAATCATGGTTGGCATGGCTTACTTTCATTTTTAAGTTCCTTGCATATCTCAGTTTTACGTAATTTAGAGTTGGAGGCTAAAAAACTTTACGATAGAGCTAACAAATTATAGAAAGCAGCATTTCTGACAAGGTGTTATGTTCAACATTTCTTTAGTCATTATATCGATTCTGAGGTCGACCATAAACGACATTTTATCAAAATTCCATTCATTAACAAAGGTATTGAGTTTATTGATTTACATAGTATCTTTAAGGATAATTCATTGATTTCCTCTATTCCAAATTACTGTAATGATTCAGAAACTCAAATCATTTGCTATAAATATAAAAAACCAATAAGGTCTACTATATTTAACTTTAATAAAAATGTAACTGATATGAATATAGATTCCAATACTTCCGACTACTGAGATTGTCAAAATTCTAATTATTTATATCCCACTGCTGGGCATGTGATTACAGGTAATCTAAATGTCATTCCTTACGCTAGAGTTCGCAATATTATTTCTAAAGGCCCTAAATATAGATTTCCCTCTAATATTGATTTCCCTGAATGTCGTAGAGATCGCTGCTTCACTAAATGACTTCATTAATCGTTGGTGTCAGGAGAAATGTTGAAACTTATGCCTTGAAGGAATGTAAAATCAACATTTTAAAAAATATTGATACTTGCATTTCATTTTACTCTCGTAATAACATCTTTTACCACCTAAACCTAAATCTTCTTTTCGCCATCTTAAACGAGGTATCCAGGATTTTCATATGAACTATGTGAATCCACTAACAATGTTGTATTTGTTTGATGATTGTATTATATTGATACTCTTAAAGTGAGCTTGTTGACACCAATGCCTATAAAGTGCAGGCTTCTTTGAGTGAGAGGATGGTTGTCGATGGGCATGGTTGTCATACAGCCCTACATTTTGGTGTAAAAGCTAAAGAAACCCAAGACAAAATTCCTACGTAGTACTGGTTACCTAAACTCCATAAAAACCTATAGAGCAATATTCATTGCTTATTCTAGTTCTTGTATGACAACAGAACTTTCCATGTCTTACGGCTGTAAAAACATGTAATTAAGTCCTGTGAAAAGGTATATGAAAGATCCGGTAAGAATCTATTTTGGTCTATTAAAATTCAAGTGAAGCTTTAGATAAACTTAAAGCTAGAGATTTCAGTGCGACAAGTTTATCTACCTATGATTTTCTACTCTTACCACTACTTTACCTCATAACTTGATTAAAGATAAATTTATTGATCTGATTGAAAAAAAAAATTCAATAGAGAATAGAGAAGGCTCTCCTTACCTTGCATGTAAAAACAGAAACGCGTTGTTTACTTCGGAAAGGCCTAAAATATCATGCATGTTGTTGTCAAAATGAATTTTTGATGTGCTTACCTGTTTGTTGGACAACATTTTAGTTCAGTTTGGCACCGAGTTGTATAGACAAGTAGTTTGTATTCCTCTAATGGGCACTAACTGTGCTCCTCTGGTTGCTGATTTATTCTTCTTTTATTATGAGAGGGGCTTATTGATGTCTCTTTCTGATGATAAGCAGGCTGATATTGTTGATGCTTTTAACACTGCGCCCAGATATTTGGATGATATTTTAAACATAAATAATGATGGTAAGTCAAGTATACCCTTCAGAGCTCCAACTTAATAAAGCTAATACCTCTGATACCAAAGCCGCGTTTTGAGACTTGCATTTTCCATTTCTATTGATATTGTTTCTACCAAAATTTATTATAAATGTGATAATTTTTATTTTGAACTTGTCCATTTCCCACTTTTAGATGGTGATGTTCCCCGCTCTACATCCTATGGATTCTATATCTCTCAACTCATTCGTTTCACTAGAGCATCTAGCCATGTTGCTGACTTCAACACTCGCAATAAATTGTTAAGTCAGAAACTTCTTAAACAAGGCTATCCGTATCATAAACTTCACAAAACCTTTTCTAAATTTTATCGACGATACTATGATTTGATATCTAAATACCAAGTTGGACATGCAAACCAAATATCTATATGTCTTGATCCACACCTGAATTAAGGGTGAGATTGGCGCCGTGAAACCGGTTTAAGCCCTCCAATAAAATATTTTACTGACCGTTGGGAGGCGGTACTTCATTTGTGGATCTTTAATGTTTTTCTGTCTTGTTTTTCTGCAATGATACATTGCATTAGTTAGATGGCCTCTATGCGAGCTGAAAATTTCTTGTACTTCAACAACAGCAGAATCTAGGGCGAAGATTTGGTACCAGTAAAATGCATTTAAGGCCCCCGGTGGCTTAGGCTGCTGTCCGTTCTAAGGCAGTGGTTCTGTTGTTGTTGACTTTTTGTTTATTGTTACTCCCATTGTGGGAGTCTGTAATTGTTCTATGTTTTGTTGTACGTTACTTTATGTCCATTCTAGTATTGCAATCATCTTGATGGGGAAGAGAGAGCTGATTGCTTTGCTTAATTTGTCTTCCTGGTGTCTTGTAATGGTTGAGCAGCTCTTCCTCGCGGTGCCACCGGGCTGTCTGCAGTTTGTGATTGTGGTATTTCCTGATCATACTCACTTACTATTTTTGTGTTTGTTATACCTCTGTTTATTTGTGCCTTGTGGTCACCTGCTGGGAAAGGGCTGACCTCTTAGCTCTCGTTTGTGGTGTATAACTGTGAGTTTGTCACTTTCCCATTGGTATCCTGGGTCAGGTGTGGTACTTGATTGTATTGATTCCTAATTTTTGCACCTTTACTTACTTTAAATCTCTCTTGCGCCAAGGACTTGGAACCTGAGTTCTATTTGGTGACTTGGTGTATAAGTTGAAGAAGGTTGATGGTGCTAATAATTTTTCAGCGCAGTTTATTAGAATGAGTTCTAATTATAAAAGACTAACTATAACATTAATGTAATGCAGCAGACTGCATGCTTGGTGGTCAACCCAATCACGGTTGGCAACTTTGGTTTCCTCTTTAATTGCACGCCGGTGAGTCGGACTACAGAATCAATGACGGTTTCGTCTTAAAGACTTATATATTGATGAGATGGTAGGGGCCTGATGCTTTGGCTGTTGTCAGGGACCACCTGTTGGATTTCTTTTGCTCTGGTATTCAGTTTTATGTACTGTTGAGTCCATATCTTTGCTTTATCTCCTTTTTATATCTTGATTTATCTGTTCTAGGAGATGATGCATGTATAAGTTAGGGGTCTTTCATGCAAACCTAACATCAATGTGTCTTGATCCACATCTGAACTAAGGGTGAGGTTGGCTTAAGCATTCCAGTAAAATATTTTACGGACCGTACCAAGGCATTACTTCTTTTGTGGATCATTTGTGTTATTTATGTCTTATGTTTATCATGCATTCGCGTCTGTTCATTACTGCCTTGTGGTCACCTACTGGGAAAGGACTGACATCTTGGCCCTCATTTGTGCTGCTTAATTGTGTTTTTGTCACTTACCAATGTGGTATCCTGGGTCAGGTGTGGTACTTGATTGTATAGATCCCTGATCTTTGCCACATTACTTATCTTGATGAGTTGCCCTATAAGTCTCATATTGATATACACTCTTTACCATTTACCCTTATTAGATGCTGAATAGAGACTTCTCAGTAAGCATTTTGAAGTGGGCCACGATCGGCCTGCCAGTGAAACGCTATTTTAATGGCGATGCTGGCGGGCCGATAGTGGCCCAAGCTTGTATGCTGGTTTGGTTTTTGTTTGACAGTCAAAGTGAGGATAAAACTCAGTGGTACTTAGTTATTGTTTCTCTTCTTTTTCAGGCTGAATTTCCAGGTGGACGGATTGGTGTCGTAAGTGTGGACCCTAGTTTGTTTTACTAAATCGCCACATGGTAAATTATGAGCTGTGGAAAACCAATAATGTAGTAATTCCTTCCTTGGGTGATAATGTGTTGTGTTTGCATCTTGGTAACTGTACATGGGCGAGTTCATCTTCGTGTGGTACCATCTTGCTCCATTACCAGAAACGCTGCATTTATTAGGCTGTAATATATTATGAAATTACTGTATGTATTTGTCCAACACAGTAAACTGTTTTTTCGAGTCTTCAGACAAATAAATAATTATATAAATATAAAGAGTTATATAAATTTACAATGTCAAGTCAAGAACAGACAACAGCTGATTGTAATGACAAGAGACCTTGTTTAACAAAAGATCCAGAATGTAAATTAAAGTATTATCCATGCAAACTTTGTAATACTGTGTTTGTGAAATCATCGTTCCTATCAAAGCATTTACTCACACATAAATCTCGCTCCAAGGGTGAATCAAAAGACGGGGAACGTGAACGGAAAAATTACTCATGCAAGGTTTGTAATACTGTGTTTGTGAAATCATTGTTCCTGTCAAATCATTTACGGACAAACAAGGAATGCTGGACATTCCGCTGCGATGTTTGTGAAAAAAGATTTTACAATAATGCTTCGCTTATTACTCACATGAATATACATACTGGCGATAATCTATCACAATGTCACGTGTGTGGAAAATCTTTTAATGGTGAGGTCAATCTTCAGAGGCATATGATAATTCATTCTAGAGACAACACGTTACGCTGCAAGATTTGCAAGAGGAACTGTTTTACCAAACATCTTCTTGACAAACACATGCTTACCCATACTAGCGATGAACCTCATAAGTGTAGAATTTGTATGAAGTCATTTTCAGCAAAGTTTTTCCTGCAAGATCATATAGACAGCCACCCTGAATGTCAACGGTTTAAGTGCCAATTGTGTACACGATCATATGCTACCTTTCTGTGGCTTCAGAAACACACACATACAATGCATAATAAAGAGAACAGTTGTCAATGTAGTGCATGTAGACAGGCAGCTTCCACGGAATATTACCCAAAACTTCATTCAGATACCAACACTGATAAAGCACAACACATTTATGGAATTTGTGACAAATCACTCAGCAGCGCATCTGTTCTTCGACAACATATGCTTATTCACACTGGAGAGAAATCTCATCATTGTAACTGGTGTGGAAAATCATTCATGAAGGCTAACAATCTACAATCTCATTTACGTGTTCACACAGGAGAGAGGCCTTATAAATGCAAACTTTGTCCCAAATCATTCGCCTCGTCGACTTACCTTACCTACCATAATTATATCCATGAAGGAAAGAAACCATTCAAGTGTGAAGTTTGTAGCAGATCGTTTGGACACCCAAGTCATCTCCGCAGACATGCCATGTTACATACAGGAGATAAACCTCACAGTTGTGACATTTGTCACAAGTCATTTGCACGGCTATCTCATGTCAGTGTTCATATGCGTGTCCACATAGGAGCATCGTCAGCACCACCAGATTATAAGTATTGCTGTAACTGGTGTGGAAAATTGTTTGCTAAACCGACCAATCTTCAGCTCCATATACGTGTTCACACGGGAGAAAAACCTTACAAATGTAAACTATGTCCCAAATCATTCGCACAATCAAATGCCCTTACCTACCATAATTATATCCATGAAGGAAAGAAACCCTACAAGTGTCAAGTTTGTAGCATATCTTTTAGACACCCTAGTCATCTTCGCAGGCATAAAACAATTCATACAGGAGATAAACCTCATAGCTGTAACATTTGTCACCGGTCATTTGCTCAACCCCATCATGTCAGGAACCACATGCGTGTTCACCATCAAATGTTCAAACCCTCGGACTTTAGATAGGAGTGCATAATTGATAATTTGAACCGAAACAGTATGTCTAAACTGATGGATAAAACTATTTAGAATTGTACGTTCAAAACATTTTGTTTATCCCACTCTTTAACATGCCTCTTGTTAAGAATGCGTAACAGAAAAATAATTTTCTTATTTCTCGACCAAACATATGTGTTGTGTGTACTTAAAAGAACCGTCTCAGACGGTTATTGAGAGAACTCAAACATATGCAAATCATTATAGGTACGAAAATATTTACAATTTTACAAAGATTTTTTGTTAATCTAAACAGTGCTACAAACTCTTGCTTTTGTAACGCGACGCGCTGAGTCTTCTCATCTGAATATGTACTGTATATACTTCTACCTACACCTGTCGTGGTGCTGAGTCTAATGGTTAATTTTATGGTACACACAGAATAGGTTCAGATGAAATGGCTCATGTGAGTCTTCTCATCTGAATATGTACTGTATATACTTCTACCTACATCTGTCCTTGTGGTTATTTCTATTATATGCACAGTATAGGTTCAGATAAGGTGGCTCATGTGAGTCTTCTCATCTGAATATGTACTGTATATACTTCTACCTACATCTGTCCTTGTGCTGAGTCTAATGGTTATTTCTATGTTAAGCACAGTATATGTTCAGATGAGATGGCTCATGTGAGTCTTCTCATCTGAATATGTACTGTCTATAAGTTTACCTACATATGTCCTGGTGCTGAGTCTAGTGGTTATTTCTATTGTGTGCACAGTATAGGTTCAGATGCGATGGCTCATGGGAGTCTTCTCATCTGAATATGTACTGTATATAGTTCTGCCTACATCTCTTCTAGTGTTGAGACATATGGTTATTTCTATGGTAAGCACAATATAGGATCAGATGAGGTGGCTCATGGGAGTTTTCTCATCTGAATATGTACTGTATATACTTCCACCCTATATCTGTCCTCGTGTTGAGTCTAATGGTTATTTCTATGGTAAGCACAATATAGGATCAGATGAGGTGGCTCATGTGAGTCTTCTCATCTGAATATGTACTTTATATACTTTCACCTACATCTGTCCTGGTGTTGAGTCTCATGGTTAATTATATGGTATGCACAGTATAGGTTCGGATGAGATGGCTCATGTGAGTATTTCATCTGAATATGTACTTATATACTTCCACCTACATCTGTCCTGTTGCTGAGTCTAATGGTTATTTCTATTGTATGCACAGTATAGGCTCAGATGCGATGGCTCATGCCCGTCTTCTCATCTGAATCTGTACTGCCTATACTTCTACCTACATATGTCCTGGTGCTAAGTCTTATGGTGATTGTCTATGTTACACACAGTATAGGATCGTATGCGAAGGCTCATATGAGTCTTCTCATCTGAATATGTACTGTCTGGAAGTTTTACCTTCATCTGTCCTTGTGCTTTCCGACCATATATCCGACGATATACCTACCCAAATTAACATTTTGAATATGGTTATCCCCATTCTAATGCACTATTAACATTTTCCCTTCAAAAAGACAGTGAAAATGTATTTTTTGCGCCTACACGTCCAGCGGCTGCCAGCTGCATAAAACAGCTTGCTAGCTGCATATATTCACTTGTCAACCAATGAAAAGCGACGTTACGTATTGACGTCGTGTTTCCGACAGTATATCGCAGGGTATACTGTCGAAATTTTATGACGTTAACCAATCAGACGACGCGTTGCACTTGCAAGTGCATTAGAACATAGGTTCAGATGTGATGGCTCAAGTGAGTCTTCTCATCTAAATATGTACTGTCTATAATTTTACCTACATCTGGCCTTGTGCTGAGTCTAATGAATATTTTCATGGTACGAACAGTATAGGTTCAGATGTGATGGCCCATGTGAGTCTCCTTACTGAAAATATAT
This sequence comes from Loripinus fragilis, assembly GCA_964019695.1. NCBI lineage: Eukaryota > Metazoa > Mollusca > Bivalvia > Lucinida > Lucinidae > Loripinus > Loripinus fragilis. The sequence continues at coordinate 9,318,405 of OZ026521.1, read as the reverse complement.
TGTCTATACATACTTCCGAGTCTTGAGACCTATGGTTATTTCTATTATATGCACAGTATAGGCTCAGATGAGGTGGCTCATGTGAGTCTTCTCATCTGAATATGTACTGTGTATACTTCTACCTGCATCTGCCCGGGTGCTGAGTCTAATGGTCATTTCCATTGTATACACAGTATAGGTTCAGTTGTGATGGCTCATGTCAGTCTTCTCATCTGAATATGTACTGTCTATACTTCTACCTACATATGTCCTGGTGCTGAGTCTAATGGTTAATTCTATGGTACGCTCAGAATAGGTTCAGATGAGGTGGCTAATGTGAGTCTTCACATCTGAATATGTACTGTCTGTAAGTTTTACCTACAAATGTCCTGGCGCGCATGTTCACAGTTCAGATACAGAAGCTTTTGTGAGTTTTCTTATCTGGATATGGACGTCAAATTGCTTTTCCGAAATCTTATTCACTTCTTCGCAACAACTGTTTGATTGAAGAGTGTGTTATGATAAATATACACGGCCTGTTTGTACACAGTACAGATCCAGACGTCATGGCTCATGCGATCTCCTCCTTTGGATATGAATCGTCATCAGTTTTTCTTAATAACACTGCTGGAAATACAGACTGATGGTGTGTACACGTCCATATGAAGAGGAAATGACTCACTAAGACATCTCAACTTGACACGAAGTATTTTTCTTTTGTGAGAACGTACTGGTGGAAGATTCTTATAACAATTCTAATTGTATGTTTGTATATGAGCCTTCTTATCTGGTTATGATTTTTTTTCTCCAGTTTTGTCTGATAAAACTAACATGGTATGTTTACCTACGTCAGTATGGATACGTGGGCATAAGCCCTCTCAGAATCATGCATCAAAGCTGACCGCAGCACACACACACACGCGCACGCACTCACGCATGCACGCATTATTCCTATTTCTATGAAGAAATATAAATATCAATATAATCTGATGATTCCATTCTTATTTTCCCCTTCAATGGCACTTCTGTAATTATGTTTGTTTTATACGGTTTTCTATGTACGTTTTTCACTTCCCATGTAGCACAGAAGAGGGACGGGTCAGGGGATATCGGTAAACCTCCTTTCATGTACACTTGTGATATGACCTATGAATATGCTTTCTTGTGCATTAGGCTTGATAATGTCAAGTGTTCTTGCAAATAAGATTATGTTTAAACCATGTTGGAAGCTCTTAGAAATTAAAACTTTTAATAACTATTTAATATATCAATAAATGTCCCAGTATAGTTATAATTGCATTTTGTCAAAATAAAAACGAGTAAAATTTATGAAAGCTAAATTAAAAAAATGAAATATCTATTTTTTCTAAGGAAAAACGTTTTAATTTTGAACACTGTGAATTTTTTGAACAGCAGAAAAACTTATTTTTTTAGCTCACCTGATCCATTGGCTAATGCTGAGCTATTGTGATCATTTGATGTCTATCGTCCTTCGTCCGTCTTACGTCGTCATCAACTGCTTCAAAGAACATCTCCTCCTAAACTACTGGCCGGATTTTTGCCAAACTTTGCAGGAATGATCCTGATATGCCCCCTTAGTAATTGTTCAAATGGTTATGGTCCGTTGCATATCTAGGTCACACAGCCCAAAAAATAGAATTTCGAGATGAAAACTTTAAAAATCTTCTTGTCTGAAACCACAAGGCCTAGAGCCTCGATATTTGGCATGTGGACCTCTACCAAGTTTGTTCAAATTATTCCCCTGGGGCCAAAATTGAGCCCATCCCAGGGGTCATATAGTTTACATAGACTCAATAAAACAGAGTCTGCTGTTTTCCAATATTGTAGTTTCTCTATATCTAAGGATCCAGTTTTCCAGATTATTTATATAGGACAAACATGGAACAAATTTGTAGTCTGTAATCACAAGGCCCAGAGCCTTGATATTTGGTATGTAGCATCATCTAGTGGACCTCTACCAAGTTGTTTATATAATGCATCTTGTGCTAAAAATGGGCCCGCCCCAAGGAGTCAAATGTTCTACAATGGTTTTATATAGGGAAAACATGAAAGAATCTTCCCATCTTAAACCACAGTAGTAATGGATGTCACTATGGGCCAATTTTTTTTAAGCCTGAAAAGAACTTAGAATTTTTCAGGCTAAAAAAATTGCCCCATAGATGACTACCCTGGTAAGCTTGAGTGACTAGCTGTGAATAACTTAGTTTATTTTTGGGATTATTCTGGCTGGGCCTATAATTGTAATAGTTTCCTGGGCTATTGAGAATAACTTAGTCTATTTTTTATTGCTTTGTGATAGTTTCCTGGGCTATTGGGGAATAACTTAGTTAATTTTTTGACTGCTCTGTAATAGTTTCCTGGGCTATTGAGAATAACTTAGTTTATTTTTAGGGGTATTTTGGTTGGGCCTATGATTGTGATAGTTTCCTGTTCGCATCGCTGGAATGGTGTGAATAACTTAGTTTATTTTCGTAAAGATCTGATTGTAACAAATTCCTACCTGGTAGGCATATTGTGGTTATCTTTTTATAAAGACTAACTTTACTCGCATCACAAACAACAGGGTTTCTAATTTGCATATCGTACATCTAGTACGTTGCAATAGCGTATTATATTTTAACTAAGGAATTTGGGTTCATGAAGTTCTATGTGTCTTATAGTCTCTTTAGAAAAATAACTTAGATATTCAAGGCTAATTTCTGTAGCTTAGAAATATTTAATTTAGCACACTATTTCGTTTCTCGCGACTTTCAATGATAAGTTACGTCATATAATTTATACATGACGTCATTGAAAAGCAAGTAGTATCTTCTAAAAGCGACAACAAGTATAACTTTTCGAAACAATAGATAACTTGGTCATTTTTAGAGTAGAGGTGTGTACTTAGATATGATGTCTGCTTGAAAGTTTCTGTGGACTATACAATTTTCAGGCTGTTGCATGGAGTCGTATTTGATAGCTAGTATCAATATTATGATTAAGTTAGAGCTTCTGTTGATATCTTAGATAATCATCATTGGCGTGTAATAGTATTGTGGTTTAATGATCAGATGTTGATGAAAGTGTCCATATCGCTTGAGATGTGGATGCAATGTGGCGCTTCACACGTAAAATGTGGATGCAATGTGGATCCACCACATCTCCACATTTTGAATGTGGATGTAATGTGGAGCAATGTGGATGTATTGTGGAGCAGTGTGGATTCCCACATTTCAAATGTGAATAAATGCTGATATATATTGGGTCAGCATAATGGAAATTTACGTTAATTCTTGGATAAATTCGAAATTAATGTGGACCGCCACACTAAAAATGTGGATCCACCACGTCTCCATATCTTAGCAATGTGGATCCACCACATCTCCACATCTTGACAATGTGGATCCACCACATCTCCACATTTTCATAATATGGAGTTTCTACACCTACACATTCGACAATTTGACTTATACCCTCTCTTCAATCAATCCTATTTTCTCTCAATCTCTCAAGTTGATAGTAGCATGTTACAATATTGCAGCTTTCAGAGATATGACCCTATCATAATTTTATTCGACATGTTGGCAGGATGATTTTTAATTCACCTGAGGCAAATTTGGATTGAGGCCTTTTAGTCTTCATTCCTATTTTTCCTTTCTCTCTCGCTCTCTCTGGGAGAAGTACAGATATGACTGAAATATTGCAATCTCTCAATAGTTAACTTCTGATAATCTACATCTTTGGTTCAAGCACCATCAGTCACCTTTGATGGTCATTAAAAATGTTAAGGCCTAGCAATTTTAATTATCCACCTCTTTACACTGTGAAGTTTCCACATTTACATGTTTGACAATTTGATGAATATGTCTAAGTTCGGGCACGTATGCTTAAAACTCTGACTATACATCTTCACATAGTAGATTTCAGATCTGCATAGCATACCAACTTTGCATGCTATATATTCTATCTTCATATGATTAATATAAGAGTAGTCAATATTATATATATGAAGTTAAGCGAAGTCTAATTGTCATTATATTTCTACCAACTGTAGCGGCTGTTTCACATATGAGATCATGGATGAATTTTATCTGAGCTTACTAAGTGATAGTTCTATGGATATTTTCCCTAAAAATGAACAGTTCTTATTTACCACAAAGCTAAATCATCCTATTCAAGTCCAGAAAGAACAATGGGTTGTAGCGTTGGTAGAAATTATGACTCCTTTGGAAGTATATAACATTTCACATAACAGCAATTATTTTTATGTTCACTTCTACGTTGAGAATGTTTTTAAAGACTGGGGAAAAGTAAAATGAATACTATATGCATGAAAGATGGAAGTTGTCCTGAAATAAGATTGTTTATCCCAGCAGGAAACTATAATTCGCCTCAGCACTTAGTAGAGCAAATTCAGATTGCAATTGAAGAAAAATGTGGAGCTATTCTACGTCAAATCCACAGTATGATCACATTAAGTTATAAGAAATCAGGTAACCGTGTAAACTTACATGTTGAAAATCAAAATAGAGTCCAAATTAGATTTTCAAAGTCTCTTGGCGAAATACTTGGATTGAATCCTGATCTTTCAAATAAACTGATTGGGAATGATAACCAGGCTTTTACATATGCTGTTGATTTGAACATGACCAACCATCAGATGTTTGTTTATTCTGATGTTGCAGATTGTACTTACGTTGGAAATATAACAGCTCCTATACTTAGAATTGTTTCTTATAAACAGTCCAAATCTAGCACTCAATCGCATCAATAATTTGTGAATTTACATTATGTACCTTTGGCAAAATCTTATATTGATCAGGTTCATATTGATATCAAAGATGAAATTGGCAGGTCTGTCCCTTTTGTTGGTGGGAAAACTTTAGTAAAATTACTCTTCAAACGTATAAAAAGTTGATCAATTTTGCTATCAGTATAAATATGATGGTTCTGGTTGGCATGTCTTATTGTTCTATGAACACTAAAAGAAGAAGAATGGATCTCTCAGCAAGACAGAAAAATACAAGCTGCAATGATGATATGATAAAACCTGCTTCTAAAAAATCAACTAAATATTAAATGAGCTATGGACAAATTCGTTATCTGATGAAAAGGCTGAGTACAGCGTTGGATAGTAAACTCAAGCAAGGAAGACCACCAAAGTACTGTAGAATGTGCCATAGAGAACTTCGTAAGCTGATAGGAAGCCAACTAGAAAGACGGCCATTAGAGAATAAATATATGAAGGGAAGAAATATAATGGAACAAGGATGTGATAAAAGAAAGAATATTTCTTCTGCAAAAGAGAACAGCAAAACAAGAAAATGCAATCCTCTCTCAAGCGTTGCAGCAAAAGAAGTACATGCAAATAATAAGACAGAGTAGAAAATGTCATATTTTTGTGATAAATATTAACAAAACTGTGGATTAGTATGTCACTACAAGTATAAAAGGACAGAATCAAGGAGAAACTATTCATTCACCGAAACAGTTTCAATGGGTCAACATCAGTGTCCAAAGTGTGAACGACAGTTTGCAAGATCAGACAGTTTGAGACGATATCTGACAAGTGGTATCTGCAGTGAAGATATGGAGTCAGAAACAATGTCAGAAAATGAAGAATCTACTATGTCTGAAGAATCTGATGCAGAGACTTCCAGAAGTCATCAAAAGGAAGACATCTTTGGGAAATATGCAGACAAAGATTATGGTATTCATGACGATAGTGATACAAATTGTACTGATGAAGATGATGAAGACCAACATTATACTAGAAAAAAGAACAAGTTTGATCCTTGGACATTTTTGTTGATGGAGCTCATAGTATCCTACAAGACACATTCAATGAAGGTGTACAACATATAATAGAGAAAAATCCAGACATTGACACAGAAGAGGCAGAGGAGGTGACTTTCGATAAACTGGAACCAACATACAGAGCAGAAGCCATTGGTCAATACAAGGCCTTCCTTAAATTATCCAAGGCAATGAAGAAAGATCCCTTGCACAAGAAGATAACAGATACAGCAAAACGACTACGAGATGAAGATGACTTTGATGAGGATGACGCTTTGAAATATGCTATTAAAAAACGAAGATACCTCTTGGATGGGAAACTTGAAGAATTTGACCCACCAACCTATTGCTTAGGTGAAGATGATGACCAGGAAACTATCATAGACCAACTAGTGGATATGACCAGACAATTATCACAATCATAGCTATTTTCAGCTCAGCGCTGAAGTTTACCTGAAATTGAAAGAGGGTATTAGTCAAATTGTCGAATGTGTTGGTGTAGAAACTCCATATTATGGAAATGTGGTGGATCCACATTATCAAGATGTGGAGATGTGGTGGATCCACATTGTTAAGATGTGGAGATGTGGTGGATCCACTTTTTTAGTGTGGCGGTCCACATTAATTTCGAATTTATCCAAGAATTAACGTAAATTTCCATTATGCTGACCCAATATATATCAGCATTTATTCACATTTGAAATGTGGAAATCCACACTGCTCCACAATACATCCACATTGCTCCACATTACACCCACATTCAAAATGTGGAGATGTGGTGGATCCACATTGCATCCACATTTTACGTGTGAAGCGCCACATTGCATCCACATCTCAAGCGATATGGACACTTTCATCAACATCTGATCATTAAACCACAATACTATTACACGCCAATGATGATTAACTATGATATCAACAGAAGCTCTAACTTAATCATAATATTGATACTAGCTATCAAATACGACTCCATGCAACAACCTGAAAAAGTATAGTCCACAGAAACTTTCAAGCAGACATCATATCTAAGTACACACCTCTACTCTTAAAATGACCAAGTTATCTATTGTTTCGAAAAGTTATACTTGCTGTCGCTTTTAGAAGATACTACATGCTTTTCAATGACGTCATGTATAAATTATATGACGTTACTTATCATTGAAAGTCGCGAGAAACGAAATAGTGTGCTAAATTAAATATTTCTAAGCTACAGAAATTAGCCTTGAATATCTAAGTTATTTTTCTAAAGAGACTATAAGACACATAGAACTTCATGAACCCAAATTCCTTACTTAAAATATAATACGCTATTGCAACGTACTAGATGTACGATATGCAAATTAGAAACCCTGTTGTTTGTGATGCGAGTAAAGTTAGTCTTTATAAAAAGATAACCACAATATGCCTACCAGGTAGGAATTTGTTACAATCAGATCTTTACGAAAATAAACTAAGTTATTCACACCATTCCAGCGATGCGAACAGGAAACTATCACAATCATAGGCCCAACCAAAATACCCCTAAAAATAAACTAAGTTATTCTCAATAGCCCAGGAAACTATTACAGAGCAGTCAAAAAATTAACTAAGTTATTCCCCAATAGCCCAGGAAACTATCACAAAGCAATAAAAAATAGACTAAGTTATTCTCAATAGCCCAGGAAACTATTACAATTATAGGCCCAGCCAGAATAATCCCAAAAATAAACTAAGTTATTCACAGCTAGTCACTCAAGCTTACCAGGGTAGTCATCTATTGGGCAATTTTTTTAGCCTGAAAAATTCTAAGTTCTTTTCAGGCTTAAAAAAATTGGCCCATAGTGACATCCATTACTACTAACCACATTGTTGGAACTATCATATTGCGGCTCATATGAGTAAGCCTGGAGAGCAATCTACTCAAATGCCTCTTGAAGCTGGTCCACATTGCAAACGCTATATTTCTCTTAGCTAATCAATTACATCATAGACACATATGCCTTTACCAACGTTCAATTGGCTATGATTGGCGCGCGAAGTAGCTAAGTATATTTGGGCCGCGTTGCGAGAAAACCTGTCTTCGGGGTTTCCGACAAAGTGAGATTCAAACAAGCCTGCTCAGCTACAGAGACTAGCTAGAAAAGTGAAACTTCGCTTGTAGCAAGCTTGGATATGGTACTTTACAAAACGCGAATAACAAAGGCGCTGATCAGACTGCGCGGATGCGCAGGCTGGTCTGCGCCTGTGTTGTTCGCAAACCCCCGAAGACAGGTTTTCTCGCGTCGAGGCCCATTTACACTCAACCATATTTAATGCATTTCAGTATCTTAGACTCATTTCTCAAATGAAATCTTTCAGTCAGTATTCGGGGGCAAGCTGAGAAATGGCGTCTACGCTATCTAACTTGCATATTTTCAAGATTGCCGCCAAGTTGAATAAATATCAATAAAAATCTTGACGTGTTAAGGATGCCAAACTGGTATAAATCAATCCAAAAACATCTTCTCATGACTGGGTGTCTTCACTGACATCAATGTATGCAATAAGAATTAAAAATGTGATCAAGAGGTAATCGGGGGTGGGGGGGGACAACATGAGCAGATAATCTTACTTCCAACTTAGTTAAGGTTTTTGGAACTCATGATCTGTTCAATATCAGCTAGTCATAAGAGTTATAATTGTGACCGAAATTTCTACACTTTGAAAATATAGTTCGTGTAAAAATCGCTGTTCGCTTTGAAATTATAATGATTGAAACATACATCACGTTGTATTTATTTTTTGTTGCCAATTTTCGTTCAAAAATAAAACATTAAATGAGTTATTGGTGCTTTTTAGAATTAGAAAAAGCACGTGTCATTTTTAACGATAATTTGGTCATTTTAGGAACAGTAACTTTTATTTAATTGTTTTCTATGAATGGGCACTGGATACCAGAGTGATGCGCGTATGATATCGCTATTAATCAGGTCAAATACGCCTTGTTACATTGTACCCGACAAAAAAAGAAACGCACCACTTAGAACTGTTCAACTCTCAGGAAGATCACAAGTGATAGGCCAGTTAAGTTTACATCAGTGCAAAGGTATGTCATGTACGGTTGCATCACACGTCTTTTGCAACCTGGCGTCGAAAATGTGTTAAATAAAATTGGCAATAAACAAAGTGGGGGTCAATTTGTAAAGTCACAGGAAATAAGCGTTTTTATAATGCTCTCTTGCTGGATAAGTTCAAGCATTTGGAATCATCTCAATAGACCAAATTGTACCCAGACATTTAATCTTTGCAAATTCTATCTTTAAATTCATCATACGCAATAATTGAACGCTAGGTACCCCATGCAATGTGACTACCCTTTGGGTAGTGATTCCACACTGGAGATAAACCTTACAAAACATTTAAAGATTTTAACATTGTTTTCATCAATTTAAACGGTCCTAACTGATGAAAAATGGATTTTGGAATTACAAAAAAGCATCAATAAACACATTGGTTGTCTCACATAACAACAAATTATCATTTTCATACTTTGCAAATGTAAAACATACTTGGAATTCTAAGCAAACAATAGCGTTGAATTAACGATTCCAAAAATCGTTTACACGTCCCCTTGATGTGTTTTGTGTCTACACAGGGAAAGTACAGATACTCACCTAAGTCACACGTAAGTTTGAGTAAGATTTGATTAGAAATGAATATTTCATGACAATTAACATTTTCGTATTAAAAGGAGATCTTAATGGGGAAAATCGTAGTGGTGCGTTTTTTTTTTTGGCGGGTATATATTCAGTGTATTTCGATGCATGGAAATGAGCCATTTCATGAGAAAGGTACCATAAGATATTCAACATGCGTGAAGTAACCATGCATGCACAGCCATCAAGTGGGACCTTGCGCCCATGCGTTCGCCCAAATGCTGCCTGCATAAGTCGTCTGCTGCACATAGTTGTGAACATTATTGGCTCATGTAAGTACAGAGGCAAACTCGTATATGGGTCATTCTACAAACGATGAGGAATTCCTGTCCCACTCCTAAATACTTGCATATTTTTTCTCGTTCAAATATCCTGCTACAGTGATTGGAACACTTAATACAGATGTTCATTTATTTTCGTAAATTAATTAGGGGCTACCCCCTCATAATTGCTTGTCCCATCGCAAAATAGTGATGGTTGAACTTTAGTTTGACAAAAAATGCCTGTATAAACAAAACACACAGAGACGTGATATGAGTCTTTGCCAGAAATCTACCAATGACAGAAAAATAAATAACCTTTGGTTTGGATTTGTAGCTGTGACATGTGTGTTTAGGTCTGTCCCACAGTTTGTGTCATCCCTGTAACCACAATTACAGTTGTAGATTTTACAGAGTTCTAACCATGAAAATAATTTTGCACTGCTCTTTTGTGAGGTATTGAGTGTCAATTTTCTAAAAACGTTAAATTGTTTAAGTGAAGATTGCTTAGAGATAAATATGAAACAATTAAACGAAGTAGATATTGAGTCAGACAGGTAATCTGCCATCCCTGTTACCCATATTTCTATAAAATGAATATGCTGCAAACAAATAAAAATCCAAAAACTAAATAAGTATGATGTGTCTCAATATTATTGTATAAAGAATTTAAAGTTTTTTCTTCCAGACAGTAAATAAAGTGGGAGTTTACATACTTTTTGTCATATCTGTTACTGTCATCCCTTTTACTCACCAACAAATTCTTACGCAATAAATATTTTGAATATGTAAAATATGAAGAGTAGTTGTGTTCGACTAGTCATAGTACTTTCAAATAGGCTAATGAACAGCTGTATCTGTACAAAACAGTAGAAATGCATATAGCAACCCCAGGGGGGGGGAGTACTCTGATATTTTCATACACACGACACACTTAGGCTTGGGTCAATTTTGGAGTTCAAAATTTGAATTTCAATATTTTTTGGAGTTTTCAGAAAATGAATATTTTTTGGGGTAAGAAATTTTGTGGATATTTTTTGGGGTCATCACAAAATTGGACTATATTTAGGGGTCATTTCTATGCATTTTAGGGTCTTTTCTTTAGGTCAAGGTACAGAATGGGGATACTTTGTGGGGTTGCTAAAATTTCAAGTATTTTTGGGGTGCTTGAAATTCCTGATATTTTTGGGGGGTGAACGGTATATGCTGAGCCTGAGCCTACGTATGAAGAATAAATGAGAGTACCCCACCCCCCCCTGGATAGCAACCTGTAGCCTTGATGGACATGGTACCAGGGATGACACACGTAGGTAGATCACCGCATAGATCACCGCTCACCTCCTTCATTTGTTTACAAGAACATTAGCGTTTCACGGAAAGAAGTAATATTTACTGTAGTAAAGGCCGGCGGTGACTTCACACTACACAGTTAAAGCTTCACATTACACACTTCGAACTTCACATTTTCATACTTCAAAGTTCACACTTCAATTACTTCCTAATACAATGTTTTAACGAGAAAGTGTTATTTCAACCTTCACAATTGATATCTAACAATTCAAACTTCATATGTTTTCCAGTTCAAACTAGAAAGGACTGATCTCTTGGCTCTCGTGTGTTATTTTTTATTGTATTTTTGTCTCTTTCCCATGTTGTGTCAAATCAAATGGTTCCACCCTGTGAGTCACATGTCTTCTTCTTCTTCTTCTTCTTCTTCTTCCAATATAGTGCATGGCCTTCTCTGAAGCATTGTCGCACTGTGGTGAACTATGTACAAGGTGATCGTGAGGCTCAAACAAGGTGCAGGTTAAAAGAGGGATAAATATTGTCTGTACATAGTTAATCCTGGCTGGCCAGCCCCATCTTGAAGTCATCAAGGGTTGGGGCAGCTACAATTGTCTCCGGCAACTGGTTCCATAGCCTGATTGCTGATGGGAAAAATGAATTCCGGTAGACATCTGTCCTGCAGTAGGGAATCATGTAGCGCAAAGTGTGGCCTCGAGTGCTCAATGCTGATGGATGCAGGTACAGTGGCGCTGGAATGTCGATAAGTCCATACGTGATGCGGTACACCATTACCAGTTTGAAGTTGGCCCTTCGCTGGTAGAGAGGTTCCCATCCAAGGTCTGCGATCATCTGACTGGGGCTGCTGGTGGTTCTGTAGTCCCCTGTCACAAATCTTGCTGCACGCCTTTGGACGGCTTCCAACTGTTGGATGTTTGATTTGGTGTAAGGGTCCCATGACGTAGACGCGTATTCCAGGATTGGTCGTACCAGAGCTTGATAGCTTTGGGCCTTTATGTCTCTGGGGCAGCTGGCAAGATTTCTCCTTAGAAAGGCTAGGCTGTTGTTTGCCTTCTTGGATGTGGCGTCTACGTGTGCATTCCAGGTCAAGTTGTCAGCAATGGTGACTCCTAGGTATTTGCCGGTCTTGTTCACTGACAGGTCGTGACCATGTATTGTGTAGGTTGTCATGATGGGATTTCGTTTCCGTGTTACCCTAATGACCTCACATTTGCTGGCGTTGAACGACATTTGCCAATCCCTCTCCCACTCTTGTAGTTTGTCGAGGTCTTCCTGTAGGATCCGAGCATCTTCTGGGTTCTTTATTCTCCGGTACAGGAGACTGTCGTCGGCAAAGAGGCGTGTAGTTGAGGACACTTTAAGCGGCAAGTCGTTTATGTAGATGAGGAACAACAGGGGTCCTAAGACTGTTCCTTGGGGCACTCCGGAGGTAACAGGTGCAGGACTGGATGTGTGACCTTCAACCAATACTTGTTGTGTTCTGTTGGCGAGGAAGCTTTTAATCCACTGGAGTAGGTTACCACGGATCCCATAGTGGTCAAGTTTGATGGCGAGGCGCTGATGGGAGACTTTATCAAATGCCTTGCTAAAGTCTAGCAGGATGGCGTCCATTTGCTCATTTTCTTCGAGAGCTGTGGCTAGGTCCTGTACTGTGAGTATCAGCTGGCTCTCGCATGACCGCTTCTTTCTAAATCCATGTTGTTGATCTGATAGGATCTGGTGTATGTCCAAGTGTCTCATAATCTGGCTATGTATGATGTGTTCCAGGATCTTGCTACACACTGATGTCAGTGAAATGGGCCTATAATTTGCTGCAGTGCTGCGGTCTCCTTTTTTGAAGATTGGTGCAACGTTGGCTTGTTTCCAATCATCAGGTACTTCGCCTTGCTGCAGAGAAGCCTGGAATATCAAAGTCATCGCTGCTGAGAGTTCGGCAGCAAACTCCTTCAGGAATCTTGTCGGGATGTGATCAGGGCCTTCAGCTTTATGAGGGTTCAGACCTTGCATCAACTTTAAGACGCCTGCTTGGTCGACTTTGAATGAGTGTATGTCTGGGAACCTGCTTCCACTCATGGCTGGCATATCTACAGACGTCTCCTCTGTGAAGACACTGCTGAATTGTTCATTCAGAATGGTAGCCTTGGTCCTTGGGTCGCTATGTGCGATACCATCCTTTCTCATTGGGGGTATGCCACTGCTGTCACATTTTTTGCCTTTGATGAATGTATATAGCTTCTTGGAGTTTTTGTCACTTGTCACGATGTCGCTGACGTAACTGTCGTAAGCCTTTTTACATTCATATTGTGATTCCTTCTGAAGCTGCTTGTACCGCTGGAGATCACTGATTGAGCAAGAATGTTTTGCTTTCTTGTATGCCCTCTTCTTACGCCTTGATATGCGCTTGATTTTCTTGTTGATCCAAGGCTGACTAAAGCGTGATGATGTCATCTTGCTGGGGACCTTGTCTTCAAGAAAGCTGAGAGTGAAGTGCTTCAGTGTATCCCACAGTTCGTTTACACCAGTGGAAGCTGAATACTGTGTGGTGAATCTTGTGGAAAAGTCAAGCACATCTGGTTTCTTTTCTTCTATGTCCACATGCTTCCATAGGAAGATTTTTCGTTGTGGTTGTTTGGTTCTGGTAGCCCTTGTGCTGGCCTCCACAAAGACAAAGTCATGATCATTTACTCCTGGCACCGCTTTGCATTTCTCGATCAAGGAAGGGCTTTTCGTGAGGAAGACATTGAGAATGTTTTCTCCTCTTGTGGGGAATCTTACTATTTGGTCTGAGCCAGTGTCATAGATGGTGTTAAGGAAACATTGGTTAATGCTCATTGGATAGTTGTGCCCCTTGATGGTATGGGTTTCCCAATCAATGTCTGGGAGGTTGACATCTCCGCTGATCCAAAGAGTTGCTCTGGGATTTGAGGTTTGGAGCTGACGGATCTTGTCACATAATTCTTCCACATAATCCTGTCCACTATTTGGGGGTCTGTAGATGGATCCGATAATTAGTGGTGCATGCCCTTGACAGGTGAATGAGGCAGCAGCAAACTCTGTGTTTGTCTGTATATCAAGGTGTGTGCCAATAAGTGTGTCCTTTGCGGCGATTAGAACACCTCCATGGTGGTCGCTACTCCTGTCTTTCCTAGCCACTATGTGGTAGTTTTCTGGGAGTACCTCTCTCTCGTAGATGCCTGGGTGTAGCCACGTTTCACAGACAATGACAATATCTGGGTTTGTCTCTGTTAAAAGGAGCCAAAAAGAGGTCTTCTTAGCTTTCATACTTTGGAAGTTGACAGTAAGCACTCGTAGTGTGTTCTGACGGGGTTTAACAGAGGCTGTTTGGCTTGGTTTGTTAGGAGATGATGTGTGCTGTGGGATGCCAATGGAACTATCAAGGAAGCTAAAACTTTCTGACAAAGTACAAGATGGTTGTGGTGAGGATAAGCTATCTTGGTGGCTGTCTCCATCAGAGAGTTGGCTGTATGTGTTCTATGTTGGCAAAGAGTCCATAAGAAAGGTCTCAAATAGCGTAGTTGAAAAATTTGGCAGCCCGCAATTACAACAAATCCAGCTTGTGTTGTGGATACCCTTGTATTGGTTTATTCAGAGAAAATAAAAGTAAGCCAACAAATGCATTATAATGCAAATTCTCTTGTCTAGATGAAAGGTTTATTGCTGTTAATTGTCCAGAGTTGAAATTAAAATTAAAAAATCCAAATTAGTTGTTTAATTTTTTTGCAAAAAAATTGCTAAAATTCCTCACCTTTTGTAGAATGACCCATATATGGCTGATATGTTATAAAGTATTTGGTTGTTTGTTTGTTTATTTGATTCGATTCTTTACGTCCCATCAACAATCTTTCAATTATGTATGGACGGGTCTTCCTTGGATGGACCAGTACAAAGCTAGGATTAATGTTCTTGCTCAAGGACACATCGCAGTAACGCTGGTGAGGCTCGACCAGCGGCCTCTTGATCTCGAGTCAAGCGCTCTACCACTGAAACACTGCGTTCCCTATTCAAGTGTTTGTTTAATGGGGTCAGATCTGGAATTCTATTTTTTCAGTACCTGTTTTCGTCCACAAACACCATTTGCCTGCTTTTGTCTGTGGTTTCTTACCAGTAAGTGTTCTTGCGAGTATGCACGCATATGAAGCCGGTTTGAGCCGTCGGTACTCGGCCTGGGTAATGTTTAATGCAGTCGGATCTTTGGAAATTTGAAATCAAATCAGACAAAAACATCCGATCCTATTTCTGTCCACAATTTTTATCTGTCAGTTTCTATTACATGTAGCAGTGAGTGTTCTTGCGAGATTGTGCACAGGTACTACAATCTCGTATGAGCCTTCGTTGCTCGGAATAGTGTTATATAGAGTCTGATCTTTGGCAGGAGTCCGCGCATGAACCTTCGATGTCCAGAATAATTTCCGATGCGCAGTAATATTTGGAAAATTTACATAATTTATGTTTGATGCAATGTTTTTGTGAGAAATGGCGTTTGTGAAAGTAAGACAGAGGGCAAAGATCAGGAATCGATACAATCAAGTACCACACCTAACCCAGGATACCAATGGGAAAGTGACAACGCCACAATTAGACATCACAAACGAGAGCCAAGAGGTCAGCCATTTCCCAGCAGATGACCACAAGGCATCAACAAACAGACAAGCATGAAAGCATAACAAAACAAGACAGAAATAACATAAATGATCCACAAAAGAAGCACCGCCTTGGAACGGTCAGTAAAAATATTTTGCTGGAGGGCTTAAACCGGTTTAACGGTGCACCAACCTCATCCTTAGTTCAGATGTGGATCAAGACACATAGATGTTTGATTTGCGTGAAAGACCCCTAACTTATCAATGCATCATCTCCTAGAACATATAAATCACGTTATAAAAAAGAGATAAAGCAAAGATAAGGACTCAATAGTAAATAAAACTGAATACCGGAGCAAAAGAAATCCAACAGGTTAACCCCAGTAGGCCTGACAACAGCCAAAGAATCAGGCCCCTACCATCTCATCAATAGATAAATAAGTCTTTAAGTCGGAATCATCATAGAGTCTGAAGTCCGACCCACAGGCGTGCAATTACACACTCACATACCAAATTTGGTTGGAATTCGTCCAATGGTTTAGGAGGAGATAGCGTGACGGACGAACGGACGGAGGCGATCGCAATATCCCCATCGCTTTTTAAAAAAAAAGCGTGGGGATAATAAAACATGAGCACTCATGTAAGATCCTCTGTATAACTTGCTTCTGTTTACCAGAACTCTAAACCCATTTAGCAAACATGGTCAATAATCTGTAGAACGCTGACACTAGGCTTACGGGAAGAACCCGCTTACTGTAGCGACTCGGTCATAAAATTTTAACTTTTGTCTTTCTAACATACTTTGAATTTCCTGAAATTAACATACGTGTTACAATAGCGCGACGACCACCATTTTGATTACCCCTGACGTGGATCTCAGATGGGTGAACGGGTTAAAACGGTTGCTAATGCCACAAGTTTGATTTGATATAGGTAACCAAAATCGCCACCAAATTTACACCGGACAAATTTTTTGTCCCATTCGACATAGACTACAATTTGGACACTTTCTCAGCATTTTTAATACGGACAGGCGGACACTTGCACGTCTGTGTCGCACATGCTGAATCAAGTGCGAAAATGAATACAGAAAAGAAATGAGCCGCGACATGAGATTTCCAACAATGTGTTATGTGCGACCAGCAATGCCTCAGATCAGCCTGCGCATACGCGCAGTCTGAACAGAGCATTTTTTATTCGCTGGACCATTCTATGAGTGTTATGCGACTGACTGAACATCATATGGAGTTTATGTTCTCTTTCATTTCATTCAGACGAAACATAAATTATTTATTACCTAGACTTCTTAATTTTTGGAAACCAGATACACTACCTAGAATTACCAACTGTTATGATGTACATGCCTATATGCCTCAACATCAGTATTTAGCGTTTTTCGTGTTCATCATAACCGTCTATACTTCTTTGTACTATATCTTAAAGCATAAGATATATAAACGTAACAACATATACGTGTGTGATGGCAAGCACAGACCTGAGCACTTTCTCTTTATTCATAAGACAAAATTTCATAACAAAAAATTTTCAGCCAGCTAGCATCCTTCGTTCCAAATGTAGTTCCTTGTTTAGGAAGTAGCTCAAGGTTCAAAACACATAAACTGTGCATCAAACCATCCATAAAACCAATCTCTTAATTTTACAGCCTATCTGAAAGAAACTGATAACCAATCAAATATCATATAAAGACAAAAATCCGTGGAATATCTTAAACGTTTTGCTATATAACTTTCAAGTCTACATAACCAAACATTTTTCGAACCATGAGGGTGGGTTGGTGGGTAATCGCACATAAACCCAACAGAATTTCTCATTAAGTCTGTCTAGCCTCGAATGACAATACAAAATCATAAATGATGATTTATACCCTTGCTGAACAATCATTGCACCTAAATCACGAGTTTCTTGACCTAACATGACCTAAACTAAGGAAATTCCATGAATTTCTCGTGACGAACAAGTGAGTTCTTTTATACTGTATTTGCTGTAATACAATTACAGAACACAAGTACACTCTCTATAAATCCTACCTTTCTTCAATACTTGAAGAATCCAAATAAATATCGCGTCGGTTAATAAATATATTTATAAGCTTTACAGGCGGCTGTACAGGCTCGTCTGAGTCTACACTTGTCAAAATGCCACATTATTGGAAATCACATGCCATGGCTCAAATGTCCACTTCGGGGTTCTGTAGAGAAGCCTGCCTGCTATGAAATCTCTATTTTGGCTATATGTAGTAAAATATTGGGATTCTGGGCCAAAAATAGTTAGGCCTAGATTTACTCAGCCCCTCTGGCATGGTTTTGAGTTCAAAACCATGCCAGAGGGACTGATAATTCTGGACCTAACTTTTTTGGCCCAGAATCCCCATTTTTACTAAATGTTTGGCTTGAGTTTTATATGCTTCCATACTTCGTGTATACGAACAGCAAAGGCTCTGGTGACACCGCGATAAGAACCAAAATCTGGCCCAAAGTCTGGCCTTATTCATAGTTTAGAATCCTTCAATAGTGTGTTTTTCCTTTGCTTATTTTCTGCAATTACAATATTAAACACCTCAATTTGCAAAGCATCAGCCTTTGCCTTGAACTTTTCATTGAATTTAGACAACATGAAATAGAAATGCATCTTGCATTCTTTAAACTTCCATATATACAGGTACAAGGTGGCGTATATGTTCAACTCGGCGCCGACATAGTCAAATGACTGCAAAAGCATCCTCAGTTTATGCTGCCTAAATTCGGGTTTTACTTCAAGTAGAATGCTGTGGAAAAACATTGGGGATTGGAACACTAAAAAAGCTAATACCACGATTGCCACGGTTTTTGTGGAGTCTGTTAACTTTTGTTTCTGTGAAATATCAGCCAGATATTTTGTGTTAGCGTTGAATGTTCTTCCAAGCTTGTTATGCTGAAATATAATTAGTAATATTTTGATGTAGGACGCGAAAACTATGAGGGAGTACAGTAGCAAGAAAGCTAATATAAATTTCCCCAATGGCAGGAAAAGAGCATAAATGTCACACGAAATATAGTCATATCCACAAACTGTTATTCCATTAATGATAAAAAAGAGTACCGGGGCTAAAACATTTACTGTCCACATGCAAGCTGTTGAAATGGACAGAGCAATTTTTGTGACATACCTCCTGTAATGCAAAGGCATTGTAAGTGCTAATAATCTTTCAACAGAGACAGCACACACAGAGCCCCATAATGTTGGTACCAGAACACTTCCAAAGAATATTCTGGAATCAAATATCTGTTTATAGTACACATCACCAACCAAAAACATAGTAAGAGTGTGCAGAACAATTGAACTTTCGAAGATTAAGAAGCTTGCCAGCAAATTTTTTGATACAAAGCGGATTTGGAATGATAGTTTCCGACATCGATTTATTATATTTAAAGCAAAAAAATTACACAAAATACAGCATAGAGACACAATCATAACTCCACCATTAACCAGAACGCTATATGTCGTATTTTCAGCTGTGGTTTCATTGTATATTGTAGAGGAATTGTTGTATATTATAGTAGAAGACCCGTTGTATATTGTTGTAGAGGGCCCGTTGTATATTGAAGTAGAGGCCCCTTTGTATATTGTTGTAGATGATCTGTTGTATATTGTAGAGTTGATCGTACTGACGTTGTCTGATGAAATAGTTTGACTATCCATCTAACCTGCAAGAAAGTACAATACTATAAGCTAATACAAGGTTAGCTTTTAAAAAGGCTTAGAACCATCGCATGGCGTTTTACAGTCATTAAAGAACTTTTATAGTGTTTTAATATTTCATTTACTGAAGCCACTCTTTTCAATGTTTCATGTATTTCATACTTTGAGTATTTTTTGCTTTAGTTAACGATTTGTACATTGGCGATCCGTTTGAAGCAAATTAAATACAGGAAATATGCATATTCCAATAAGACTCTGCTCATGAACCAACTGAAAAATGGTAGAGTTAACCCCCTCCCCGGCAGTATGTACATTGTATTAGGTCATTCACACGTATTCCTCAATCAAAGTCAATGCACATAAATGCCTAGGGGGCATATTAAAACTGGCCCATCTACATCTAGTTATTATGTCACACTTTGTCTAGAATATCCGAACGGTCCATGTTTGATCGGGATTCTAGCTCAGTGTTAAGGTCTCTAATAGACTTTTCGCTTTTAGAAGCAATCGGGTATCCAAAGTATATCAACATCGCTCACGCAATGGTGGAATTTTGGAAGTAGCTGGGTCGACGGGGAGTCTGAGAAAGAACAGTAAAAGACACTGCTGCTGGGGACATTTCCGCAACTTGCTTATGGAACAGGCCCGAATCGAACACGCGCCCAATGGAAGTTTACTAACGTATATCACCATCGCTGACGCGATGGTGAACTATATTGGTCTGTTTGATGTGATCCATCGCAATGTGTTTTGTTGCAACCCTACAGGTACCAAGGTCGCTATATGGGCCTCGTCGCGAGAAAACCTGTCTTTGGGCGTTTGCCAACAACAAAGGCACAGACCAGCCCGCGCATCCGCGCAGTCTGATCAGCGCCATTGTTATTCGCTTATTGGAAAGTATCATATCGAGATTTGCTAAGAGGAATATTTCTATTCTCTAGCTAGTCTCTGTAGCTGAGCAGGCTGGTTTGAATCTTAGTTTTTTTGGAAACGCCGAAGACAGGTTTTGTCGCTTCGCGGCCCATATAGCATTTTTAATGTTATATATGCTTAAAACATTAGGCGATTGTGGCAACCTTGTAAACTGTGCTGAAATCGTGTAAACGGGGATTTGTACGACAGGGTAGGGTCCAAATGTTTAGCATAATTAAACAAACGTACTTAAATTTGATATATGCTCTCTATCTAAAGGGTTAATCAAATGCTTGTACAAGATAATCCTGATTATTTAATAAAAGCATTATATAACTGAGAATAAAACAAACACAACCGAAAATTCCATGTTTTTCTGTATATCAATTATCTCATTTTAGCTCATTTCCATTCTTAATAGCTTTAAAATAATCTCTGACAAAAAACAAACAAACATTCCCTCTACCTCTAAGATAGCATAGCAGAATTGCAGTTTTGCAAGAACACATATACTTATTATCTTCATAATGACTGGCTGGAAATAATTGTATTTGTACGATCTGTTATTTAGTTGATTTATATGAATCTAAGTATTGTCACCTTACTAATATATTTTTTTTAAAACTTTAATAAAATTGTAACTGATATAAATATAGATACCTATACTCCTGACTCCTGAGATTGTCAAAATTCTGATTTTTATATGCCCCTGCAGGGCAGGTGATTACAGGTAATCCAAATGTCATTCCTGACGCTAGAGTTCGCAATATAATTTCTAAAGGCCCTAAATATAGATTTCCCTCTAATAGTGATTTCCCTAAATGATGTAGAGATCGCTGCTTCTTTAAATGATTCAGTAATCGTTGGTGTAAACGAGGAAATGTTGAACATGATGCCTTGAAGGAATGGAAGATCAACTTTTTAAAATTATTAATACTCGTATTTCATTTTAGTCTCAAAATACACATCTTTTACCCCCTAAACCTATATCTTCTTTTCGTCATCTGAAACGAGATATCCAGGATTTTCATATGAACTATGTTTGGACCAAGCAGATAATGTTGTAACTGTTTGACGATTGTATTATATTGATACTCTTGAGCATGAGCTTGTTGACACCAAAGGCCTATAAACTGCAGCATTCTCTAAGCGAGAGGGTGGTTGTCGATGGGCATGGTTGTCATACAGCCCTACATTTTGGTGTCAAAGCTAAAGAAAACCAAGACAAAGTTCCTACTTTGTACTGGTTATCTAAACTCCATAAAAAACCTATAAAGCAAGATTTATTGCTAATTCTAGTTCTTGTACGACAGCAGAAATTTTTAAATTGTTAACCCCATGTCTTACAGCTGTTAAAACATGTTATCAAGTACTGTTAAAAGATATATGAGAGATCCGGTAAAAATCTATGTTGGTCTATTAAAAATTCAATTGAAAATTTATATAAACTTAAAACTAGAGATTTCAATGCGACCAGTTTATCTACTTATGATTTTTCGACTCTTTACACGACTTTACCTCTTATTTGAATTAAAGAAAATCGTATTGATCTTATTGAAAGAACCTTCAATATAGAAGGCTCTCCTTACCTTTCATGTAAGGACAGAAACGTATTTTATACTTTGGAAAAACCTACAAATATCATGCATGGTCTTGTCAAAATGTATGTGATGCGCGGACCTTTTTTTGGATAATACTTTTATTCGATTTGGCACCAAGTTGTATAGAAAAGTAGTTGGGATTCCTATGGGCACTAATTGTGCTCCCCTGGCTGAATGATTTAATCCTATTTTGTTATGAGAGGGACTTTATGATGTCTCTTTCTGATGATAAGAAGGCTGATATTATTGATGCTATTAACACTACATCCAGATATTTGGACGATATTTTAAACATTGATAATGTTTATTTTGACAATATGGTAAGTCAAAGCTCCAACTTGATAAAGCTAATACCTCTGATACCAAAGCCGCGTTTTTAGACTTGCATTTGTCCATTTCTAATGATATTGCTTCTACCAAAATTTATAATAAACGTGACGATTTTGATTTGAAAATTGTCAATTTCCCATTTTTAGATGGTGATGTTCCTCGCTCAACATCCTATGGAGTCTATATCTCTCAACCCATTCGATTTGCTAGAGCATCTAGCCATGTTGCTGACTTCAACACTCGCAATAAATTGTTAACTCAGAAACTTCTTAAACAAGGCTATCGGTATCATAAACTTTGCAAAACCAGATGATACTATGATTTGATATCTAAATTCCAAGTTAGACTTAAATCTCTCTTGCGCAAAGGACTTTTGGAACCTGAATTCTATAGTGACTTGGTGTATAAATAGAAGAAGATTGTTGGCTCTAATAATTTTTCAGCGCAGTTTATTAAAATGATTTCCCATTATAATAAGATTGGCTATAATATTAATGTATTGCAACAGACTGCATGCTTGGTGGTCAACCTAATCACTGTTGGAAACTTCGCTTTCCTCTTTAATTGCACGTGTCGGTGGCTAAGACTTCAGACTCTATGACGCTTCCAACCTAACGACTTATCTATTGATGAGATGGTAGGGGCCTGATGCTTTGGCTGTTGTCAGGCTCACCTGGGTTTACCTGCTCCAGTATTCAGTTTTATGTACTGTTAAGTCCTTATCTTTGCTTTATCTCCTTTTTATATCTTGATTTATATGTTCTAAGAAATTATGCATGGATAGGTTAGGGATCTTTCATGCAAACCAAACATCTATGTGTCCTGATCCACCGGTTTAAGTCCTCCAGTAAGATATATTTACTGGCAGTTTCAAGGTGGTACTTCTTTTGTGGATCATTTGTGTTATTTATGTCTTAAGTTTGTCATACTTTCGCGTCTTTTCATTGCCGCATTGTGGTCACCTGCTGGGAAAGGGCTGACCTCTTGGCTCTTGTTTGTGATGTTTATTATGATTTTGTTACTTTCCGATTTGGTATCCTGGGTCAGGTGTGGTACTTGATTGTATTGATTCCTGATCCTTGCTTTCTTCTTACTTTAAATAAGTTCTGTCTTATAATCTATCTACAAATATTTAAAAAGAATACATGGCATGGACTACTTTGTACACTCCTATATATATCCCATATAACGTCCCATAACTTTATCCAATATTGGCCTTTATTTGTAATGTTAGTTTTAGGCAGGTAATTGTAGCTATTTACCTTTATACCGGTACTGCAGCCCCACAACTGACATTTTTATTATTGTGTTGCACAATTAGTCGTTGTTCATTCATTACAATTTAATATTAGATATATTTTATTAAAATATTATTGAAATATATTTGAGGCAGGTATGTGAAGTTTAATGTTTTATCATCATTTCATCATTATCCCATTGCTCATTTTGTATAAGAAACTGTTCTATTTTGAATATTTCATATTTCACACACAAAAATGTTACTTACAGCTGCTTTCCAAAATTTTTATAGATAGCGATTTTTGTCATAATTATTTACATACCCTACACCTGTTTGAGTGTTTATAATTAACCTGTACTTTGTTTAAGATATGATTTATTTCCGCTCCTGTATGCACGACTTAACTAGTTATAGTGAGTAAAAATATGGTTTGTTTTCGCAATTGTTTTGTATCAAGTTTAACTTCTAAAAAAGTTAATAATATTTTAGCAAATCAAAGTTGCTTATCAAAACTCTATTTTGAATTATGAGATAATAAGGAGAGCATCAACGAAAACTGTGGTGGGAATCTATAAAGTTATGTATACGGTGCATTGTGAAAATATTTAAGAATTAAAGCTATCGATTTTATCAACAATAAATCACTGGATTGACGTTTATGTATATGCACTAGTAGGTTGCACAAATTAGATGATTTTACATAATTACTTTTAAAAGATATTTTAAGTGCATTTTGGGTGTTCAAATTTGATGCTACATAGTAAGAGCCCAATTACTAGGAGAAAGACCAAACGGAAAGTACAGTACTGCCAAATAGTAAAATGGGCCGAAAGGGTTAGAAATTGTATTAAAATTGGGAAAATGTCATCTTTTTGGATGAATCGCCATAATTATAAAGCACTAGTTAGTATTTATAAAGTAGAATCAGTCTGGATTCTCTTGTAAAGACGTGACGCTGACGTTATATAAGGTGACGCTGACGTCACAAAAACCATGTTAACACAATAACAAGTGTGACTGCAGCAAAAACGGTTATAAATGCAATTAATGTTTTTTTTCAACAAAATTGAAAAATATTGAAAATACATTATCTTCATTTATTCTGCTGATCAAATTTTCGGGTAATCAGACAAATTGATTTAGATAGGGCTGAACTCACATGCTAAAAAACTGATTTTCTTTACGGCCTTTTTCGGCTAACAATGTGGAACTTTTTCGTACATAACGGTAACACGCGTAATGCGCCTTACGAACACCCGAGGCTTGATTAGACTCTCGAATTGTGCCGGACTTTCCAGAATGCAAAAATCCAACTTAAATAAAGCAACTCTATCTTACGAGGGGGTTCAATATGTATTGAAAACATATTTATAACTCCAACCCAAATGCGTTAGGATTCTATACTATATGTTAAACAAAAGAGCAAAGTCTTGCCTTTTATATGGTACATAACCCTTTATTTTATCTTTCTAATTTATTTTGGTTACAAACCTTTAAAAATACACATTCATATACACTGTGTTTATTTTCCTCCTGATTGCAAAGAAACATTTTAACAAAGTTAGGAAGTCATACTGTATTTTCTAAAACAATCAGCAAACAGACATTAATTGCATATCTTTCGTTTTCAGCTAAAATGCTGTCAACTTAAGACCAGTACCGATTTCGCGTGTGGCGGTTTTATTACGTTATCCCCTCTTACGTTAACGTCGTTTAAAGCAAGATACGTAACATTAGAATATGCACAGTTGTTGAAAATCGGCAGTTTGGCTTTGTGTCAGGAAAGGCAATTTTTATTGCATCGAAGTTTGAATACACAACGTGCATAGGCAGCAGTAGACCAGTTAAACTAGGAGTATCTCATCTGAGTGGCATCTAATTTTCGTTTCCTATAATTTTACAGTCTAAATTTTGCCAGCCAGATTATATACATGTCAATATATGTAAAGATGTCCAAAAAATTCATACAAATGCAAACATCGATAAAAAAGGGTCTTTCTTCTTATTTATTTCGGTGTAAGCCAGAGATGGCATTTTTTGTGTGATTTTCTAAATTCAAATGACGTAATTTGAGGTACTTTATGAGTGAGAGAAAATATGAAAATTTCAAAAACGGCTCTATTACTTGCAAACGAACACCATAGCGACCAGAAGAAATGTTGCAGGCGATTTTCGTATATCTTTTGCTATGTAATCGTTCAAGCAAAAATGACTATGTGAACTAACCGTCAGAGAAAATGGCACCACATGCGCAATTCCAGGAAATTTCGTCAGCCTGACAAAAAAAGCTCTGTCAACGTTTTTTTTTTTTTTTTTAGTCCTCAGCTTATTTTACAGAAGTCAAATGGTCAATTTCAAAGAAATCTATCATTTTTCAAGGTTCCAGAGGGGGTCCAACATTTTCCAGGGGGAATATAACTTTTTCCAGGGGGGTCCAATTGCGTATTCCCTATAGAAACCCATATAACTTGTGATTTTCCAGGGTGGGGGTCCAGACCCCCTGCCCCCCATCTGGATACGCACTTGCACCAAGGAGGGTTTTAACCAAAATGACGGCCTCATTATTTCGTAGAATATAAAGCAATCAAAGATTATTGCGGTTAGTAATTACAGATGTATAGATATTCACCACATGAAGAAACATACTGAAAATATCCTTAGTTCTTGTAGTATTCTGTCTGTGAAAACAGTGTTTCATTTCATATTGCAGCGTATTTTAGTACCCTATCTTGAAAGCGGCTTGTGTAAATTAGGGAAGAAGCTGGGCAGATGCAATTTTGCATTTGCATATCCAAGAAACAGACATTATATTAACGTAATTATAATGCGTGCAAATATAAAACTTTAGGATTTATTGGCCTGTTTTCATTACATATTGAACCCCCCTCGTACTAAGCATGGTACTTGCAAAACTAGAAAGGAACATGAGAGTTTCACCACTCACAGGTCAAATCTCTCTCGATTCAAAAAAGTAAATGAGTATGACCAGGAAATGCCACAATCACGCACTATACTAGAGACCAGCCCAGTACACCGTGTGGAAGAGACACATACCACGACATTTTACCAGGGTCAGCACTGTTTGTTATGATATAAACGATTTGTAAGACTAAATTTGAAAAATCTAACTTGAGACTCGTTGATATGTATAATAAACCATCTCAATATCCTTATGCGGATAGAGAGGGGGCAGCCGATCTGGACCCTCCACCCTGAAAAATCACAAAGCTATAGGGTTCATTAGAAATAAATGTCCGGATCCCCTAGAAAATCACAAGGCTACCGAGCCAGCACTCACTATTTTCAATGTTGGGCCAAGTATTTCATCAAGTGACGTCAAATGTGTAGGCGAATGGAATAGATCTTTACATTTTCACTGCCATCGTCAAAAGGCGCTATCATGGTGTAAATGGCCAATTATAATTTGAAATTCTTAGCTGGCCATAGGAAAGTCAACGGTGAAAAGCAGAGGTCGTCCAAATAAAATTCACTTAAGGATTGAAATACATGTTTTAAGCTTGCACTGGATGATGAAAAACATTAGCTATTTGAATGTCTGTGAAGTCCAACGGGCTTCTCTGAAACATTAAAATAGATGATGTATTTTCATCATCCAGTGGAAGCTTAAAATATGAATTTAAATCCTTTTATTTACATGCTATATTATCATTCAAATTTACTTCATTATCTTTCACCCAATAATACCATTTAAACGTTGATAAACAAAGTAAGTGATTGACCAACGCTGACATCTAGATCACATGACATTTCAATGTTTTGCATCGAGAAATGCAAGCAGCTAGAAATGTCTGTTCCATCTAAGGCAACTACACCAAGAATGTAAATCTTGTACAGTGAAAGTTTTTATTTGAGAAACACTAAAAAAAAACCTGTAAAAAATATCTTTTCTCATTTCAGATACACACAAGAACTAACCCTTAAAGCGTCACATATAATTTGCAGCAGACGACAATTTCAAATTTTGCCGCTTTTTCAAAAATAACAAATAAGGCATGTTATTATATAATCTAAAAATAAACATATTCTCATGGCATATCATACCTTATTTTAGTCGAAAATTTGGGAAAATGTCGCAAAATTTGTCGTCTTCTGCAGTTGTGATTGGCGCTTTAAGGCTTAAATATAAAAAAAATGTTCATGTAGCGTCAATCATTTCTTTATCAACAATTCATTCAAAAGAACAAAGTAAAGTTTTGATACCTGCCTGATGTCGTCTGAATTATTTCTTTGTGGAAAAATTCATTCAAAAGAACAAAGTAAACTCTTGATACCCTCCTGGTGTCGTCTGAACTTTAACTGATGTATTCTATTCGATTTCCAGTTTTATTTTAAGTCAAGCATTGAGTGGTTCCAAATTTTAAAATACATATACACAGACATTACTTATCTGAGTCTAACCAGAATCTGATCATTTTCAGAGTTAACCCCTAATTAATTTGTTAGAGGTCACCTGAAGGGCAATACTCGATCTTATTTTGGAATACATGGAAAATTAATATTCAGCATCAACATTTTCTTTAGGCAAGTCTTATTGTTGTACATCCTTTTATCTTACTCATATTGTTCCTCTCTGTTGTGATATGATTGAGCCGTGCCACGGCAAAATTTGCATTCAGGTTGAATAGTAACCTGGACTGGAGTTAATATGACTTTTTATACGAACAACAAGTGTGCTAACCAGACTGTGCTACAGTGAGTTTGGTCAGCGCATTAATTTGTTGTTCGCACTTTCGATAGTGCGGACTTCCAATCGGGGCTGCCTCGGCCAATTCCGCGAAATTCCGTGGAATCAGACCACGGATGTACATCGAGGATCTACTTTGATAACGCGGGTGATGACGTGATTCTGACGTTATATAACGTGACGCTGACGTCACATGTACCATGTTAACACAATCACAAGTATTATTGCAGCAAAACAAACGGTTTAAATGAAGTTTATGTTTTTTCAATAAAACATCGCTATAGCGATATTTTATTGAAAAATACAAAAACTGCATTTATTCTGCTGATTAAACTTTTTCGGATGACCAGAATAATCGACTTCAAAAGAGCTGAGCCCACATGCTACAGACCTAGGTTTCCATACCCCAGTTCAGGCTAACAAAATGGAGCTTTTTGGTACATAGTATTACGCGTAATGCTCCTTACATACACCCGAGCCATGATTCGATTCTCGAATTGTGCCAGACTTTCCGAATGGCTGTAGCTGTATAGATTGTCTGATCTCGCAGCTGAGTTCATTTGTTTGTTTGTTTGTTTTTGTTGCTTTACGTCCCATGTCAACAGCTATGGTCATTGCGGGACGGTCAGTTCACTTAACCACACTTTTTCCTGGGCAGGCTTGAGCAAGCGGTTAACCAGTAATTTGTGCACATACTTTCGCTTGTAACTGACAACAACCCTTCTTGAATAAATCAGCGGAAGGGAGGAGAATAACTGTAGAAATTATTTCATGATCAATCTCCACGAAAGTATGGTACCGGGCCGGGATCGAACTCGCGACCCCTGGATCTGCAGTCAGACACGCATCTGTAACCAGACACGTTACCGACTGCGCTACGCGGCCCGGTGCTGAGTTCATTTGAAAAGTTTGGGATAGATTTCCGAGAAGTTCGTTATATGACCATAAAAGAATATGCTTGCTTGAGGGGTTTCCAATCATCAAAGCATAGCCGTAATTAACTCTGAATATAGTCACAGGACTAACGAATATCCATGCTGGCATACAAAGAAGATATAAATGAATAAAAGGGCGTGCAAAAATCTTCCCTTAAGGGGATATATCTTTCAAAAGCTCTAACTTGCATGAAATTTTTCCTTTATAAACAAAAATTGCTTTTTTTTATCAAGGAGACGGATACCTTTGGCCACATTGTTGTATGAACAATTTATACATCTCACATAGATCACTTTACGCCCCCAACATACAGCTTTTGAGCATATTAGTCTTTTTAGAGTTACACCTTGGTTTGATACCGTTTGCAATAATGTGACACGCTGGGCGAACTTTAGAGAAAACCACTTGCATGAACATGAACTACAATTATCTGACTACAATATTTAGAAGTATTTTGACTAAAATGTATGCATTTCTGGTTATATTTACATATTTTTCATTTTGACCTTGAAAAGTTCATAAGCAAAAATTATTAACACATATTTTTTTCTACCAGAAATTTGTATATTTGGGCGAAAATACTATAATAATATAAGTATTATCGTTTCTATTAGCTATACATATAAGCAGACTAAATAATTAGGTAGGCTATATAAAGGCTAAGTGGTTTTTATCTATACTCTATCATTGTTAACACGTAAAAGCTGTAATTATTTTTTTACAGACCCACCCATATAAACTTAACGTCCTTTTTGTTGGACATAGGCAAACAGAACATACCCAGATCAGACACCACACAATGCTGGTCAGGTACCCACTGTTTGCGTATGCAGGATTCTCAATGCTACGGGTATGTGGCACTCACCAAGGCGATGACTAGCAAACGCAACATGTGCTTTCTTGAAAATCATACCAAATGATAATAGCTAAATGAGCAATAAAGCCTTTAGATATATGTGAAATAGATGTACTCAGGGGTGACAACCTACGTCATAACATTGATCTCGTAAACACGTAGAACGGCGCCATTTTTGTTTTGCAAGGTAAGATTTTCCCTTCGTAAGACTATACAAATCAGTATCTGTGAAAACAAAGCAGTGCATGCGGTGCCCACCATCACTCTTGAACAGAATATATAATGGTCACGCCCAGAAATGCCCTTGCCTTTGTAATCATTCGCCCACAAATATCGAAGCGGAAGACACAAGGATGATTTTAGCAGAGATGTGGTATACACATTTATAAAAATGACGTATTTTACAGCTTATATCACCATTCTTACCAATATTTGTGTGATTGTAGTTACCAGTTCGCCTTGATTATCATTCATAACCATTATTTGCTGATGGAAAATCAAAGGAACATTCAATGTGCCAATTTTGATCTCGTAAACACTTATTTTGGCATAGATGTTGGACACACTTATTACGGGATCGATGTGACTGCGTAGATGTCGTATACACTTTCAGTCCAAAAGGACATGCATGTTGACAGTAAAAAGGACATGCATGTTGACAACACTGATGTATTTTTTGCAAATAGATAAGAGGCTTAATGAGGTTACGGGTTAGTACCATGAAAAAAGTTTAAGCCCTCCAGTAAAATTGGTTTTGCTGACCCTTCCAAGGCAGTGCTTCCTTTGTGGATCATTTTTGGCTATTTATATTTTGTGTTTTCATTGCACCCTTACGGTCACCAGCTGGGAAGGACTGGCCTCTTGTCTCGCTTGTATGTGAAGTTCTCTTGTGTTTTTGTCAGTTTCCCATGTGGTGTCCTGGGTCAGGTGTGGTGCTTAATTGTATTGATTCCTGATCTCTGCATTCTCACTTACTTAGTTACATCATGGATGTATGTGTTAAGACTATTTTCTCATTGTAGGTAGTTTGGCCAGAATACAAACGTATGTCCAAGCCAATGCCAAGGTATCATACAATATACACAAAAAGGGAGTATATAGACCTATACCAGGACATTCATAAAACTGACAATGTGTCATTTCTATGCATTTTAGGGTCTTTTCTTGAAGTCCAGGTACTGAATGGGTGGTATTTTTGGGGGTTGGTAAAATTTCAAATATTTTTTGGGGTGCTTGAAATTCCTGATTTTTTTGGGGTGAACGATAGATGCTGGGCCCAAGCCTACATATGAAGAAAAACTGAGAATTGTCCCCCTCTCTGGGACTATAAAGCCAGTGAGGATACAATTTGTACATGTTTATACCAATGGATTACTTTTTCCCCAAATTTTTAATCAAAATTGATATGAGTCAGACTAGAGAACACAGTACTTAAACAGCCAAGTCATCGCCTGTTGGTTGTAGTTGATGAGTGCACAAAATAGTGTACCTGGCAGTTAAAAGGTAATATTTGTTCATTATTAAGTGTCCTATTGAACTGCAACCATCATGCGATGACTGCACTGTTCCAGCACAGTGACAAACTACAGAGGTACCTTGACAGACTGCAGACATTGGAGGTTAGATGGGATATGAGCCGAAACACGTGATTTCCAACAATGTGGCATTTTGACAAGTGCAGACTCAGACGACCTGTGCAGCTTCATGTTAAGCATAGAAACTCCAAATGATGTTCAGTCAGTAGCTTAACAGTCATAGAATATTCAAGCGACAAGCAAATGCTCTGATCAGTCTGTTCATATGCGCAAGGCTGATCTTAGCCTTTGCTGGTCGCAAATGCCACATTTTTGGAAATCTCATGTCACGGCTCATATGGAGTTTAACCACTCCAAGTGCCAGGTTATGAGGGTGAGCTCCCCAAGGGCAGTGTATACTGTATGCACAGGTGCTGGAGGCTGTCAGCAGCGCCAGGTACTTTTAGGTGGATATCTCCAGCAAACTCAGTTGGAAATCTCATGTGGGCAGAATCACAGCCAAGGCAAACAGGTCACTCAGATTTATGAACTAAGTCCCCTCAAATTCGAGAAATGGCTTATCAATCCCGAGTTCATTCCCAACTGGAGTACGCTTCAGCAGTGTGGGACCCCTATACCAAAGATAGAACCATTAAAGTTGAAATTGTCCACAGACGTGCAGCCTGGTGGACCTTAAGTGATTACACCAGGACGAATAGTGTCACTTTATTGCAGTCTCAGTTGAACTGGCAGACCCTTGAAGGGAGACGATCTGTGGCCGGCCTCTGCCTCTTTTATAAATTTGTAAATGGCCTGGTGGCTATGTGACTATATGTAGCCCACACATAGGATGTCAGGGTATTGCCATTCTACTACATTTCGTCAAATTCATACTAGCAAGGACTACTATAAATACTCCTTCTTTCCACTGGCAATTGTCCAGTCGAATACCCTCCAAACCAATGTTCAGTTGCCCCAAGTCTTTAGATCGTCAAGGCAAATTTGGCCTTTCATCTTTACCCAGACTCACTACAATTCATTCATCTTTTATTCTTTTTCATAACCCTGACGCTCGGTGCCTGCCAAAAAAAGTCGCGAGGGCGTAGGCAGTACCACAAGATAGATAGATAGGCTGTCTAGCGAGTGAGTTAAGGGTCGAAAAATGAACTAATATTCATGACTGGGACCAGAATATCATTTCTCCGTTTTGTGGTCAACATGCATGTCCTTTTGGACTGAAAGTGTATACGACATCTACGCAGTCACATCGATCCCGTCATAAGTGTGTCCAACATCTATGCCAAAATAAGTGTTTACGAGATCAAAATTGGCACATTGAATGTTCCTTTGATTTTCCATCAGCAAATAATGGTTTTGAATGATAGTCAAGGCGAACTGGTAACTACAATCACACAAATATTGGTAAGAATGGTGATATAAGCTGTAAAATACGTCATTTTTATAAATGTGTATACTACATCTCTGCTAAAATCATCCTTGTGTCATCCGCTTCGATATTTGTGGGCGAATGATTACAAAGACAAGGGCATTTTTGGGCGTTACCATTATATATTCTGTTCAAGAGTGATGGTAGGCACCGCATGCACTGCTTAGTTTTCACAGAAATTGATTTGTATAGTCTTACAAAGGAAAAATATTACCTTGCAAAACAAAAATGGCGCCGTTCTACGTGTTTACGAGATCAATGTTATGACGTAGGTTGTCACCCCTGTGTACTGATAATTATGTTTACTGAAAACCAAATGCACTAATGTGCTCGATACATTCACTTTATTTTGCAGTGCTGACTAAATTGTTAAATATATTGTCTCCCAATGAAGTTTAATTAACATTCCAAAATATGTTCGGGAAGTGTCCAATAGAGCAGTATGTTTATACATATATATATTATATGCTATGACTTATGATACACGTTCATGTGGCCTCTATATTCTAAAATATGCTACTATGTTATATGTATAGATTATGTTGAATCTCTAGCTGTATACAGTGTGTACCAGAGAAATAAAAGAATTTTGACTTTGACTTCAATGGTTTTATTGGTCCAAAATGGCAGGAAATGCATAACATACATTTATTTTGTAATAAAACAAGTGTTGACTTATGTTGTGGTAGACATGGAGTGTTATTGAATAGTAAACTTATTCATATTGATCTCAGAAATATGACGTGAACAGTTCAAATACACTCCATGTCCAACCCAACTTAAGTCAATAATTGCATATTATTCTATTCTACCCCCCCCCCCCCCCAGTCTTTGCTGTATACTTGTTCTTTTCTTTTCAGTGGAACACTGTTACTTAGCATGTCTTTAAAATGATAAAAAAACAAGATGGCAAATGACCCTGGATTGCTCATCTGAGTTTAACAGATCAAATTTGTTTAAACTGTTCCCAGTTACCATTCCTACAGAATTATTTCAATTCAATCATTATTTCTAGAGGAGCATATGTTTAAACTTTCTACAGATAATAGAGGTGTCATTCATTGAACATTCCAAAAATACTGATAAATTTCAGTGCATTTGCTACAGTTTATCTGCACACGTCATATTGCTAAAATGTCATTGGGTCTACACGATGTGGGCCTAGACGTGACAAAACCTGTCTAATGGATTTCTGAAAAAAGGGAGACTTAAACGAGTCTCCTCAGATACAGAGGCTAGCCAGAACATTGGAATATCACCTGTAGCAAGTTTAGATAGTATGCTTTTCAAAAAAGTGAAAAACAAAGGGGGTTGTAATATAGTGTGCATGCTCGCCTTTGGGGTCTGGGATTCGGACTTGGGATCTGAGTCTTAGAAGCTTGCTCTTTTCTATCGATTTGGATTAGATTTAACTAGGATGTACTGTTTACATTTCATATTGGTACTCGAAGCGAACAATGGTCTTATATTGACAATGGGGTCTATGAAATTAGTTTATAACTTTTTTCTGACTGTTTTCTATAGACAGAGCAGTTCTGTTGTATTTGAGATGGACAAGTATTCTCTTGCAGCGATATGACGGCTCGGATATAGAATGGTGGGACGATGAGATTGACACGATGGGGTATGATACAAGCGACAGTGAAATTGGTAGACAATTGTTAGAAGGCTCCCATGCAAGCTGAACATTTCTTGTACAACAACAACAGCAGAATCTAGGGCGAAGATTTGGTACCAGTAAAATGCATTTAAGCCCCTAGTGACTTAGACTGCCATCCGTTCTAAGGCGGTGGTTCTGTTGTTGTTGACTTTCTGTTAATGTTACTCTCATTGTGGGCGTCTGCAATTGTTCTATGTTTGTCATACTGTACTTTATGTCCACTCTAGCCTTGCAATCATCTTGATGGGGAAGAGAGAGCTGGTTGCTTTGCTAAGTTTGTCTTCCTTGTAGCTCGTGATTGTTGTGTGGCTCTTCCTCGCGGTGCCATGGGTTTGTCTGCAGTTTGTGATTGTGGTATTTCCTGATCATACTCACTTACTATTTTTGAGTATGCTTGATATTAATTATTAATTATTGTTTATTATTTCTGACTTTCGGGCAGAGTCTCTATTAATAAAGGGGACCTTGAAGATAAAGGTAGGGTGGGCAGGTAAATTTCACCTGCTCTGTTGCGGATTATCAGGGGTTTACTGTTGCTAGTATATGCTGGTACCAGCTGTGATGTATGTTTGAGGGTCTGGATGGGGTATAATGATTAGTGAATAATGGGCTTTTTTATAATAAATTGTAAATAATGAGCCCCAAAAATGAATAGTGAATAATGAGGGCCTAAAATTAATGAATAATCCTATTATTTCAATGAATTTAAGAAAAAATTAATGAATAGTGAATAATCAGATTTCTTTGCAACCTTTCTTATTTTTAATTGAATAATTGGTCTTATTTTAATGAATAATCCAAAATTTTAGTGAGATGAATAATGGGCTAAATTTTTAATGAATAGTGAATACCAGACCCCCCATCCAGACCCTCATGAAAAATAGAATTATACCACGTTTGTGAAGTGTTTAGATGCGTGAATCAGAGGAGTGGGGTACGGTTGGACTAAAGCTGTATATACATTTATAACATAACAAGTGAACGTACATAATATTTGGAAATCAGTTGTTCACTCAGATGAGACTGTGCATCTATACAGTTTGTCCAAGTTCTGGATGCTCACTTATTTCCAAAGTATGCAAAGAGATAAAAGCTCTGGTCAAAGATAAGACCGTTGCTCGCTCTCCTTCCTATGGTGTATATATTTCTCAACTTATTTGTTTTGCTAGAGTGTGTTCTCATGTTGATGACTTCAACAACAGAAACTTATTTTTAACTGATTAGTTATTAAAACAAGGTTATAGATATCATACAATTCGAACAGCATTTTCTAAATTCTACCACAGACACTCAGAGTTAATTGTTAAATACAACATTGGGTTAAAAACTCTTCTGCAACAAGGCATATCAGAACCTAAATTTTATGGCGATTTAGTTTCTAAATTCAAACCAATTGTTGGAAAACCTAATTTTAGTGATCAATTCAAAAGATAATTAAACGTTATATAAGGGTTGGATATAATTTGGATATCATGTGACAGTCTGCATACCTAGTTTAAAACCCAATCACGGTTTATAGCTATGGTTTCCTCTTTAATTGAACGACGGTGGGTCAGGCCTCAGACTCTATGACGGCTCTTACATAAGGCTTTAATCGGTGGGTTGGTGCCTGATGCTTATCTGTAGCTGGACCCACCGTGGCTTAACTTGAGGTTTTCTTTAGCTCTGACTATCTGTGAGTCATGAGCCCTTTTCTTTGTTTCATCATGGTGTGTTAATTTGATTAGAGTGTTTCTCCATGATGATACATTGCATTAGTTAGATGGCCTCCATGTGAGCTGAACATTTCTTGTACTTCGACAACAGCAGAATCTAGGGCGAAGATTTGGTACCAGTAAAATGCATTTAAGCCCCCCGTGGCTTAGGCTGCTGTCCGTTCTAAGGCGATGGTTCTGTTGTTGTTGACTTTTTGTTTATTGTTACTCCTATTGTGGGAGTCTGTAATTATTCTATGTTTTGTTGGTTGCTTTGTTTAATTTGTCTTCCTAGTGTCTCGTGATGGTTGAGCAGCTCTTCCTCGCGGTGCCATGGGTTTGTCTGTGGTTTGAAATTGTGGTATTTCCTGATCATACTCACTTACTTTTTTTTTGATAGCTGTGCATGCTTTAAGTACCAATTTCTGATAAAATAAAGGCGTAGCCAGCACGCTGGAATAAATTCACACATCAAAGGGAGACTACTGAAACAATCAGTGATCCTCTTAAATTGCGTCCCTTTTCAAAATAGGAACGTCTCTTAAAGGAAAATAAGCTCCCAGAGGCAGCGAATTTTTTTCTTATTCTTTCCTTTAAGACCAGTTCATTTTGGTATGAAAAATCACTTTTACCACATAATAGGGTGACCTCCCTTGAATGTTACTATTTTTATTACGCGCGTA